>JAKGGE010001427.1:0-15442 GCA_023748175.1 Hoolock leuconedys | reverse complement strand
AAACAATTTTACACATCTAACATGCTGGTGCGAAGCAACAATACCATTCTTCTATAAGGAATCAGGACTCCTTGAAGAAATCACAACTTCAGAGTAGAGGTAAGAAAAGGAGAAGGTAGGCCGGGCGCAGTGGCTCATGCCCGTAATCCCAACACTTTGGGAGGCTAAGGTGGGAGGATCACCACAAAGTGCGGGGAGTTCAAGAACCCTGACCAGCAGGGAGAAACCTTGTCTTTACTAGAAATGCTAAAATTAGCTAGCAGGCGTGGTGGCGCGTACCTGTAATCCCAGCTACTCCGGGAGGCTGAGGGGCAGAGATGGTTTGAACCGGAGACAGAGGTGGCAGTGAGAGCTGAGATTGTGCCTTTACTTGCACTCCAGGCTGAGCCCGGCCTGGGAGTGGGCCAGGGCCTCTTCCCGGCCACCCAACGTCTGGGGAGGTGAGGGCACCTCTGCCCGGCAGCCCGTCTGGGGAAGTGAGGGCGCTGCGCGTCACATCATCTGGGGGAGGTGGCGCCTCTGCGGGCGCCCGTCTGGGGAGGTGAGGAGCGCTTCTGCCCGACCACCCCATCCCTCTGGGAAGTGAGGAAGGCCTCTGCCCGGCCACCCATCGTCCGGGGGGTGCGGAGATCCTCTCCCCGTCCACCCATCTTCTGGGAAGTGAGAATCGCCTCTACCTGGCCACCCATCGTGTGGGAAGTGAGGAGTGCCTCTGCCTGGACGACCCGTCTGTGAAGTGAGGAGTGCCTTCCCCCGGCCGCCCAGTCTGGGAGGTGAGGAGCTCCTCTGCCCGGCCAACCATTGTCCGGTGGGTTAGGAGCGCCTCTGCCCGTCCACCCCTTTCTGGGAAGTGAGGAATGATTCTGCCAGGCCACAAACCGTCTGGGAAATGAGGAGGCGCCTCGACTCGGCCACCCACTGTCTGGGAAGTGAGGATCGCTTCTGACGGCCACCCACCTTCTGGGAAGTGAGGAGCGCCTATGCCCGACCACCCATCATCTGGGAAGTGAGGAGGGCCTCTGCCCGGACACCCATCTTCTGGAAATTCAGGAACGCCTCTGCCCGGCCACCCATCATCCTGGGATGTGAGGAGAGCCTCTGCCCGGCCACCCATCATCTGGGAAGTGAGGAGCAACTCTGCCTGGCCACCCACGGTCTGGGAAGTGAGAAGCGCCTCTGCCAGACCACCCACCTTCTGGGGTGAGGCCTCTGCCCGGCCACCCATCATCTGGGAAGTGAGGGAGGGGCCTCTGCTCAAGCAGCCATGTCTGAAATGAGGCGCCTCTGCCAGCCCACCCATTGTCCAGGGAAGTGAGGCACCTCTGCCCGGCCACCCAAAGTCTGGGAGATGAGGAGGAGCCTCAACCCGGCCACCCGCGATCTGGGGCGTGGCGCCTCTGCCCAGCCACCAGCCGTCTGGAAGGTGAGGAGGGCCTCTGTACGGCCACCCACCTTCTGGGAGGTGAGGACCGCCTCTGCCCGGCCACCCATCGTCTGGGAGGTGAAGATTCCTCTGCCCGACCACCCATCGTCTGGGAAGTGAGGAGCCCCTCTGCCCGGCCACCCAACGTCTGGGAAGTGAGAAGCGTCTCTGCCCGGCTGCTCCGTCTGGGAGGAGAGGAGGGCTTCTCCCCGACCACGCATTGTCTAGGAAGTGAGGAGCGCCTCTGCCCGGCCACCCATATACTGGAGGTGAGGATGGCCTCTGCACGGCTACCAATTGTCTGGGAGTTAAGGAACGTCTCTGCCCAACACCCACGGTCTGGGAAGTGAGGAGCGCCTCTACCTGTCCACCCAACGTCTGGGAAGTGAGGAGGGCCTCTGCCAGGCCTCCCCGACTGTGAAGTGAGGAGCGCCTGTGCCCGGAAACCAACCGTCTGGGATTGAGGAGCACTTCTTCCCACCCACCCATTGTCAGGGAAGTGAGGACCGCCTCTGCCCGGCCAACCCGTCAGGGATGTGAGGAAGGCCTCGGCCCTGCCACTCAGTCCTGGAAGTGAGGGTGCCTCTGCCCGGCCACCCACCGTCTGGGAAGTGAGGAGTGCCTCTGCCCGGCCTGCCTGGGAAGTGAGGAGTGCCTCTGCCCGGCCACCCACCTTCTGGGAAGTGAGGAGCGCCTCTGCCCGGCCACCCATCGTCTGGGAAGTGAGGAGTGCCTCTGCCCGGCCACCCATCGTCTGGGAAGTGAGGAGTGCCTCTGCCCGGCCACCCACCGTCTGGGAAGTGAGGAGGCCTCTGCCCGGCCACCCATCGTCTGGGAAGTGAGGAGCGCCTCTGCCCGGCCACCCACCGTCTGGGAAGTGAGGAGCCTCCCCGCCACCCATATCGTCTGGGAAGTGAGGAGGCCTCTGCCCGGCCACCCACTGTCTGGGAAGTGAGGAGTGCCTCTGCCCGGCCACCCACCTTCTGGGAAGTGCGGAGGCCTGCCCGGCCACCCATCGTCTGGGAAGTGAGGAGTGCCTCTGCCCGGCCACCCACCTTCTGGGAAGTGAAGAGGGCCTCGGCCCCGCCACCAAGCCTGGCAAGTGAGGAGCCTGCCCGCCACCCCATCTGGGAAGTGAGGAGTGCCTCTGCCCGCCACCCCGCCTGGGAAGTGAGGAGTGCCTCTGCCCGGCCACCCACTGTCTGGGAAGTGAGGAGTGCCTCTGCCCGGCCACCCATCGTCTGGGAAGTGAGGAGTGCCTCTGCCCGGCCACCCATTGTCTGGGAAGTGAGGAGTGCCTCTGCCCGGCCACCCATCGCCTGGGAAGTGAGGAGTGCCTGCCCGCCACCCATCGCCTGGGAAGTGAGGAGCCTGCCCGCCACCCCATCTGGGAAGTGAGGAGTGCCTCTGCCCGGCCACCCATCGCCTGGGAAGTGAGGAGTGCCTGCCCGCCACCCATCGCCTGGGAAGTGAGGAGCCTGCCCGCCACCCATCGTCTGGGAAGTGAGGAGTGCCTCTGCCCCGCCACCCCATCTGGGAATTGAGGGACGCCTGCCCAGCTGCCCCGTCTGGGAAGTGAGGAGTGGTGCCTCTGCCCGCCACCCATCGTCCGGGAGGTGTGTGGAGCACCTCTGCCCGCCACCCATCGCCTGGGAAGTGAGGAGAGCCTCTGCCCGCCACCCATCGCCTGGGAAGTGAGGAGAGCCTCTGCCCGGCCACCCATCGTATGGGAAGTGAGGAGAGCCTCTGCCCGGCCACTCATCATCTGGGAAGTGAGGAGCTTCTGCCCGGCCACCCACCGCCTGGGAAGTGAGGAGCACCTCTGCCCGCCACCCAACGCCTGGGAAGTGAGGAGCTTCTGCCCGACCACACCCATCCCTCTGGGAAGTGAGGAGAGCCTCTGCCCGGCCACCCAACGCCTGGGAAGTGAGGAGCCTGCCCCGCCACCCCATCTGGGAAGTGAGGCGCCTCTGCCCGCCACCCATCGCCTGGGAAGTGAGGAGCACCTCTGCCCGCCACCCATCGCCTGGGAAGTGAGGAGCGCCTCTGCCCGCCACCCATCATCTGGGAAGTGAGGCGCCTCTGCACGGCCACCCACCTTCTGGGAAGTGAGGAGCGCCTCTGCCCGCCACTCATCGTCTGGGAAGTGAGGAGGGCCTCTGCCCGCCACCCATTGTCAGGGAAGTGAGGAGCGCCTCTGCCCGGCCACCCAACGTCTGGGAAGTGAGGAGGCCTCTGCCCGGCCACCCAACGTCTGGGAAGTGAGGAGTGCCTCTGCCCGGCCACCCATCAATCTGGGAAGTGAGGAGCAACTCTGCCCGGCCACCCAACTTCTGGGAAGTGAGGAGCCTGCCCGCCACCCATCGCCTGGGAAGTGAGGAGCCTGCCCGCCACCCATCGTCTGGGAAGTGAGGAGGGCCTCTGCACGGCCACCCAACATCTGGGAAGTGAGGAGCCTGCCCGCCACCCATTGTCTGGGAAGTGAGGAGCCTGCCTGGCCACCCACCTTCTGGGAAGTGAGGAGCGCCTGAGGCCTCTGCCCGGCCACCCCATCTGGGAAGTGAGGAGCCTGCCCGCCACCCACCGTCTGGGAAAGTGAGGAGCCTGCCGCCACCCCATCTGGGAAGTCAGGAGAGCCTCGGCCCGCTGCCCCTGTCTGGGATTTAAGGAGCCACTCTGCCCGGCCAACCATCATCTGGGAAGTGAGGAGTGCCTCTGCCCGGCCACCCATCGCCTGGGAAGGAGGAGCCTGCCCGCCACCCATCGCCTGGGAGGTGAGGAGCCTCTGCCCGCCACCCACCGCCTGGGAAGTGAGGAGCCTGCCCGCCACCCATCGTCTGGGAGGTGAGGAGAGCCTCTGCCCAGCCACCCACCGTCTGGGAGGTGAGGAGCGCCTCTGCCCGGACACCCACCGCCTGGGAAGTGAGGAGCGCCTCTGCCCGCCACCCACTGCCTGGGAAGTGAGGAGTGCCTCTGCCCGGCCACCCATCGCCTGGGAAGTGAGAGGGCCTCTGCCCGGCCACCCCTTCTGGGAAGTGAGGAGGCCTCTGCCCAGCCACCCATCGCCTGGGAAGTGAGGAGCAACCTGCCTGACCACCCCTGTCTGGGAGGTGAGGGAGGCGCCTCTGCCCGACCACCCATCCTCTGGGAAGTGAGGAGCGCCTCTGCCCGCCACCCACTGCCTGGGAAGTGAGGAGGCCTCTGCCCGCCACCCATCGTCTGGGAAGGAGGAGCCTGCCCGCCACCCCATCTGGAAGTGAGGAGCACCTCTGCCCGCACCCATCTTCTGGGAAGTGAGGCGCCTCTGCCCGCCACCCACCGCCTGGGAAGTGAGGTGAGCCGCTCGTCACACCCATTGTCTGGGAAGTGAGGAGCCTGCCCGCCACCCATCATCTGGGAAGTGAGGAGCCTGCCCGCCACACCATCTGGGAAGTGAGGAGCGCCTCTGCCTGGCCACCCATCGTCAGGGAGGTGAGGAGCGCCTCTGCCCGGCCACCCATCATCTGGGAAAGTGAGGAGGGCCTCTGTCCGGCCGCCCCATCTGGTAGGAAGTGAGGAGGGCCTCTGCCCGACACCCATCGCCTGGGAAGTGAGGAGGGCCTCTGCCCCGACACCCATCGTCTGGGAAGTGAGGAGCGCCTCTGCCCGGCCACCCATTGTCTGGGAAGTGAGGAGCGCCTCTGCCCGGCCACCCATCGTCTGGGAAGTGAGGGGCGCCTCTGCCCGACCTCCCCTTGTCTGGGAAGTGAGGAGGCGCCTCTGCCTGGCCACCCACCTTCTGGGAGGTGAGGAGGGCCTCTGCCCGACCACCCATGCGTCTGGGAATTGAGGAGTGCCTCTGCCTGGCCACCCACCATCTGGGAAGTGAGGAGCGCCTCTGCCCGGACCACCCACCTTCTGGGAAGTGCGGAGCCTCTGCCCGCCACCCATCGCCTGGGAAGTGAGGAGTGCCTCTGCCCGGCCACCCATCATCTGGGAGGTGAGGAGGGCCTCTGTCCGCCACCCATCGTCTGGGAAGTGAGGAGCGCCTCTGCCCGGCCACCCATATTCCGGGAGGTGAGGATGGCCTCTGCCCGGCCGCACTGGCCTGGAAGTGAGGAGCGCCTCTGCCCAGCCAACATCGTCTGGGAAGTGAGGAGTGCCTGTGCAAGGCCACACAAACTCTGGGAAGTGAGGAGGGCCTCTGCCCATCCACCCAATGTCTGGGAAGTGAGGAGCGCCTCTGCCCGGCCACCCCATCTGGGAAGTGAGTAGGGTCTCTGCCCGGTCGCCTCGTCTGGGAAGTGAGGAGAGACTCTGCCCTGCAGCCACGTCTGGAAATTGGGGAGCGCCTCTGCCCGACAACCCATCGTCCGGGAAGTGAGGAGTTCGTCTGCCCATCCACCCAATGTCTGGGAAGTGAGGAGCCTCTGCCCGCCACCCATCGCCTGGGAAGTGAGGAGCCTCTCGTCTCGGTGCCCCATCTGGGAGGTGAGGAGCACCTCTGCCCGGCCACCCCATTCTGGGAGGTGGGGAGCCTCTGCCTGGCTGGGAATGAGGAGGCCTCTGCCCGGCCACCCATCTTCTGTGACGTGAGGAGCGCCTCTGCCCGGCCACCCATATTCCGGGAGGTGAGGAGGGCCTCTGCCCGGCCACCCACTGTCTGGGAAGTGAGGAGCGCCTCTGCCCAGCCACCAACCATCTGGGAAGTGAGGAGCACCTCTGCCCGGCCACCCACGTCTGGGAAGTGAGGAGCGCCTCTGCCCGCCGCCCCATCGTCTGGGAGGTGAGGAGCGTCTCTGCCCGGCCACCCATCTTATGGGAAGTGAGGATCTCCTCTGCTCTGCCGCTGCATCTGGGAAGTGAGGAGAGCCTCTCCCCGGCCACTGATTGTCGGGGAAGTGAGGAGCGTCTCTGCCCGGCCACACCGTCTGGGAAGTGAGGAGCGACTCTGCCCAGCCACCCAAAGTCTGGGAGGTGAGGAGGGCCTCTGCCCGCCACCCATCGCCTGGGAAGTGAGGAGCCTCTGCCCGGCCACCCATCTTCTGGGAGGTGAGAGTCCTCTGCCCGACCACCCATCGTCTGGGAAGTGAGGAGCGCCTCTGCCCGGCCACCCCATCTGCCTGGGAAGTGAGGAGTGCCTCTGCCCGGCCGCCCCAGCTGGGAAGTGAGGAGCGCCTCTGCCTGGCCACCCACTGTCTGGGAAGTGAGGAGCGCCTCTGCCCGGCCACCACTAGTCTGGGAAGTGAGGAGCCTGCCCGCCACCCGCCTGGGAAGTGAGAGCGCCTCTGCCGGCCACCCCATCTGGGAAGTGAGGAGCACCTCTGCCCGGCCACCCCATCGCTGGGAAGTGAGGAGAACCTCTGCCAGACCACCCACCATCTGGGAGGTAAGGAGCGTCTCTGTCCGGCCACCCATCTTATGGGAAGTGAGGATCTCCTCTGCTCTGCCGCTGCATCTGGGAAGTGAGGAGGCTCTGCCCGGCCACCCATTGTCTGGGAGGTGAGGAGCACCTCTGCCCGCCACCAACCGCCTGGGAAGTGAGGAGCCTGTCCGGCCTCCCATCGTCTGGGAGGTGAGGAGCGCCTCTGCCCGGCCACCCACCGTCTGGGAAGTGAGGAGCGCCTCTGCCTGGCCACCCCATCTGGGAAGTGAGGAGCACCTCTGCCCGCCACCCATCGCCTGGGAAGTGAGGAGCTCTGCCAGGCCACCCCATGTTTGAAGTGAGGAGTGCTTCTGCCCCGCCACTCATCGTCTGGGAAGTGAGTAGGGCCTCTGCCCGCCTCCCATCGTCTGGGAAGTGAGGAGCGCCTCTGCCTGGCCACCCACCTTCTGGGAAGTGAGGAGCGCCTCTGCCTGGCCACCCATCGTCTGGGACGTGAGGAGCGCCTCTGCCCGCCACCCATCATCTGGGAAGTGAGGAGTGCCTCTGCCCGCCACCCATCGTCTGGGAAGTGAGGTGAGCCTCTGCCCGGCCACCCATCGTCTGGGAAGTGAGGAGCGCCTCTGCCCGACCACCCATCATCTGGGATGTGAGGAGCGCATCTGCCCGGCCACCCACCGTCTGGGAATTGAGGAGCGCCTCTGCCCGACCACCCCGTCTGGGAAGTGAGGAGCGCTTCTGCCAGGCCACAAACCGTCTGGGAAGTGAGGAGGGCCTCTGCCCGGACACCCATCGTCTGGGAAGTGAGGAGCGCCTCTGCCCAGCCACCCAACATCTGGGAAGTGAGGCGCCTCTGCCCGCCAACGCCTGGGAGGTGAGGAGCACCTATGTCCGGCCAATCACCATCTGGGAGGTGAGGAGGGCCTCTGCCCGGCCACCCACTGCCTGGGAAGTGAGGAGCCTCTGCCCGGCCACCCCATCTGGGAAGTGAGGAGGCGCCTCTGCCCGCCACCCATCGTCTGGGAAGTGTGGAGCCCCTCTGCCCGGCCACATATCATCTGGGAATTGAGGAGCGCCTTTGCCCAGCAACCCATCCTCTGGGAGGTGAGGAGCTCCTGTGCCCGGCCACCCATCATCCGGGAGGTTAGGGCGCCTCTGCCGCCACCCACCTTCTGGGAAGTGAGGCGCCTCTGCCCGACCACCCACCTTCTGGGAAGTGAGGAGGCCTCTGCCCGGCCACTCATCGTCTGGGAATTGAGGAGTGCTTCTGCCCGGCCACCCACCTTCCAGGAGGTGGGGAGAACATCTGCCCAGCCACCCATCGTCCGGGACGTGAGGAGCGATTCTGCCCGAACACCCATCGTCTGGGAAGTGAGGAGCGCCTCTGCCCGGCCACCCCATCTTTGAATTCAGGAAGGCCTCTGCCCGGCCACCCATCATCTGGGATGTGAGGAGTGCCTCTGCCCGGCCACCCATCGTCTGGGAAGTGAGGAGCAACTCTGCCCGGCCACCCACTGCCTGGGAAGTGAGGAGCCTCTGCCCGCCACCCATTGTCTGGGAAGTGAGGAGGGCCTCTGTCCGGCCACCCATCGTCTGGGAAGTGAGGAGGGCCTCTGCCCGGCCACCCCATCTGGGAATTGAGGAGCGCCTCTGCCCAGCCACCATCGTCTGGGAAGTGAGGAGCGCCTCTGCCCGGCCACCCATCGTCTGGGAAGTGAGGAGCGCCTCTGCCCCGCCACCCAACGTCTGGGAAGTGAGGTGCGCCTCTGCCCGGCCGCCAGGTCTGGGAAGTGAGGAGCGCTTCTGCGTGACCACCCATCGCCTGGGAGGTGAGGAGAGCCTCTGCCCGGCCACCCATCGTCTGGGAAGTGAGGAAGGCCTCTGCCCGACCACCCATTGTCTGGGAAGTGAGGAGGCCTCTGCCCGCCACCCATCGCCTGGGAGGTGAGGCGCCTCTGCCCGCCACCCATCGTCCGGGAAGTGAGGAGCGCCTCTACCTGTCCACCCATCGTCTGGGAAGTGAGGAGTGCCTCTGCCCGGCCTCCCAAACTCTGGGAATTTTCTAGGAGGGGACCCCCTGCCCAGCCACCAACCGCCTGGGAAGTGAGGAGCCGCCTGCCCAGCCACCAGATCTGGGAAGGAGTAGCCGCCTCCTGCCCGCCACCCAATGTCTGGGAAGTGAGGAGTGCCTCCTGCCCGCCACCCAACGCCTGGGAAGTGAGGAGTGCCTCTGCCCGGCCACCCAAAATTCCAGGGAGGTGGGGAGAGGCGCCTCTGCCTGTCCACCCATCGTCTGGGAAGTGAGGAGTGCCTCTGCCCCGCCACCCATCATCTGGGAAGTGAGGAGTGCCTCTGCCCGCCACCCCATCTGGGAAGTGAGGCGCCTCTGCCCGGCCACCCATCGCCTGGGAAGTGAGGAGCACCTCTGCCCGGCCACCCATCATCTGGGAGGTGAGGAGGCGCCTCTGCCCGACCACCCATCGTCTGGGAGGTGAGGAGAGCCTCTGCCCGCCACCCATCGCCTGGGAGGTGAGGAGGCGCCTCTGCCCAGCCACCAGACCTGGGAAGTGAGGAGCCTGCCCGCCACATATCATCTGGGAATTGTGGAGTGCCTCTGCCCGCCACCCATCGTCCGGGAGGTGAGGAGCGCCTCTGCCCGGCCACCCATCGTCTGGGAAGTGAGGAGCGCCTCTGCCCGGCCACCCCATCTGGGAGGTGAGGAGCGCCTCTGCCCGCCACCCATCGCCTGGGAAGTGAGAGCCTGGCCCGGGGCTTCTATCCCATCTTTGAATTCAGGAAGGCCTCTGCCAGACCACCCACCGTCTGGGAAGTGAGGCGGGCCTCTGTCCGGCCACCCAACGTCTGGGAGGTGAGGAGTGCCTCTGCCCGGCCACCCATTGTCTGGGAGGTGAGGATTGCCTCTGCCCGGCCACCCATCGTCTGGGAAGTGAGGAGCGCCTCTGCCCGCCACCCACTTTCCAGGAGGTGGAGAGAGCCTCTGCCTGACCACCCATCGTCTGGGAAGTGAGGAGCGCCTCTGCCCGGCCACCCCATCTTTGAATTCAGGAACGCCTCTGCCCGGCCACCCATCGTCTGGGAGTGAGGAGCAACTCTGCCTGGCCACCCATCATCTGGGAAGTGAGGAGCCTGCCCGCCACCATCGTCTGGGAGGTGAGGGCGCCTCTGCCCGCCACCCATCGTCTGGGAGGTGAGGAGCGCCTCTGCCTGGCCACCCATCATCTGGGAAGTGAGGAGCGCCTCTGCCCCAACACCCATCGCCTGGGATGTGAGGGAGTGCCCCCTGCCCAGCCACCCATCACTGCCTGGGAAGTGAGGAGCAACTCTGCCTGGCCACCCCATCTGCCTGGGAAGTGAGAAGCGCCTCTGCCCGACCACCCACCTTCTGGGAGGTGAGGAGCCTGCTCGGACACCCTTCGTCTGGGAAGTGAGGAGGGCCTCAGCTCGGCAGCCGCGTCTCGGAAATGAGGAGCGCCTCTGCCCAGCCACCCACCGCCTGGGAGGTGAGGGCGCCTCTGCCCGCCACCCATCGGCTGGGAAGTGAGGAGCCTGCCCAGCCACCCACCGCCTGGGAAGTGAGGCGCCTCTGCCCGCCACCCATCGTCTGGGAGGTGAGGGAGGCGCCTCTGCCTGGCCACCCATCGTCTGGGAAGTGAGGAGCGCCTCTGCCCTGCCACCTCATCTGGTAAGTGAGTAGCGCCTCTGCCGGCCACCCACAGTCTGGGAAATGAGGAGAGCCTCGGCTAGGCCACCCATTGTCAGGGAAGCGAGTAGCGCCTCTGCCGGCCACCCACCTTCTGGGAAGTAAGGATCGCCTCTGCCCGAACACCCATCGTCTGGGAAGTGAGGAGGGCCTCTAAGTGGACACCCACCGTCTGGGAAGTGAGGAGCGCCTCTAGCTGTCCACCCATCGTCTGGGAAGTGAGGAGTGCCTCTGCCCGGCCACAGAAACTCTGGGATGTGTGGAGGGCCTCGGAAGTGAGGAGCCCTCTGCCCGGCCACCCCATCTGGGAAGTGAGTAGGGTCTCTTCCCCGCCTCGTCTGGGAAGTGAGGAGCGCCTCTGCCCGGCCACCCAGTCTGGGAAGTGAGAGCGCCTCTACCTGGCCACCCATTTTCTGGGAAGTGAGGAGTGCCTCTGCCCGGCCACCCAGTCTGGGAAGTGAGGAGCACCTCTGCCAGGCCACAAACCGTCTGGGAAGTGAGGAGCACCTCGGCTCGGCCACCCACTGTCTGGGAAGTGAGGATCGCTTCTGACGGCCACCCACCTTCTGGGAACTGAGGAGCACCTATGCCCGACCACCCATCGTCTGCGAAGTGAGGAGGGCCTCTGCCCAGACCCCCATCTTCCGGGAAGTGAGGAGCGCCTCTGCCCAGCCACCCATCGCCTGGGAAGTGAGGAGCCTCTGCCCGGCCACCCACTGTCTGGGAGGTGAGGAGCGCCTCTGCCCGACCACCCATCGTCTGGGAAGTTAGGAGCGTCTCTGCCCGGCCACCCACCTTCTGGGAAATGAGGAGCGCCTCTGCCCGGCCACCCATTGTCTGGGAAGTGAGGAGCTCCTCTGCCCGGCCACCCAAAGTCTGGGAGGTGAGGAGCTCTGTCGCCACCCATTTTCTGGGAGGTGAAGATTCCTCTGCCCGACCACACCCATCGTCTTGGAAGTGAGGAGCGCCTCGCCTGGCCACCCATCGTCTGGGAATTGAGGAGCGCCTCGGCCCGGCCACCCATCGCCTGTAGGCCAGGAGCTCTGCCCGGTCACCCATATTCCAGGAAGTGAGGATGGCCTCTGCACTTAATTACCACCGTCTGGGAGTGAAGAGCGCCTCTGCCCGGCCACCCATCGTCTGGGAAGTGAGGAGCGCCTCTGCCTGACCACCCATCGTCTGGGAAGTGAGAAGCGCCTCTGCCTGGCCCACCCATCGTCTGGGAAGTGAGGAGGGCCTCTCCTCGGCAGCCGCGTCTGGGAAATGAGGAGCGCCTGTCCGCCACCCATTTCTGTGAAGTGAGGAGGCCTCTGCCCGGCCACCCAAAATCGGGGAAGTGAGGAGCGTCTCTGCCCGACCGCCCATCCTCTGGGAAGTGAGGAGTGCCTCTGCCCGCCACCCACTGCCTGGGAAGTGAGGAGTGCCTCTGCCCGCCACCCAATGTCTGGGAGGTGAGGAGCGCCTCTGCCCGACCACCCATCCTCTGGGAAGTGAGGAAGGCCTCTGCCCGCCACCCACTGCCTGGGAAGTGAGGAGCGCCTCTGCCCGACCAGCCATCGCCTGGGAAGTGAGGAGTGCCTCTGCCCGGCCACCCACTGCCTGGGAGGTGAGGAGCCTGTCCCGCCACCCATCATCTGGGAGGTGAGGAGAGCCTCTGCCCGCCACCCAACGTCTGGGAATTGAGGAGCGCCTCTGCCCAGCCACCCACCGTCTGGGAAGTGAGGAGGGCCTCTGCCCGGCCACCCAACGTCTGGGAAGTGAGGAGCGCCTCTGCCCAGCCACCCAACGTCTGGGAGGTGAGGCGCCTCTGCCCGCCACCCCATCTGGAAGTGAGGAGAGCCTCTGCCCGGCCACACCATATGGGAAGTGAAGAGCGGCTCTGCCAGGCCACCATCGTCTGGGAAGTGAGGCGCCTCTGCCCGCCACCCAACGTCTGGGAGGTGAGGGAGGCCTGCCCGCCACCCATCGCCTGGGAAGTGAGGAGTGCCTCTGCCCGCCACCCATCGCCTGGGAAGTGAGGAGCCTGCCCGCCACCCATCGCCTGGGAAGTGAGGAGCCTGCCCGGCCACCCACCGTCTGGGAGGTGAGGAGGCGCCTCTGCCCGGCCACCCCATCTGGGAAGTGAGGAGAGCCTCTGCCCGGCCACCCATCGCCTGGGAGGTGAGGAGAGCCTCAGCCCGGCCACCCATCTTCTGGGAAGTGAGGAGCGCCTCTGCCCGGCCACCCATCATCTGGGAGGTGAGGCGCCTCTGCCCGGCCACCCACCGTCTGGGAAGTGAGGAGAGCCTCTGCCCGGCCACCCATCGTCTGGGAAGTGAGGAGCACCTCTGCCCGCCACCCAAAGTCTGGGAGGTGAGGGAGTGCCTCTGCCCAGCCACCCACCATCTGGGAGGTGAGGCGCCTCTGCCCGCCAAAACCGCCTGGAAGGTGAGGAGTGCCTCTGCCTGACCACCCATCGCCTGGAAGTGAGGAGCACCTCTGCCCGGCCACCCATCGTCTGGGAGGTGAGGCGCCTCTGCCCGGCCACCCATGCGTCTGGGAAGTGAGGAGCGCCTCTGCCCGGCCACCCATCGTCTGGGAAGTGAGGAGGCCTCTGCCTGGCCACCCATCGTCCGGGAGGTGAGGAGCGCCTCTGCCCGACCACCCATCGTCTGGGAGGTGAGGAGTGCCTCTGCCCGCGCACCCATCGTCCGGGAAGTGAGGAGCGCCTCTGCCGGCCACCCATCGCCTGGGAGGTGAGGAGCGCCTCTGCCCGGCCGCCCCATCTGGGAAGTGAGGAGCCAGAGCCTCTGCCCGACCACCCATCGTCTGGGAAGGAGGAGCGCCTCCTGCCCGCCACCCATCGTCCGGGAAGTGAGGAGAGCCTCTGCCCGGCCACCCCATCTGGGAAGTGAGGAGGCCTCTGCCCGACCACCCATCGTCTGGGAAGTGAGGAGCGCCTCACCTGCCCACCCACTGTCTGGGAAGTGAGGAGGCCTCTGCCCGGCCACCCCATCTGGGAAGTGAGGAGCGCCTCTGCCCGCCACCCACCGTCTGGGAAGTGAGGAGCCTGCCCGCCACCCATCATCTGGGAAGTGAGGAGGCGCCTCTGCCCGCACCCATCGCCTGGGAGGTGGGTAGTGCCGCTGCCTGGCCGCCTGCCTGGGAAGTGAGAGGAGCGCCTCTGCCGGCCACACACCGTCTGGGAAGTGAGTATAACCTGCCTGGCCACCCATGCGTCTGGGAAGTGAGGAGCTCTGCCCGCCACCCACCGCCTGGGAGGTGAGGAGCAAAGGCCGGACAAATTCATCTGCCTGGGAGGTGAGGAGCGCCTCTGCCCGCCACCCATCGCCTGGGAAGTGAGGAGCACCTCTGCCCGCCACCCAACGCCTGGGAAGTGAGGAGCACCTCTGCCCGGCCACCCATCATCTGGGAAGTGAGGAGCCTGCCCGCCACCCAACGCCTGGGAAGTGAGGGAGGCGCCTCTGCCCGGCCACCCAATGTCTGGGAAGTGAGGGAGGCGCCTCGGCTCGGCCACCCAATGTCTGGGAAGTGAGTAGTGTCTCTGCCCGGCCACCCCATCTGGAAGTGAGGAGCCTCTGCCCGCCACCCCATCTGGAAGTGAGGAGCCTGCCCGCCACCCATCGCCTGGGAAGTGAGGAGCCTGCCCGCCACCCCGTCTGGGAAGTGAGGAGCGCCTCTGCCCGGCCACCCATCATCTGGGAGGTGAGGAGGGCCTCTGCCCGGCCACCCAATGTCTGGGAAGTGAGGAGCGCCTCTGCCCGCCACCCAATTCTGGGAAGTGAGGAGCCTGCCCGCCACCCCATCTGGAAGTGAGGAGCCTGCCCGCCACCCCCTCTGGGAAGTGAGGAGCGCCTCTGCCCGGCCACCCACTGCCTGGGAAGTGAGGGAGGCGCCTCTGCCCGGCCACCCCGTCTGGGAAGTGAGGAGCGCCTCTGCCCGGCCACCCGTCTGGGAAGTGAGGAGCGCCTCTGCCCGGCCACCCATCGTCTGGGAGGTGAGGGAGGCGCCTCTGCCCGGCCACCCATCGTCTGGGAGGTGAGGAGGCGCCTCTGCCCGGCCACCCATCGTCTGGGAGGTGAGGAGGCGCCTCTGCCCAGCCACCCACTGCCTGGGAAGTGAGGAGCCTCTGCCCGGCCACCCATCGCCTGGGAGGTGAGGGAGGCGCCTCTGCCCGGCCACCCATCCTCTGGGAAGTGAGGAGCCTCTGCCCGGCCACCCATCGCCTGGGAGGTGAGGAGAGCCTGCCCGCCACCCCATCTGGGAAGTGAGGAGCCTCTGCCCGGCCGCCCCGGGAAGTGAGGAGTGCCTCTGCCCGCCACCTCCCTTCTGGGAACTGAGGAAGGCTTCGCTGGTGGCCACAAAAGTCGGGAATTGAGGAGCCGCCCCGCCCCACCACACCCACCGGTTCAGGAAGTGAGGAACGCTTCTGCTGGCCACCCACATTCTGGGAATTGGAGGACCCCATGTCTCACCACCCATCTGCCTGGGAAGTGAGGGGGGGGCCTGCCCGACAGATCTTCTGGGAAGTGAGGTACCGGCAGAACGGACACCCATCGTCTGGGAAGTGAGGAGCGCCTCTACCTGTCCACCCATCTTGGGAAGTGAGGAGTGCCTCTGCCCGGCCACCCATCGCCTGGGAAGTGAGGAGCCTGCCCGGCCACCCCATCTGTGAAGTGAGGAGCCTCTGCCCGGCCACCCATCGCCTGGGAAGTGAGGAGCGCCTCTACCTGGCCTCCCATCTTCTGGGAGGTGAGGAGCGCATCTGCACGGACACCCATTGTCTGGGAAGTGAGGAGCGCCTCTACCTGGCCACCCATCGCCTGGGAAGTGAGGAGCCTCTGCCCTGCCACCCATCGTCTGGGAAGTGAGGAGGCCCCTGTCTCGCCACAGAAACCTGGGATGTGTGGAGGCCCTGCCCGGCCACCCACTGCCT
>JAKGGE010000583.1:0-36139 GCA_023748175.1 Hoolock leuconedys | reverse complement strand
GAGCCAGCCCTCTGCCCCCTGGCTCTTAGGACCCCATCGCAGGGGGCGAGGCTCACAGGCGGGACTGAGAGCCAGCCCCTCTGCCCCCCTGGCTCTTAGGGACCCCATCGCAGGGGGCGAGGCGCCTCACAGGCGGGGACTGAGAGCCAGCCCCTGCCCCCCTGGCTCTTAGGGACCCCCATCGCAGGGGGCGAGGCGCCTCACAGGCGGGGACTGAGAGCCAGCCCCTGCCCCCTGGTTTTAGGGACCCCATCGCAGGGGGCGAGGCTCACAGGCGGGACCGAGAGCCAGCCCCTCTGCCCCCTGGCTCTTAGGACCCCATCGCAGGGGGCGAGGCTCACAGGCGGGACCGAGAGCCAGCCCCTGCCCCCCTGGCTCTTAGGGACCCCCATCGCAGGGGGCGAGGCGCCTCACAGGCGGGGACTGAGAGCCAGCCCCTCTGCCCCCTGGTTTTAGGGACCCCATCGCAGGGGGCGAGGCTCACAGGCGGGACTGAGAGCCAGCCCCTCTGCCCCCTGGTTTTAGGACCCCATCGCAGGGGGGCGAGGCGCCTCACAGGCGGGGACTGAGAGCCAGCCCCTCTGCCCCCGGCTCTTAGGGACCCCATCGCAGGGGGCGAGGCGCCTCACAGGCGGGGACTGAGAGCCAGCCCCTCTGCCCCCTGGCTCTTAGGGACCCCCATCGCAGGGGGGCGAGGCGCCTCACAGGCGGGACTGAGAGCCAGCCCCTCTGCCCCCTGGTTTTAGACCCCATCGCAGGGGGCGAGGCGCCTCACAGGCGGGACTGAGAGCCAGCCCCTCTGCCCCCCTGGCTCTTAGGGACCCCACGCAGGGGGCGAGGCTCACAGGCGGGACTGAGAGCCAGCCCCTGCCCCCTGGCTCTTAGACCCCATCGCAGGGGGGCGAGGCGCCTCACAGGCGGGACCGAGAGCCAGCCCCTCTGCCCCCCTGGTTTTAGGACCCCATCGCAGGGGGCGAGGCGCCTCACAGGCGGGGACTGAGAGCCAGCCCCTCTGCCCCCCGGCTCTTAGGGACCCCATCGCAGGGGGCGAGGCGCCTCACAGGCGGGACTGAGAGCCAGCCCCTCTGCCCCCTGGCTCTTAGGGACCCCCATCGCAGGGGGCGAGGCGCCTCACAGGCGGGGACTGAGAGCCAGCCCCTCTGCCCCCCTGGCTCTTAGGACCCCCATCGCAGGGGGGCGAGGCGCCCCCCGCGAGGCGGGGACTGAGAGCCAGCCCCTCTGCCCCCTGGTTTTAGACCCCATCGCAGGGGGCGAGGCGCCTCACAGGCGGGGACTGAGAGCCAGCCCCTCTGCCCCTGGCTCTTAGGACCCCATCGCAGGGGGCGAGGCGCCCCCGCGAGGCGGGGACTGAGAGCCAGCCCCTGCCCCCTGGTTTTAGACCCCATCGCAGGGGGCGAGGCGCCCCCCGCGAGGCGGGGACTGAGAGCCAGCCCCTCTGCCCCTGGCTCTTAGACCCCATCGCAGGGGGCGAGGCGCCCCCGCGAGGCGGGGACTGAGAGCCAGCCCCTCTGCCCCCTGGCTCTTAGGACCCCATCGCAGGGGGCGAGGCGCCCCCGCGAGGCGGGGACTGAGAGCCAGCCCCTCTGCCCCCCCTGGCTCTTAGACCCCCCTCGCTTGGGGGCGAGGATCGCCCCCGCGAGGCGGGGACTGAGAGCCAGCCCCTCTGCCCCTGGCTCTTAGACCCCATCGCAGGGGGCGAGGCGCCCCCGCGAGGCGGGGACCGAGAGCCAGCCCCTCTGCCCCCTGGCTCTTAGACCCCATCGCAGGGGGCGAGGCGCCCCCGCGAGGCGGGGACTGAGAGCCAGCCCCTGCCCCCCTGGTTTTAGGACCCCATCGCAGGGGGCGAGGCGCCCCCGCGAGGCGGGGACTGAGAGCCAGCCCCTGCCCCCCTGGTTTTAGACCCCATCGCAGGGGGGCGAGGCGCCCCCCGCGAGGCGGGGACCGAGAGCCAGCCCCTCTGCCCCCTGGTTTTAGACCCCATCGCAGGGGGCGAGGCGCCCCCCGCGAGGCGGGGACTGAGAGCCAGCCCCTCTGCCCCCTGGCTCTTAGGACCCCCATCGCAGGGGGCGAGGCGCCCCCCGCGAGGCGGGGACTGAGAGCCAGCCCCTCTGCCCCCTGGTCTAATTAGGGACCCCCACGTGTGGGGGCGAGGCGCCCCCGCGAGGCGGGGACTGAGAGCCAGCCCCTCTGCCCCTGGCTCTTAGGACCCCCATCGCAGGGGGGGAGGGCGCCCCCGCGAGGCGGGGACTGAGAGCCAGCCCTCCTGCCCCCCTGGTTTTAGACCCCATCGCAGGGGGGCGAGGCGCCCCCCGCGAGGCGGGGACTGAGAGCCAGCCCCTCTGCCCCCTGGTTTTAGGGGACCCCACCCAGGGGCGAGGCGCCCCCGCGAGGCGGGGACCGAGAGCCAGCCCCTCTGCCCCCTGGTTTTAGACCCCATCGCAGGGGGCGAGGCGCCCCCGCGAGGCGGGGACTGAGAGCCAGCCCCTCTGCCCCCCGGCTCTTAGGACCCCCATCGCAGGGGGGCGAGGCGCCCCCCGCGAGGCGGGGACTGAGAGCCAGCCCTCCTGCCCCCCTGGTTTTAGGGACCCCACCCAGGGGCGAGGCGCCCCCGCGAGGCGGGGACTGAGAGCCAGCCCCTCTGCCCCTGGCTCTTAGACCCCATCGCAGGGGCGAGGCGCCCCCCGCGAGGCGGGGACTGAGAGCCAGCCCTCCTGCCCCCCTGGTTTTAGACCCCATCGCAGGGGGCGAGGCGCCCCCCGCGAGGCGGGGACTGAGAGCCAGCCCCTCTGCCCCCCTGGCTCTTAGGGACCCCCATCGCAGGGGGGCGAGGCGCCCCCCGCGAGGCGGGGACTGAGAGCCAGCCCCTGCCCCCTGGTTTTAGACCCCATCGCAGGGGCGAGGCGCCCCCGCGAGGCGGGGACTGAGAGCCAGCCCCTCTGCCCCCCTGGCTCTTAGGACCCCATCGCAGGGGGGCGAGGCGCCCCCCGCGAGGCGGGGACTGAGAGCCAGCCCTGCTGCCCCCCTGGTTTTAGACCCCATCGCAGGGGGCGAGGCGCCCCCGCGAGGCGGGGACTGAGAGCCAGCCCCTGCCCCCCTGGTTTTAGCCCCCATCGCAGGGGGCGAGGCGCCCCCCGCGAGGCGGGGACTGAGAGCCAGCCCCTCTGCCCCCCCTGGCTCTTAGGACCCCCATCGCAGGGGGCGAGGCGCCCCCCGCGAGGCGGGGACTGAGAGCCAGCCCCTCTGCCCCCCCTGGCTCTTAGGACCCCCATCGCAGGGGGGCGAGGCGCCCCCCGCGAGGCGGGGACTGAGAGCCAGCCCCTCTGCCCCCTGGCTCTTAGGACCCCACCGCAGCGGGGCGAGGCGCCCCCCGCGAGGCGGGGACCGAGAGCCAGCCCCTCTGCCCCCCTGGTTTTAGACCCCATCGCGGGGGCGAGGCGCCCCCCGCGAGGCGGGGACTGAGAGCCAGCCCCTCTGCCCCCCTGGCTCTTAGGACCCCATCGCAGGGGGCGAGGCGCCTCACATGGGGAATAATATCTATCTATTATGGGGAATAATATCTATCTATTATGGGGAATAATATCTATCTATTATGGGGAATAATATCTATCTATTATGGGGAATAATATCTATCTATTATGGGGAATAATATCTATCTATTATGGGGAATAATATCTATCTATTATGGGGAATAATATCTATCTATTATGGGGAATAATATCTATCTATTATGGGGAATAATATCTATCTATTATGGGGAATAATATCTATCTATTATGGGGAATAATATCTATCTATTATGGGGAATAATATCTATCTATTATGGGGAATAATATCTATCTATTATGGGGAATAATATCTATCTATTATGGGGAATAATATCTATCTATTATGGGGAATAATATCTATCTATTATGGGGAATAATATCTATCTATTATGGGGAATAATATCTATCTATTATGGGGAATAATATCTATCTATTATGGGGAATAATATCTATCTATTATGGGGAATAATATCTATCTATTATGGGGAATAATATCTATCTACTATGGGGAATAATATCTATCTATTATGGGGAATAATATCTATCTACTATGGGGAATAATATCTATCTATTATGGGGAATAAAGTCTGTCTATTATGGGGAGTAACATCATCCTCTCCCTTTCAGGATATTAATAACAATATCACAGAAGGGGTGGACACTTGCTATATTGGGGTAATATCAACCTCTCGGCCTCTGAATATTAGAGGAATATCACAGGGTGGATGTGCACCTCCTGTCCTGTTATGGGGAATAAAGTCTATCTACTATGGGGAATAATATCTATCTACTATGGGGAATAATATCTATCTATTATGGGGAATAATATCTATCTATTATGGGGAATAATATCTATCTATTATGGGGAATAAAGTCTATCTACTATGGGGAATAATATCTATCTATTATGGGGAATAATATCTATCTATTATGGGGAATAATATCTGTCTATTATGGGGAATAATATCTATCTATTATGGGGAATAATATCTATCTATTATGGGGAGTAACATCATTACGGGGAATAATATCTATCTATTATGGGGAGTAACATCATCCTCTCCCTTTCAGGATATTAATAACAATATCACAGGCAGGTGTACACCTCCCGCGTATTAGGAGTCATAATATTGTGAATTATTAAACATCAGTCTCATTAATAACTATCAATGGTAATATTAATTCATAGTATAACGTTATTAATCACTAATGATTATTTTAAAGAGAGGATTATGCAGGATTAGAATTATTACTATTAATGTCATTTTAATATTGGTTATTCATCTCAATATTTATCATTGTTTTATTACCAACATCACTTATGATTGATTTCAGTAACATTCATTACTGATATCATTATTTTATAATTAATAGTGATATTGCTATTAATTAATAATAATCAATAATATTTTAATCCGCATGAAGCTTTACTCTCTACTGTAATTATTAATATCGATGATTACTATTAATTGCTATTGTATTTATTAATATGAATAATTAATAAAACTGTTCCCTATATCCTTGGGGAGAGGATATCACACCCAGTACAGCAGGGGTGTACATCCTCCTGTGACATTGTTCCTAATATCCAGGGACCGAGAGGATGCTATCACACCCAGTACAGCAGGGGGTGTACATCCTTCTGTGACATTGTTCCTAATATCCAGGGACCGAGAGGATGCTATCACACCCAGTACAGCAGGGGTGTACATCCTTCTGTGACATTGTTCCTAATATCCAGGGACCGAGAGGATGCTATCACACCCAGTACAGCAGGGGTGTACATCCTCCTGTGACATTGTTCCTAATATCCAGGGACCGAGAGGATGCTATCACACCCAGTACAGCAGGGGTGTACATCCTCCTGTGACATTGTTCCTAATATCCAGGGTCCGAGAGGATGCTATCACACCCAGTACAGCAGGGGGTGTACATCCTCCTGTGACATTGTTCCTAATATCCAGGGACCGAGAGGATGCTATCACACCCAGTACAGCAGGGGTGTACATCCTCCTGTGACATTGTTCCTAATATCCAGGGACCGAGAGGATGCTATCACACCCAGTACCGCAGGGGTGTACATCCTTCTGTGACATTGTTCCTAATATCCAGGGACCGAGAGGATGCTATCACACCCAGTACAGCAGGGGGTGTACACCCCTTCTGTGACATTGTTCCTACTCTCCAGGGACCGAGAGGATGCTATCACACCCAGTACAGCAGGGGTGTACATCCTCCTGTGACATTGTTCCTAATATCCAGGGACCGAGAGGATGCTATCACACCCAGTACAGCAGGGGTGTACATCCTCCTGTGACATTGTTCCTAATATCCAGGGACCGAGAGGATGCTATCACACCCAGTACAGCAGGGGGTGTACACCCCTCCTGTGACATTGTTCCTAATATCCAGGGACCGAGAGGATGCTATCACACCCAGTACAGCAGGGGGTGTACACCCCTTCTGTGACATTGTTCCTAATATCCAGGGACCGAGAGGATGCTATCACACCCAGTACAGCAGGGGTGTACATCCTTCTGTGACATTGTTCCTAATATCCAGGGACCGAGAGGATGCTATCACACCCAGTACAGCAGGGGTGTACATCCTCCTGTGACATTGTTCCTAATATCCAGGGACCGAGAGGATGCTATCACACCCAGTACAGCAGGGGTGTACACCCCTTCTGTGACATTGTTCCTTCTATCCTGGGAGTGAGAGTAAGATAGTGGCCGGCAATGTCGCAGGGGCTGTAGACACCTCCCGCGAGCACGGGCGTAGTGGGATCCAGCCCCTCTGCCCCCTGGCTCTTGGGACCCCCATGCTTGAGGCGGGGACTGAGAGCCAGCCCTCTGCCCCCTGGCTCTTGGGACCCCCATGCTTGAGGCGGGGACTGAGAGCCAGCCCTCTGCCCCCTGGCTCTTGGGACCCCCATGCTTGAGGCGGGGACTGAGAGCCAGCCCTCTGCCCCCTGGCTCTTGGGACCCCCATGCTTGAGGCGGGGACTGAGAGCCAGCCCTCTGCCCCCTGGCTCTTGGGACCCCATCGCGGGCGGCGCCCTGTTAATCCTTTACTCCTGGGATGTTTTCTCTACTGCCACACTTGGTTGACACCCTGGGACATGATTTTCCGTATTCTGGGAAGATGCCACTACTAAAGTCACAGGGGCTATCCACCCTGCTATATCCGTAATGTAGGGGAATGTTCATCTTCATGTCACAGGACTCTGCACACTGTGATATTATTCACAATATCCTAGCGGGACAATAATAAGAATATCATAATGTGTGTACACCGTCTGTGTCATTCTTCGTAATATCCTAGGGGGATACAACTCCTGATATCACAGTGCGTGTACCCCGTGTGTGTTAGTCGTAATATCCAGGGTAAAAGATTACTCCTAAGGTCACACAGTGTGCACACCCTGTGATAGTGTTCTTCATATTATAGGGAGGTATTACTCCTAACGTCACAGTGGGTGTTCCCCTTGTGTGTATACTCTGTGACAGTGTTTTTATATCCCAAGGGACAATAATAAGAATATCATAATGTGTGTACACCGCCTGTGTCATTCTTCGTAATATCCTAGGGAGATACAACTCCTGATATCACAGTGCGTGTACCCCGTGTGTGTTAGTCGTAATATCCAGGGTAAAAGATTACTCCTAAGGTCACACAGTGTGCACACCCTGTGATAGTGTTCTTCATATTATAGGGAGATATTGCTTCTAATATCACAGTGGGTGTACCCCTTGTGTGTATACTCTGTGACAGTGTTTTTTATATCCTAAGGAGGTATTACTCCTAACGTCACAGTGGGTGTACCCCTTGTGTGTATACTCTGTGACAGTGTTTTTTATATCCTAAGGAGGTATTACTCCTAACGTCACAGTGGGTGTTCACCCTGTGTTATCATTCTTATTTGACCTGACTGCCTTTTTTAACCCACACTACAAAAGGAATGGAACAGATACAAAGATATGGAGATTGGACCGTGCTGCCGTGTGGCCGCTGCAGGACACCTTTAATATCCCTGTTTCTCAGGCTGTCGACGAAGGGGTTCAGCATGGGGGTGACCACCGTGTACATCACTGAGGCCACTGCAACCTTTCTGGGGAAGAGGACACATCTGAACTGAGGTACCCTCCAACGCCTCTTCCATAAACTCAGCAAACAACTGACAGGTGAGACCCACAGGTGGAGAAGGCTTTATACTTCCCACCTGACGATGAAAGCCTCAGAATGGAGGAAACCATTTTATAGTAAGACGAAAGGGTCCCCGAGATAAGAAAGAACCCAAATACGGCAGCAGGAAAATACATGATTATGTTATTGGTGAAGGTGTCACAACATGCAAGATGGGCAGTTGAGAAGGGTCACAGAAGAAATTAGGAATTTCCGCACCCTTGAAGCAGGTCGTTAGCAAGGCAATCAAGTTGTGCAGCTGGGAGTCTAGAAGACTGGGAAGAAAAAAAAAAGACAACCAAACTGGGAAGCCACAGAAACACGGGTTCATGATGGCCGAATGATATAGAGGGTGACAGATGGCTACAAACCGGTCATAGGCCATCACACTCAGGAGCGTGTCTCTCTTCCATGCCTCGAAAAATGGCAAACAGAGACATCTGAGTCAGGCGGCCTGCCTAGGGGGTGACTCTGCTGTGAGATTGGATGTCCACAATCATCTCGGGGACCGTGGTGGAGTTGAAACCCATGTCAGGCGAGGACAGGTTGGAGAGGAAGAAGTGCATGGGGGTGTGGAGGTGGGAGTCAGGGCTGATGGCCAGGATGATGAGCAGGTTCCCCGGGACCGTGACCAGGCACATGGACAGGAACAGCCCGGCGAGGATCGGCTGCAGTTCTGGATCCCCTGAGAGTTCTAGGAGGAGGAATCTAGAGACATCGGTTAGATTCTGTGGGTCTGCATGGTTTGGACACCTTTGCCTAGAAAAGGGGGTTGAAAAATGGGAAACAAGTAAACCAACACCCGGCATTGTGTCTGCATTTTGGATAGAAGCAATTCACAAGTCATGTTTTCAGATTTCAGAGCAACCCACGCTCAGCAATATTTTGCAGTTCTGACAAACTCAATTGTCTTCTAATGCTTTGATCATTGATTTCTGTGTTCCTCACTTCTTGCTGTACATGCCTGCCTTAGAGACACTAGATTCAAGAATGTTCCAAGAACCAGATCATCATATATAACAAATGCGTAACTGCTAGAAAATACAGCCTATCTTGTCCAAGAAAAATACAAAATTAGCCGGGCATAGTGGTGCATGCCTGTAATCTCAGCTACTCGGGAGGCTGAGGCGGCCGGATCACCTGAGGTCAGGAGTTCGAGACCGGCCTCAACATGGGGAAACCCCGTCCCTACTAAAAATACAAAATTAGCCGGGCATAGTGGTGCATGCCTGTAATCTCAGCTACTCGGGAGGCTGAGGCGGCCGGATCACCTGAGGTCAGGAGTTCGAGACCGGCCTCAACATGGGGAAACCCCGTCCCTACTAAAAATACAAAATTAGCCGGGCATAGTGGTGCATGCCTGTAATCTCAGGGAGGCTGAGGCGGCCGGATCACCTGAGGTCAGGAGTTCGAGACCGGCCTCAACATGGGGAAACCCCGTCCCTACTAAAAATACAAAATTAGCCGGGCATAGTGGTGCATGCCTGTAATCTCAGCTACTCGGGAGGCTGAGGCAGGAGAATTGCTTGAACCTGGGAGGCGGAGGTTGCGGTGAGCCGAGATCACACCACTGCACTCCAGCCGGGCAATGGGAGCAAAACTCCGCCTCAAAACAAAAAGAATCAAGTAAGTCAAGTCACACTGATGACAGTCAATTGTTGTGAACCAAGGAAGTGTCAATTCAAGAATTAACATAGATATTGACTTTGCAAAAAACAAAAAACAAAAACAAAAACAAAAACAAAAACAAAAACAAAAACAAAAACAAAAACAAAAACAAAAACAAAAACAAAAACAAAAACAAAAACAAAAACAAAAACAAAAACAAAAACAAAAACAAAAACAAAAACAAAAACAAAAACAAAAACAAAAACAAAAACAAAAACAAAAACAAAAACAAAAACAAAAACAAAAACAAAAACAAAAACAAAAACAAAAACAAAAACAAAAACAAAAACAAAAACAAAAACAAAAACAAAAACAAAAACAAAAACAAAAACAAAAACAAAAACAAAAACAAAAACAAAAACAAAAACAAAAACAAAAACAAAAACAAAAACAAAAACAAAAACAAAAACAAAAACAAAAACAAAAACAAAAACAAAAACAAAAACAAAAACAAAAACAAAAACAAAAACAAAAACAAAAAACAAAAAGAATCAAGTAAGTCGAAGTCACACTGATGACAGTCAATTGTTGTGAACCAAGGAAGTGTCAATTCAAGAATTAACATAGATATTGACTTTTGCTACCTCTTCTGTGCCAAGCAAGATACAGGCTCTGGGGAATCAGAAACAAAAGAGACTCACTTGTTCCTCTCACAATACTCAGTACTTACTGAGATAAGGACAAAAGAAAATGTCCAGTCTGGAATGCAGGGAAACCGGCATTTCAGGTCAGGGGATATTTCCGTTGAACTGTATGGAGTTGAAGCTTAAAATAGTAACGAATGTATGGGAGATTCACTTTGCCTTGACTTTCCGCATCCATCACAGAGAGATCACGCAGCGGGCACCCACGATCGGTTTCATCATCGCTCGCTTCCATTATTTCACCTAGAAATCAGCTCAGATGAGTGTGCTGAGTCTCAGGGGATGGACATCTCACCGCCTGCCATACAGAGAAGTAGAAAGGGTGGTATTCCAAATTCATGGCCAGACTCTAAGTCCCGGGTACTCTACTTCATGGTCCTCCAACTCTCAAAAAGTTGTGGTTTGCGTTTTGTTTTTGTTTTTGCTTTTTTGAGACGGAGTCTCGTTCTGTGACCCAGGCTGGAGTGCAGTGGAGTGATCTCGGCTCACTGCAACCTCCGCATCCCAGGTTCAAGCTATTCTCCTGCCTCAGCCTCCCAAAGTGCTGGGATTACAGGCGTGAGCCACCGCGCCCAGCTTCCAAAAAATTGTAAGCAGAGCTCAGAGGTCTTAACCACGGGCACGTCTGAGGAGCATTTTTTGAAAGGCTTTCCAGCTTCCTCAGTGGGAATGGAAGCCAAACTCCAAATCGATGACTCCTTTGAGGCAGTCGAGAGCTGTAAGGAAAGCCAGGAACAGGGGCAAGGGAGAGCCAAGGCCCCAAAGATCCTGTGCCCATTCTTTCTGGAACCTTGATGTGATCTCAGCTGCCCTTTCTCTACTTGACACAGTGATTGTGGCACCCACTGGTCTAGCTGTGGTCTACAAGGAACCCCCAAAGGGAAGGGCACAGTGAGCAGGGGCATCGGCCTGAGTGACCAGGATTTGAGAGGGCAGGTTGGATGCAGGGAGAGGATTGGCCAAATGCCATGTGTCCGGACTTAGACTGCCTGGTTCAAATTGGACTTCACCCTTTTTGACTTCGTGATCTGGTACAAGTCCCATGAAAATGCGTTGCTCCTTCTCTAGTCCGTAAAATCATCATGAAATACGCACTCGTAACTGGGAAACTACGCAGATGAAATGAAACAAGCTGCATAGAGCACAGAGCTCAGAGCCTGGCCTTTAGGAAGCCCTCAGTGGGGGTTCATGATGCCCTGGTGTCTGTCTTCATCCTCTTTATCCTCATCATCACCTTCATCATCTTTGTTGTTCTTAGGGAATAGTTTAGAGGGACTCATTCCCTGCTATCTTGGGTGAGGTGTCTATGAAAAGGACAACTTAGTGGGGGAGGAAGGCAAAAGTTTGAATAAGATTTCTGAGGCCCCCTCACCACAAGCAAGAACAGAAACTCCACAGTCTGCTGAGCTGACAGGTTGCACCTTGGTCTCCCCCCATCTGCCCACCGCACGGTCCTGTTTGTCCCGAGGATGAGGAAACAAAGCCAGGCTCCTCAACGCCCCGCAGCTGAACTGCCTTTCCCCTGCCGGGCCATGACCAAGGAGAACAGGTCCACTGTCCTCCCTGCGTGGTGCACGATGGAGGCTCAGACTCAGTCCTCAAGGCTGGCAAGAAGACAGGGTGAGACATGAGCCTCCTGATACAGGTGACGGGTGTGGAGCCCCCAGGACTGGAACCTCAGACTGCAGGGCTGGAGGCACAGACTGAGTATTGACTATTCTATGGCCTGGGGGGCTCAAGGCACAGAGCTCCTCATTAGCCAAAGTCGCCCAAGCTCCCCAATCTCTAAAGATTTCCTCATAAGAATGCAGGAAGAAGAAGAGAAAAGGGAGTGTCCATAGAAGCTTTGGGGCTCTTCCTGTAATCAGGAGGAAGCTTGTGTGTATTCTTCGCTTCTTTCTTTTCTTTCTAAAGATCCAACTGCTTTCATTTTCATCTTTTATTATGGGAAAATATACCACGTATCAATACTAAAAGTTGTAAATAGATATGATTTCATCTAGAAAGGCCGGTATAAACATTGACAATTTCCACTGTTTTTCAGTTGACAGTTGAATGACATTAAGTACATTCACATTGTTTAGCAACCATCACCGCCGTCATCTCCAGAAGAGTTTTATCTTTCAAAATGGAAATGGCACCCATTCACCAAACTCTCCATTCCTCTCTCTCGCCCACCCCGGGGGCCACCATTCTGATTTGCAACTCTATGAGTTTAACTACTCTAGGCACTTGATAGAAGTGGAATCATACCGTGTTGAATTTGTTTTCCTGTTTTTTTTTTTTTTTTTTGGAGACAGAGTCTTTCTCTGTCGCCCAGGCTGGAGTGCAGTGGCGTGATCTCGGCTCACTGCAACCTCCACATCGTGGGTTCGAGCGATTCTTCTGCCCCAGTCCCCCGAGTAGCTGGGATTACAAGCGTGCGCCACCGCGACCGCCAGAAGTGCCTGCCTTTGAAGGCTTTCCAGCTTCCTCAGTGGGAATGGAAGCCAAACTCCAAATCGATGACTCCTTTGAGGCAGTCGAGAGCTGTAAGGAAAGCCAGGAACAGGGCAAGGGAGAGCTGCGTCCCGAAAGATCCTGTGCCCATTCTTTCTGGAACCTTTGATGTGATCTCAGCTGCCCTTTCTCTACTTGACACAGTGATTGTGGCACCCACTGGTCTAGCTGTGGTCTACAAGGAACCCCCAAAGGGAAGGGCACAGTGAGCAGGGGCATCGGCCTGAGTGACCAGGATTTGAGAGGGCAGGTTGGATGCAGGGAGAGGATTGGCCAAATGCCATGTGTCCGGACTTAGACTGCCTGGTTCAAATTGGACTTCACCCTTTTTGACTTCGTGATCTGGTACAAGTCCTATGAAAATGCGTTGCTCCTTCTCTAGTCCGTAAAATCATCATGAAATACGCACTCGTAACTGGGAAACTACGCAGATGAAATGAAACAAGCTGCATAGAGCACAGAGCTCAGAGCCTGGCCTTTAGGAAGCCCTCAGTGGGGGTTCATGATGCCCTGGTGTCTGTCTTCATCCTCTTTATCCTCATCATCACCTTCATCATCTTTGTTGTTCTTAGGGAATAGTTTAGAGGGACTCATTCCCTGCTATCTTGGGTGAGGTGTCTATGAAAAGGACAACTTAGTGGGGGAGGAAGGCAAAAGTTTGAATAAGATTTCTGAGGCCCCCTCACCACAAGCAAGAACAGAAACTCCACAGTCTGCTGAGCTGACAGGTTGCACCTTGGTCTCCCCCCATCTGCCCACCGCACGGTCCTGTTTGTCCCGAGGATGAGGAAACAAAGCGAGGCTCCTCGAACGTCCCGCAGCTGAACTGCCCTTTCCCACCTGCCGGGCCATGACCACGGAGAACAGGTCCACTGTCCTCCCTGCGTGGTGCACGATGGAGGCTCAGACTCCGTCCTCAAGGCTGGCAAGAAGACAGGGTGAGACATGAGCCTCCTGATACAGGTGACGGGTGTGGAGCCCCCAGGACTGGAACCTCAGACTGCAGGGCTGGAGGCACAGACTGAGTATTGACTATTCTATGGCCTGGGGGGCTCAAGGCACAGAGCTCCTCATTAGCCAAAGTCGCCCAAGCTCCCCAATCTCTAAAGATTTCCTCATAAGAATGCAGGAAGAAGAAGAGAAAAGGGAGTGTCCATAGAAGCTTTGGGGCTCTTCCTGTAATCAGGAGGAAGCTTGTGTGTATTCTTCGCTTCTTTCTTTTCTTTCTAAAGATCCAACTGCTTTCATTTTCATCTTTATTATGGGAAAATATACCACGTATCAATACTAAAAGTTGTAAATAGATATGATTTCATCTAGAAAGGCCGGTATAAACATTGACAATTTCCACTGTTTTTCAGTTGACAGTTGAATGACATTAAGTACATTCACATTGTTTAGCAACCATCACCGCCGTCATCTCCAGAAGAGTTTTATCTTTCAAAATTGAAATGGCACCCATTCACCAAACTCCACATTCCTCTCTCTCGCCCACCCCGGGGGCCACCATTCTGATTTGCAACTCTATGAGTTTAACTACTCTAGGCACTTGATAGAAGTGGAATCATACCGTGTTGAATTTGTTTTCCTGTTTTTTTTTTTTTTTTTGCATTTTCAGTAGAGACAGGGTTTCACCAAGATGGCCAGGCTGGTCTTGAACTCCTGGCCTCAGGTGATACGCCCACCTCGGTCTTCCAAGATGCTGGGATTACAGGCGTGATCACCTGAGGTCAGGAGTTCAAGACCAGCCTGACCGACAGGGAGAAACCCGCCTCTACAACAAACACATCATTAGCTGGGCTGCTGGCGATGCCTGTAATCCCAGCACTTTGGGAGGCCGAGGCGGGCGGGTCACCTGAGGTCAGGAGTTCAAGACCAGCCTGACCGACAGGGAGAAACCCGCGTCTCTACAACAAACACATCATTAGCTGGGCGTGCTGGCGCATGCCTGTAATCCCAGCACTTTGGGAGGCCGAGGCGGGCGGGTCACCTGAGGTCAGGAGTTCAAGACCAGCCTGACCGACAGGGAGAAACCCGCGTCTCTACAACAAACACATCATTAGCTGGGCGTGCTGGCGCATGCCTGTAATCCCACCTACTCGGGAGGTGAAAAAAAAAAAAAAAAAAAAAAAAAAAAAAAAAAAAAAAAAAAAAAAAAAAAAAAAAAAAAAAAAAAAAAAAAAAAAAAAAAAAAAAAAAAAAAAAAAAAAAAAAAAAAAAAAAAAAAAAAAAAAAAAAAAAAAAAAAAAAAAAAAAAAAAAAAAAAAAAAAAAAAAAAAAAAAAAAAAAAAAAAAAAAAAAAAAAAAAAAAAAAAAAAAAAAAAAAAAAAAAAAAAAAAAAAAAAAAAAAAAAAAAAAAAAAAAAAAAAAAAAAAAAAAAAAAAAAAAAAAAAAAAAAAAAAAAAAAAAAAAAAAAAAAAAAAAAAAAAAAAAAAAAAAAAAAAAAAAAAAAAAAAAAAAGAAAAAAAAAGAAAAAGAAAACTGAACGGGGCGTGGTAGCACATGCCTGTAATCCCACCTACTGGAGGTGGAGGCAGGAGAATCGCTTGAACCCAGGAGGCAGAGGTTGCGGTGAGCCAAGATTGCACCGTTACACTCCAGCCTGGGCAACAAGAGCTAAACTCCATCTCAAAACAAAAAACCAAAAGCAGCATGATTTCAAGAGCAGAAGGAGAAGAGCTTCAAAACCAGCATAATGAGAAAGTTAGGAAGCTTCTTACCAAAGCCTCTGGAATTAGACAAGAAATTCTTGTGAACTCAAATTTTCATACTGTACTGTCAAACACTAGAACTCACCGATTCCATCTTTCTGTATTTTGGGGCCCGATTATCCACTTCTCTTCATTTCCCATCCCACCCCTTTTCTTCCTAGCGTCTGCTAAAACCCCCTTTGTACTCTCCATCTTCCAGAGATTCCCTTTGTGTGTAGGTGTGTGATGGAGTCTCTTTCTGTTGCCCAGGTTGGAGTAAACAGGCACAATCCGGGCTCACTGCAACCTCCGCCTCCCGAGTTCAAGCGCTTCTTGGGCCTCAGCCTTCCGAGTAGCTGAGACTACAGGCACGCGTCACCACGCCCGGCTAAATGTTTGTGTTATTAGTAGAGACGGGGTTTCACCATGCTGGCCAGGCGGGTCTCCAACTCCTGGCCTCAAGTGATCCGTGCGACTCGGCCTCCCAAAGTGCTGGGATTACAGACCTGAGCCACCACATCTGGCCAAGATTTTCTTTTATGTTCCTACATCTAAGTGAGGACATGTAATATTTGTCATTCTGTCCCCGCCGTACTTCACTTAACATACAGACCCTGCAGTCTCATCCATTTTTTCTGCAGTGGAGAGGATTTTATGCCTTTTTAGGCTGGATAATACCGCATAGTGTGTGTATACCACAGTTTCTTCATTGAAACAAAATTCTGAGAAGCAAATATTCTTAAAATGTCGGAATGTGAAACTTTAGGGATACTGTGCCTATTTTATTCTTTTCTATTTCCCATTTTATTTATATGTAAGTGTAGAATAAAGCCATCGCACTCCAGCCTGGGCAACAAGAGGAAAGTCTGTCTCAAAAAAAAGAAAAGAAAACTGAACGGGCGTGGTAGCACACGCCTGTAATCCCAGCAATTTAGGAGGCCGAAGCTGGCGGATCACCTGAGGTCGGCAGTTCAAGACCAGCCTGACCAGTATGGAGAAACAATGTCTCTACTAAAAATACAAAAAAGAAAAAGAAAACTGAACGGGCGTGGTAGCACATGCCTGTAATCCCACCTACTGGAGGTTGAGGCAGGAGAATCGCTTGAACCCAGGAGGCAGAGGTTGCAGTGAGCCGAGATCGTGCCATCGCACTCCAGCCTGGGCAACAAGAGGAAAGGCTGTCTCAAAAAAAAGAAAAGAAAGAAAGAAAAAGAAAACTGAACGGGCGTGGTAGCACACGCCTGTAATCCCAGCAATTTAGGAGGCCGAAGCGGGCGGATCACCTGAGGTCGGCAGTTCAAGACCAGCCTGACCAGTATGGAGAAACAATGTCTCTACTAAAAATACAAAAAAGAAAAAAGAAAACTGAACGGGGCGTGGTAGCACATGCCTGTAATCCCAGCTACTCGGAAGGCTGAGACAGGAGAATCGCGTGAATACGGGAGGCAGAGGTTGCAGTGAGCCGAGATCGTGCCATCGCACTCCAGCCTGGGCAACAAGAGTGAAAGTCTGTCTCAAAAAAAAGAAAAGAAAGAAAGAAAAAGAAAAGAAGAAAAAAAAGAAAATAAGAAAAAAAAGAAAAGAAAAGAAGAAAAAAAAGAAAAGAAAAGAAGAAAAAAAAGAAAAGAAAACTGAACGGGCGTGGTAGCACATGCCTGTAATCCCAGCAATTTAGGAGGTCAAGCTGGCGGATCACCTGAGGTCGGGGGTTCAAGACCAGCCTGACCAGTATGGAGAAACAATGTCTCTACTAAAAATACAAAAAAAAAAAAAAAAAAAGAAAAAGAAAACTGAACGGGCGTGGTAGCACATGCCTGTAATCCCAGCTACTCGGAAGGCTGAGACAGGAGAATCGCGTGAATACGGGAGGCAGAGGTTGCAGTGAGCCGAGATCGTGCCATCGCACTCCAGCCTGGGCAACAAGAGTGAAAGTCTGTCTCAAAAAAAAGAAAAGAAAAGAAAGAAAAAGAAAAAGAAAAGAAGAAAAAAAAGAAAATATTACTCCCATTATCGCAGGGGGTGTTCAGCCCTGATGATATTGTTTTCTAATATCCAGGGAAGGAGAGTATGATATTACTCCCAGTATCGCAGGGGTGTTCAGCCCTGATGATATTGTTTTCTAATATCCAGGGAAGGAGAGTATGATATTACTCCCAGTATCGCAGGGGTGTTCAGCCCTGATGATATTGTTTTCTAATATCCAGGGAAGGAGAGTATGATATTACTCCCAGTATCGCAGGGGTGTTCAGCCCTGATGATATTGTTTTCTAATATCCAGGGAAGGAGAGTATGATATTACTCCCCATATCAACCCTGGAGGGCTATCTTCCGCCCCTACTCTTGGCCACCGCTAGCCGAGCTGGTCTTCTCTTGGCCCGGCTCAGTGAAGAAAAGTCTCCATTCCTGCTCTCGGGGACCGTAAGGGTCATAGTGACTCCCGTTCCGGGTAGCTTTAGCGGCAAAGAGCCGTGCTCTGTCAAAGAGACAGTGGCTCTCAGCTTGTTAAGCAAGTCCCTCCCCAACAAGGGCAAGGGACAGTCAGGCATGGACAAAAACTGATGAGTCACTGTATGTCCTCCTACAGTGCAAGTCCCAGGCAAGCAGAAAGCTTGCTTTGCTGAAACCCCCGTGGCTCCGATGATGTCAATAGTCTTTCTGGAGAAGGGGGCGACCGGGGCGGTTACTAGCGAATGTCCCGCACCGGTATCTACGAGAAAATCAAAGCCTCTACCCGCGACTGTCATTCTGACCATAGGCTCTTTGGGGACACTTGAGCCCGCTCTCCCTCAGTCCAAGAACACTTCTGCCAGGTTGAGCAGGGCCCCTTCCTCCTTGTCCGGGGCCTCCTGCTCTGAGTCACCTTGTTTTCTTTAAAGCTGCGGACATTTGTTCTTCCAATGTCCTATTTCTTTACAATAAGCACACTGGTTACGCTGCCAACTCTGACAGCCAAGCTGAGTTTCTTTCCCAGGGCCCCCATTCCCTTGCCTCTTTGGGGGGACCCCTCTGATTCCCGCAGCTAACAGGCAGGTCGGCTGCCTCACGGGCCTGACGTTCATTCTCTGTGCGGTGTTCCTTACGGCTTACTGCATCCCTGTTTACAAACACCTGCTTAGCTCTTTCTAATAATTGTGATGCATTCGTCCCTGCAAGCCCAGCCTGTTTCTGCAGTTTTCTTCTCATGTCTTCTGCGCTTTGACGGACTCAAGCCATGTGAAGCACGTGCTGATTTTCAGGGCTATCGGGATCAAAGGGAGTATACATACCATAGGCCTCACACAATCTCTCATAGAATTGTGCTGGACTTTCTTCTTTTCCCCGAATGACCTCAGAGACCTTGTTAACGTTTGTGGCCTTCTGAGCTCCCCTCTTGAATGCTTCCAAGAGAGCTTCCGCCTTTCATCTCTGTGAAAGAGGAACATGAGCAACCGGTGGCAATCAGCCCAGGTGGGGTTGTGGGTCTGGATAATAGTTTGGAGCAAATCACCTGAGCTTGTGGCTTTTCGGTTTAGGACGGGTATGGTTTCTCCAGTTGAGAAGGTCGGCACAGGTGAAGGGCTGGTAGAGAAAAACACGCCTCCACCACGTGACCATCCTCATCTATCCCAGTATACCGCTGCTCTGTCAGGGGCATGTGTATCCCCGCTTTGGGTCGTCAACGAGCTGCCAAGGGAGGGGTTTCTCCCGAGGCCTCACCTCCTCTCTTGTCTACTCTGTGTGGCCTAGGGATACGCTTGTCTCATGGAGGCTAGCACTGTGGGCTCAAGAGTGGGGAGCCTCTTTCCCTGGTAAGGGGAGGGCACCACTGGGATCACTGGTGCCATCTCCTGCAATGGATCTTCTGACGCTGGGTCGAACAGAACTTGAGGAGTTGATTTCCTGGGCGGGTGGAGCAGGATCCTTCCTTAGCTGTCTGTCCCTTGGCTACTAGTATTGCTGCTGCCTGCCCTCTTAGCCACTGTGGGCGGTCTAGCACCAGCTGTCACCAAGTGTCTATGTATGGGAAGCGGTCTAGGTATCCTTTCCCAGTTACCTTGTGCCACACTTGAGAAACAAGGGACCTGTCCAGGCTTACTTCTGACGGCCAACCCACTTCTAATGTTGGGCCATCTATTGCCCACAAAGTTTGAAGTTCCCCGGTGGTCTGATGATGTCAATAGTCTTTCTGGAGAAGGGGGCGACCGGGGCGGTTACTAGCGAATGTCCCGCACCGTATCTACGAGAAAATCAAAGCCTCTACCCCCGACTGTCATTCTGACCATAGGCTCTTTGGGGACACTTGAGCCCGCCTTTCATCTCTGTGAAAGAGGAACATGAGCAACCGGTGGCAATCAGCCCAGGTGGGGTTGTGGGTCTGGATAATAGTTTGGAGCAAATCACCTGAGCTTGTGGCTTTTCGGTTTAGGACGGGTATGGTTTCTCCAGTTGAGAAGGTCGGCACAGGTGAAGGGCTGGTAGAGAAAACACGCCTCCACCACGTGACCATCCTCAATCTATCCCAGTATACCGCTGCTCTGTCAGGGGCATGTGTATCCCCGCTTTGGGTCGTCAACGAGCTGCCAAGGGAGGGGTTTCTCCCGAGGCCTCACCTCCTCTCTTTCATTTGGGTCCCACTGGGGCCGGTTCCTGGTAACTGGGTCCTTCCATACCTTGGGGTTTTGATAATCAGCTGGTGCGTGTTCCTCTAGCCACTTAGTTGCTGCTAGAGCCCCGCCTTTCATCTCTGTGAAAGAGGAACATGAGCAACCGGTGGCAATCAGCCCAGGTGGGGTTGTGGGTCTGGATAATAGTTTGGAGCAAATCACCTGAGCTTGTGGCTTTTCGGTTTAGGACGGGTATGGTTTCTCCAGTTGAGAAGGTCGGCACAGGTGAAGGGCTGGTAGAGAAAACACGCCTCCACCACGTGACCATCCTCAATCTATCCCAGTATACCGCTGCTCTGTCAGGGGCATGTGTATCCCCGCTTTGGGTCGTCAACGAGCTGCCAAGGGAGGGGTTTCTCCCGAGGCCTCACCTCCTCTCTTTCATTTGGGTCCCACTGGGGCCGGTTCCTGGTAACTGGGTCCTTCCATACCTTTGGGGTTTTGATAATCAGCTGGTGCGTGTTCCTCTAGCCACTTAGTTGCTGCTAGAGCCTCCCACTTTCATCTCTGTGAAAGAGGAACATGAGCAACCGGTGGCAATCAGCCCAGGTGGGGTTGTGGGTCTGGATAATAGTTTGGAGCAAATCACCTGAGCTTGTGGCTTTTCGGTTTAGGACGGGTATGGTTTCTCCAGTTGAGAAGGTCGGCACAGGTGAAGGGCTGGTAGAGAAAACACGCCTCCACCACGTGACCATCCTCAATCTATCCCAGTATACCGCTGCTCTGTCAGGGGCATGTGTATCCCCGCTTTGGGTCGTCAACGAGCTGCCAAGGGAGGGGTTTCTCCCGAGGCCTCACCTCCTCTCTTTCATTTGGGTCCCACTGGGGCCGGTTCCTGGTAACTGGGTCCTTCCATACTCTTTGGGGTTTTGATAATCAGCTGGTGCGTGTTCCTCTAGCCACTTAGTTGCTGCTAGAGCGCCTCCCGCCTTTCATCTCTGTGAAAGAGGAACATGAGCAACCGGTGGCAATCAGCCCAGGTGGGGTTGTGGGTCTGGATAATAGTTTGGAGCAAATCACCTGAGCTTGTGGCTTTTCGGTTTAGGACGGGTATGGTTTCTCCAGTTGAGAAGGTCGGCACAGGTGAAGGGCTGGTAGAGAAAACACGCCTCCACCACGTGACCATCCTCAATCTATCCCAGTATACCGCTGCTCTGTCAGGGGCATGTGTATCCCCGCTTTGGGTCGTCAACGAGCTGCCAAGGGAGGGGTTTCTCCCGAGGCCTCACCTCCTCTCTTTCATTTGGGTCCCACTGGGGCCGGTTCCTGGTAACTGGGTCCTTCCATACTCTTGGGGTTTTGATAATCAGCTGGTGCGTGTTCCTCTAGCCACTTAGTTGCTGCTAGAGCCTTTCATCTCTGTGAAAGAGGAACATGAGCAACCGGTGGCAATCAGCCCAGGTGGGGTTGTGGGTCTGGATAATAGTTTGGAGCAAATCACCTGAGCTTGTGGCTTTTCGGTTTAGGACGGGTATGGTTTCTCCAGTTGAGAAGGTCGGCACAGGTGAAGGGCTGGTAGAGAAAACACGCCTCCACCACGTGACCATCCTCAATCTATCCCAGTATACCGCTGCTCTGTCAGGGGCATGTGTATCCCCGCTTTGGGTCGTCAACGAGCTGCCAAGGGAGGGGTTTCTCCCGAGGCCTCACCTCCCTCTGGAATTGTCAACTTATTGCTGGGCGTTATTTTTACCAACTTTTGTACAGAGGACGTACACCCGTCTGTATTCAAGTAATATCATCCTGTTCCTCCCTGAAGATTAAGAACAGTAGCCCGCAAGGCTGTTTCCTCCTGGAGGTATTGGGTGGCGTCCTACTCTCTCCGTTTGCAGTTAGAGGCAGCTAGCTGGCAGCTACCTGACCCTAGCCCCTCTGCCCCCTGGTTTTAGGGACCCCATCGCAGGGGGCGAGGCTCACAGGCGGGACTGAGAGCCAGCCCCTCTGCCCCCTGGCTCTTAGGACCCCATCGCAGGGGGCGAGGCTCACAGGCGGGACTGAGAGCCAGCCCCTCTGCCCCCCTGGCTCTTAGGACCCCATCGCAGGGGGCGAGGCGCCTCACAGGCGGGACTGAGAGCCAGCCCCTCTGCCCCCTGGCTCTTAGGGACCCCATCGCAGGGGGCGAGGCTCACAGGCGGGACTGAGAGCCAGCCCCTCTGCCCCCTGGTTTTAGGGACCCCATCGCAGGGGGCGAGGCGCTGAAGGAAGACAGACTTCCTAGGCCTTTTCTCAGGGCTTACAGCTCCAAGAGGTTCCACGTGAAAGGGTCCTGATGGATTCAGAGCACATGTGCTTAGAGTAGGGAAGGGGGGGTTCATCTTTTCACCTCAGGCCGGCTCATCAGTGGCAGCGGCTGGTCTTGCCACTGACTTCAATCCTCTTGGTTTTCCACTTTTACTTCCTCCTCCTCTTCAGAGACAGGAGACAGAAAGAGAAATGCCTCCTCTCCTCAGGGCCACAGGATGATATGACTCCCAATAATACTGTGAGGAAGGTCGCAATATTACTTATCACAATTAATAATAGGAATTATTAATTGATAATAATAATTATCAATATTAATAACTGATCGCATAATTTTTAAAATCAATGCCGATAACAATGATAATTAATATTCAAGAGTCATGCTGACGATAACAATAAATTATTAATATTAACTATTAATAACGCCGATATTAACAACTGGGACTGATCACATTCAGTAGAACACAGTAATATTAGCTCCTAATAATTACTATTAATATTCACCACCCGAAAACTTTTTATTAGCAATTATTTCTTAACATTAATATTGGTAATTCATATTAATGTGAATCACAAACGAGTAACAAGTAATACTAATATGACTCCTAATACCGCAGTGGGTGTACCCCCACCTGCGAAAGTGTTCCCAACGTCCAGGGAGGGAGAGAGCATGGTATTACTTTCAATATGGCAACAGGTGTACACCCACGCTGTGACATTGTTCCCAACGGCCAGGAAGGGAGAGGACGCGATGACCCCCGACAGAGCAGGAGGTGTACAGCCACCCAGGGACATGATTCCGAACATCCACGGAAATTCCAAGGCAGAGACGTTGATATCACTCCCAATATCGCAAGCAGTGTACACCCACGCTGTGACATTGTTCCCAACGGCCAGGAAGGGAGAGGACGCGATGACCCCCGACAGAGCAGGAGGTGTACAGCCACCCAGGGACATGATTCCGAACATCCACGGAAATTCCAAGGCAGAGACGTTGATATTACTCCTAACCCTAACCCTAACCCTAACCCTAACCCTAACCCCAACCCTAACCCTAACCCTAACCCCAACCCTAACCCCAACCCTAACCCTAACCCTAACCCTAACCCTAACCCTAACCCTAACCCTAACCCTAACCCTAACCCTAACCCTAACCCTAACCCTAACCCTAACCCTAACCCTACCCCCAACCCTAACCCTAACCCTAACTCCTAACCCTAACCCCAACCCTAACCCCTACCCTAACCCCAACCCCAACCCCTAACCCTAACCCTAACCCTAACCCTAACCCTAACCCCAACCCTAACCCTAACCCTAACCCCAACCCTAACCCCAACCCCAACCCTAACCCTAACCCTAACCCTAACCCTAACCCTAACCCTAACCCAACCCAACCCTAACCCTAACCCTAACCCTAACCCTAACCCCAACCCCTACCCTAACCCTAACCCTAACCCTAACCCTAACCCTAACCCTAACCCTAACCCTAACCCTAACCCTAACCCTAACCCTAACCCTAACCCTAACCCTAACCCTAACCCTAACCCTAACCCAACCCTAACCCTAACCCTAACCCAACCCTAACCCTAACCCTAACCCTAACCCTAACCCTAACCCTAACCCTAACCCTAACCCTAACCCAACCCTAACCCAACCCTAACCCTAACCCTAACCCTAACCCTAGGTTCCTTACTAAGTTTGTATGTACTTTGTTAATGTGGATTATTACGATTACTGTGTGAGGACTGCACAGCAGCATGGGGATTGCCAATCTTACATTAATTTTTTTTTATTGAGGCAGTGCATTAGCATTACAGGTGCTTGTGACATGAGTAATGTGGGTGTCATATTTTGGGTGTCATGTCTGCATTAGCAGTGCTGCATTTGTGTTTCGAAGGCTGCAGTGTGGACCTGGCACTGTGGCCCCTTGCCTTCGCTTGGGAGAACTTTGGTGGGCAGGATTCAGAGGGGCTTTGGTTTCCCGCGCCCGCGCAGGCGCAGAGAGGCGCACCGCGCCCGCGCAGGCGCAGAGAGGCGCACCGCGCAGGCGCAGGCGCAGAGAGGCGCACCGCGCCCGCGCAGGCGCAGAGAGGCGCACCGCGCCCGCGCAGGCGCAGAGAGGCGCACCGCGCCCGCGCAGGCGCAGAGAGGCGCACCGCGCCCGCGCAGGCGCAGAGAGGCGCACCGCGCCCGCGCAGGCGCAGAGAGGCGCACCGCGCCCGCGCAGGCGCAGAGAGGCGCACCGCGCCCGCGCAGGCGCAGAGAGGCGCACCGCGCCCGCGCAGGCGCAGAGAGGCGCACCGCGCCCGCGCAGGCGCAGAGAGGCGCACCGCGCCCGCGCAGGCGCAGAGAGGCGCACCGCGCCCGCGCAGGCGCAGAGAGGCGCACCGCGCCCGCGCAGGCGCAGAGAGGCGCACCGCGCCCGCGCAGGCGCAGAGAGGCGCGCGGGCCCGCGCAGGCGCAGAGAGGCGCACCGCGCCCGCGCAGGCGCAGAGAGGCGCACCGCGCCCGCGCAGGCGCAGAGAGGCGCACCGCGCCCGCGCAGGCGCAGAGACGGGTGGAACCTCAGTAATCTGAAAAGCTGGGCACTACAGGGCCCTTGCTCCCGTTGCTGTGTCACTCGCTACCGCTGGCGCTAGAACCTTTGGCGCCTTCTTGCTTACACTGGTGGCCAGCGCTCCCTGCTGGCAGCTGGGGACACTGCTGGGCCGTTTTGCTCACAGTGTAGTGGCAGCATGCACCTGCTGGCAGCTGGGGACACTGCCAGGCCCTCTTGCTGGCAGTGTCGTGGCAGCATGCCACCTGCTGGCAGCTGGGGACACTGCAGGGCCCTCTTGCTCCCGGTGTGACGGCTGGGGTCCGCTACTGGCCACCTCCTGCACCACTTAAAGTCAGAGCAGTTATTAAGCCCCATCAGTTCTGTAAATTCAAACTGAAATGGAGCTATTACTGGGGAGAGCTGATGTCCCAGTTCTTGTCTAACTTGGAAGAAAGATTTTCACCAAGAGGCAGTACAAAGATGGCAGATAACTTCATTCAAAAGAAATACAGTGTAAAGAGCTTATTGTAGAAAAATAGGGAGGAGTGGACTGATCGTGCATGAAAACAGCCTAAGAGTCCTGTGCAGGGAATTTTATTTTAGACTTCTTCACATTCCTGCCTCTGTCTCAAGTCTCCACCTGTTTTCTTTGTCTGGTTTTCCTGCTACTGCCTTAGGTCCCCGACTTGCCCCACTTAGGCATGTGGGACCTCCTCGCTGTTGGTTGAGGTACATGTGTGGTGATCAATCCGAATCCACTCTGGCACCAGCCTCTTTCCCGCCATCACAGGCCGGCTGACAGCGGTCACGTTTGTACCTACTGCACCTGCCCATCTCTTTTGAATGTCCTTCTCTGCCCTAATCTGTACTTATGGTGCCAGGTTTCTCTTAAGAATGTCCCCTTTGTTGTTCTTATCAGCATGTACCTAGCAATATTCTGACATTTTTATTGCAGAACGAATGATGATTGGGGCATCTTAAGAGGAGTTCTAGGGTGTTTCTTTCTGCATAGGTACCTCTTCTCCCTCCTACCCACAATTGACAAGTGCCCATCCACTCCAGCACTAGAGATGCTACTAATGTGAATTTTTGGTGGTCCCTCCAGGAGAGCCTTCCCAGGCTTTCCCTTTTTCAGGAGCTCCCCCTCCTGTTCATGTCTAGCTATCTATTCTAACGGAGCCCACTATCCTGTGTCCTTCCCAAAAATAGTGAGGGAATGATTAATTGGAAGCCATAAGAAATGATATCCGTGTAGATGAAAACTTTACAACTTACACAAATAATCACTCAAAATCATCCTTACACTAAAAATCTAAAACTATACCATTTCTAGAAGAAACTATAGAAGAAGAGCTATGTGCCTTTGGGTTTGGTAATGAATTTTAACAACTGACAGAAAAGGTTGATATACACAGAAGAAATGACAATGTGGATTTCTTAATATTCAAAGTTTATACTCTGGAAGAGACCTTGTTAAGAGAACAAAAAGAAAAGCCACATATTGAAGAAAATATTTGCAAAATACAGATCTCAGAATTTGTATTCAAAATATATAAAAATTGTTAAAACTAAACAATAAGTTAAACAGCCCAATTAAAAATGCACACAGATCTGAACAGACACCTCACCAAAGAAGATCTACAGATGCCAAGTAAACATACAAAAAGATACTCAACATACTAGAGAACTGAAAACCACAATGAGATAGCACAGCTGGTCTATATGTCTTAGAACTGCTAAACTCTTTAAAAAATGACAAATTGCTGGAGAAAAAACAAGAACTCTTTTCATTGCTGGTGGAACACAGTGTGTAAGACCAAAATATGCCACCCCAAAATATAATGGTAGGAAACCAGAATATGCAACCCCAATATATGTCCCTTCGGCTTAAGAATTATTCCAAGCTGATTATTTTGAAAAAAAAAAATTCTAACAAAGGAAGTTCTGAAAACAAAGTAGAAGTTACACTTGTGTAAGGAAAATTTACATCTATCAAGGAAATCCCCATTTAAAAGCTACCTCTCTTGACACCAAGAAGAGAAGGATAACTAAATCACTAAAGAGTCTTATCAATGGAGAACGCATGGACTTAACTCTGTATAACAAACCTTACCCTTGTCTACTGTGCTTTTGCTGGTTAACTCCCCACTACTGCACCTCAAATCTTCTTTCTTTAAGTTAAAGATAGTATTTATGCTTGAATTGAAAGTCACCTGTGGGAGATTTACTCATTTTTCTGTGAGTATCTCCCATGTATCCATAAGGTATACATGTTTTTAAACTTTTCTGTTTTTCTCATTTTAATCTGTCAGTTTTTACAGAGGGTCCCATCTAAGAATTCCAAAAACATAGAAAATTTTTTCCTCCCCATTACAAGTTGGGCAGTTTTTCTAAAGCTAAACAAGTCTCACCTTACAATCCAAAAATCACATTCCTAAGTATTTTGACAACTATTTTGATGTTATTTCCAAACAAAAGCTACCACGCAATTACTTACAGAAGCCCTATTCATAATGACCAAAGGAAAAAAAGGAATCAGAAAGTCTTACAATAGATGACTGTGTGGGAATCCACTCAGACATCAAAAGCTGTTATAAAGATTATGTAAATGAAAACATTTGAGATACCGAAGATAAAGGAAGAAATCTTACCAGAACTTACTTTATCCAATTAAAGCAGAGCTCCCAGAAAAATACAACTGCCATTAACCCCATCCAAGGAGTTTCTTGCAAATTCAGCTGCCATGGAGACAGCATACTCTTTCCCATTAGCACTGACAAATGAAAATGAAATCCTAAGCTCCCAACTGACTGAACAGACCCACTCTTGGCTGAGGGGACCCCAGAGTAACTTTCAAAACTGAGTTCTCAGCTTTGCTAGGATGGGATGATGGGGGTCAGATACACATCGTTATACCCCCTCCTTTGCTAACCATGATGAGGCTTTCTTCCCTAAGGATTTAACAGAAACCAGCCCTTTCAAAGGCTCCACCACTGATGTCAGCCTCTCCTTTCTTGCCTGATAAGAGACCACCCATGACAGAGAGGTTCTGGCCAGTGTACAGAGGATGCACAGAGCGAGTTTTCATGTCCTCTGCTTCACCTTTTAATGTCAGAGGGCTGAAAATTCCACCCTGGGATCATGCTAACACTGCCATTTTTTGTACATGGGACCCATGAAGAAGCAAGAAACTCAATTGTGCATGCATGCATTTCTCCTTCCATAAATATTCATGACTCCTCCTAGAGGTTATTAAATAAATGTATTTGGCCATTCCACTCAGCATAAATTACTATTTCCTTTACCTCCTCCTTGAAGCATCTGTTTCTGGCTTCTGGCTGGAGGCTATGCTTCCCAGCCTGTCAGAAGGACAACCCTGCAGGCTGCAACCCTTTATAGGAAATACATCTCTCACTGGGTGTGGTGGCTCATGCCTGTAATCCCAGCACTTTGGGAGGCCAAGGCAGGTGGATCACCTGAGGTCAGGAGTTTCAGACCAGCCTGTCCAACATGATGAAACCCTGTCTCTACTAAAAATACAAAAAATTATCCTAAATTGACTAATTTAAAATTGACTAAATTCTCCGTTCTCAAACCTCTGCTGACTATGTGTTCCACCAATATGGAATTAATTCTACTTCCTTTCCTGTTTGGATGACTTTACTAAGAATTATTTCAAACTTTAGTGGCTCCTTTGAGAAAATTTTTATCTTCAAAATTGCCTCCTTTTAGACCTTTCCTTTCCCAACTGAGTCTCTCAACTCCCTATAATCACTGAAATTTTAGGCACCCTGCTCCATGCCTTGGAGGCTCTCAATGTGCTGAAGAATCTGCAAAAGCAAACACCTGGGGCTGAAAAATAAAATAGAAAAAAAAAAAAAAAAAAAAAAAAAAAAAAAAAAAAAAAAAAAAAAAAAAAAAACCTTAAAATCTCCAAAAATGCTGGTGAGAGAAAAGCTTTAGCCCTCATATGAAGAAGAAAAAAACTTGTTCCATTTTCCAGATACAGAGTTATAATACAAATATAAAATGGGGCAAAGACAAAAACCAAGTCTTCTATATAAACTAGTGAATTTTGTAGTTATTGTAATCACATTAGTCAGGGTTCTCCAGAAAGGCAGAATCAATAGGATATGTGTAGATAGATAGATGAGAGAAGATTCATTAGGGGAATTCATTCACATAATTATGGAGGCTGAGAAGTTCCACAATAGCCTGTCTCTGAGTTGGAGAACCAGGAAAGCTGGTAGCATGGCTCACTCCAGACACAAAGGACTCAGAATCAGGGAAGCCAGTGGTGTAACTCTGATTCTGAGGCCAAAGGTCTGAGACCCTGAAGTTCTGATGTCAAGGGCAGGAGAAGAAAGATGTTTCCATTTCAGAAGGAGATAATTCACCTTTCCTTTTCCTTGTTGTTCTATCTGGGCTCTCAACCAATTGGATGATGCCTGTATTCATCCATTTTTATACAGCTATGAAGAAATACCTGAGTCTGAGCAATTGATAAAGAACAAAGAGGTTTAATGGGCTGACAGTTCCACATGGCTGCAGGGGCCTCACAATCATGGCAGAAGGGGAAGCAAAGCCGTCCTTCTTCACATGGCAGCAACAAGGAGAAGTGCTGAGCCAAAGGGGAAAAACCCCTTATGAAACCATCAGATCATGAGAACTCACTCACTGTCATGGGAACAGCATGGCAGTAACCACCACCGTGATTCAATCACCTCCCACTGGGTCCCTCCCACGACATGTAGGGATTATAGGAACTACAATTCAAGATGAGATCTGGGTGGGGACACAGCCAAACCATATCAGTGCCCATCCACATTGGGTCATGGTTATCTCAGTGTCTTCCAGAAACACCCTCACAGATATGCCCAGAAATTGTGTTTTACCAGCTATGTGTGTCTCTTAATCCAATTAAGTAGATGTCTAAAATTAACCATCAGAATATTTATGCCTGATTCATGGCTGAAATTTTTTTTTTTTTTTTTTTTTTTTTTTTTTTTTTTTTTTTTTTTTTTTTTTTTTTTTTTTTTTTTTTTTTTTTTTTTTTTTTTTTTTTTTTTTTTTTTTTTTTTTTTTTTTTTTTTTTTTTTTTTTTTTTTTTTTTTTTTTTTTTTTTTTTTTTTTTTTTTTTTTTTTTTTTTTTTTTTTTTTTTTTTTTTTTTTTTTTTTTTTTTTTTTTTTTTTTTTTTTTTTTTTTTTTTTTTTTTTTTTTTTTTTTTTTTTTTTTTTTTTTTTTTTTTTTTTTTTTTTTTTTTTTTTTTTTTTTTTTTTTTTTTTTTTTTTTTTTTTTTTTTTTTTTTTTTTTTTTTTTTTTTTTTTTTTTTTTTTTTTTTTTTTTTTTTTTTTTTTTTTTTTTTTTTTTTTTTTTTTTTTTTTTTTTTTTTTTTTTTTTTTTTTTTTTTTTTTTTTTTTTTTTTTTTTTTTTTTTTTTTTTTTTTTTTTTTTTTTTTTTTTTTTTTTTTTTTTTTTTTTTTTTTTTTTTTTTTTTTTTTTTTTTTTTTTTTTTTTTTTTTTTTTTTTTTTTTTTTTTTTTTTTTTTTTTTTTTTTTTTTTTTTTTTTTTTTTTTTTTTTTTTTTTTTTTTTTTTTTTTTTTTTTTTTTTTTTTTTTTTTTTTTTTTTTTTTTTTTTTTTTTTTTTTTTTTTTTTTTTTTTTTTTTTTTTTTTTTTTTTTTTTTTTTTTTTTTTTTGAACAGTTTTTCATGTCTCTATTTCTTTCAATTCTGCTCTGATTTTAGTTGTTTCTTGTCTTCTATAAACTTTGTGGTTGAATTCTTCTTGCTTCTCTAATTCTTTTCAGTTGTGATGTTAGATTGTTAATTTGAGATCTTCTAACTTTTGATGTGGGCATTATTTACTTCCAGCCCCTGACTTTTCTCCTTCTCCTAGAAAACTCAGAACTATGCTTTCTAAACCAATTCAAACTTTCAGTGAATCAACCTGGTCCCCTGAGAGGCAAGTTAAGTACCTTCCATTACACATGGTCCTTTTTTTTCTCTTAGAATATCTAACGTAACAATGCAAGTGTTTCATCCCTCCATGTAGGAATCTTTTGGCTGGAGGACCAAGACTTAAAACCTCGTTCTTTCAACATTAATGAAGATCTATTTAGAAAGCCTCCATTTTTTTATAGCAGCATGATTTATAATCCTTTGGGTATATACCCAGTAATGGGATGGCTGGGTCAAATGGTATTTCTAGTTCTAGATCCTTGAGGAATTGCTGCACTGACTTCCACAATGGTTGAACGAGTTTACAGTCCCACCAACAGTGTAAAAGTGTTCCTATTTCTCCACATCCTCTCCAGCACCTCTTGTTTCCTGACTTTTTCATGATCACCATTCTAACTGGTGTGAGATGGTATCTCACTGTGGTTTTTATTTGCATTTCTCTGATGGCCAGTGATGATGAGCATTTTTTCACGTGTCTGTTGGCTGCATAAATGTCTTCTTTTGAGAAGTGTCTGTTCATATCCTTCACCCACTGGGGTTGTTTGTTTTTTTCTTGTAAATTTGTTTGAGTTCTTTGCAGAAATAGCTATACTTATACCAGACAAAAATAGATTTCAACAAAAGACTGTAGAAAGAGATTAAAAAGGTCATTATATAATAATAAAGAGATCAATTCATCAAGAGGATATAATAATTGAAAAAATATATGTACCCAACACTAAAGCACCAAGATAAATAAAGCAAATATTATAAGGCTAAAGAAAGAGACCTCAATACAATAATGGCTGGAGACTTCAACACCCCACTTTAGTCATTGGATAGACCTTCCAGACAGAAAATCAACAAAGAAACATCAGACAATCTGCACTATAGAACAAATGAACCTAATAGATATTTACAGAAAATTTCATGCAACAGCTGCAGAATAAACATTCTTCTCCTCAGCACATGGGTTATTCTCAAGGATAGACCATATGTTAAGTAACAAGTCTAAAACATTCCAAAAATTGAAATAATATCAGGCATTTTCTCTGACAACAGGGAGTAAAACTAGAAATCAATTAAAAAGGAATTTCAGAAACTATACACACACATGGACATTAAACAATATGCTCTGAATGATTAGTAGGCGATAAAAAGTTAAGGAGAAAACAGAAAAATTTCTTGAAACAAATGATAATGGAAACATAGCATAGCAAAACCTATGGAATATAGTAAAAGATGTACTATTATAAAAGGAAAATTTATAACTGTAAGTGCCTACATAAAAAACAGAAAACTTCAAATAAACAACCTAACAATACGTCTTAATTAACTAGAATAAAAAGGCCAAACCAAACCCAAAATTAGAAGAAAAGAAATAATAAAGATTACAGTGGAAGTAAATAAAGCAAAAACAATGCAAAAGATTAATGAAACAAAAAGTTGATTTTTTGAAAAAAAAAACAATTGACAAATATTTAGACAGGCTAACTAAAAAACAGAGAAGATACAAATTAGTAAAATCAGAGGTGAAAAAGGAGACATTACAAGTAACACTTCAGAAAATCAAAAGATCATTACTGGCTACCATCAGCAATTGTATGCCAACAAATTAGAAAACCTAGAGAAAATTAATTCTTAGACACACACAGCTTACCAAGATTGAACTAGGAAAAAATCTAAAACCTGAAAAGACCAATAATAATTAACAAAATTAAAGCCTTAATAAAAAAGTCAGTAGGAACAGACTGAAAAATAGAGAAGGAAAGAAAATTTCCAAACTCATTCTTTGAGGCTAGTATTACCCTGATATCAAAACCAGACAGACGCATTAAAAAAGCAAACTACAGTCCCATATCTGAGAATATTGGTGCAAAAATTTGCAAAACACCTAGCAAACTCTATTAAACAATACATAAATAGGGTCATAATGACCAAGTGGGATTTATCCCAGGGATGCAAGGATGGTTCAACATTCAAATCAATCAGTGTGATACATCAGATAAACAGAATGAAGGGGTGGGGCATAGTGGCTCAGGCCTGTAATCCCAGCACTTTGGGAAGCTGAGGTGGGCAGATCACCTGAGTTCAGGAGTTTGAAACCATTCTGGCCAACATGGCAAAACCCCATCTCTACTAAAAATACAAAAATTAACCAGGCACGTGGTGGCATCTGTAATCCAGCTACTTGGGAGGCTGAAGCAGGAGAATCACTTGAACCCAGGAGGCAGAGGTTGCAGTGAGCTGAGATCATGCCATTGCACTCCAGCCTGGGTGACAGAGGGAGACTTCATCTCAAAAAAAAAAAAAAAGGACAAAATCCATATAATCATTGCAATTATGCTAAAAAATTATTTGATAAAATTTAATATTCTTTAATTATAAAAAACTCTTTGAAAACTGGGTATGGAATGAACATACCTCAACATAATAAAAGTCATATATGACAGACCCACAGCTAGTATCATACTAAGTGGGGAAAAACTAAAAGCCTTTCCTCTAAAATCTGGAAGATGACAAGAATGTCCACTTTTACCACTGTTATTCAACATATTCTGAAAACGGTCTGGAACAACTGTGACAAGAGAGAAAGCAATAAAAGACATCCCCATTGGAAAAGAGGTCAAATTATCTTTTTTTTGCCAATGATATAATCTTATATTTGAAAAAACATAAAGACCCTTCTGATAGGGTTTGAATGTGTGTCCCCTCCCAAATCTCATATTTAAATGTAATTCTCAATGTTGGAGGTGGGCCTGGTGAAATGTGATTTAACCATCAGGGTGGATTACTCAGAAATGGCTTAGGACCATCCCATTTGGTACTATCCTCATAATAGTGAGTGAGTTCCTGTAACATCTGGTTATTTAAAAGTGTGTAACAACTCGCCCCTCTGTTTTTTGCTCCTGCTTTTTGCCCTATGATGTGCAAGATTCTGCTTCAACTTCTGCCATGACTGTAAACTTCCAGAGGTCTCCCCAGAAGCATATGCCAGTGCTGTGTCTTCTCTACAGCCTGTAGAACCATGAGCCACTTAAACCTGCTTTTTTAAAAATAAATTATCCAGTGCCACTCTTATAGTGATGCAAAAATAGCTTAATACAGAAAATTGGCACCAAGGAGTGAAAAATTGTTGTAAGAATACCTGAAAACGTGAAGTCAGCTTTGTAATTGGGTAAACAGAGGTTGGAAGAGTTTGTAGGATTCAGAGGAAGACAGAAAAATGAGGGAAAGTTGAGATTTTCTTAGAGACTCATTGAATGGCTGTGACCAAAATGCTGATAGTGATCTGGACAGTGAAGGCCAGGCTGAGGAGGTCTCAGATAAAATTAGAAACTTATTAGGACCGAAACAAAGGTCATGCGTGTTGTCTTAGCAAAGTGGTTGGCTGAATTTCTGTATGCCCTAGGGATATATAAAACTTTGATTTTGAAATTGATGATTTAGGGTTTCTGTTGGAAAAATGTCTAAGCAGCAAAGCATTTGAGATGTTGCCTGGCTGCGTCTAACAACCTATACTCACGTGATCTAGCAAAAAAAAAAAAGTTGTAACTTATACTTACAAGGGAAGCACAGTGTAAAAGCTTGAAAACTTTGCAGCCTAGTCATGTGGCTAAAAAATAAAGATTTCATAAGAGAGGAACTCAAGCAGGCTATGGAGCAACGACTTGTTAGAGATATTTGTATAACCTAAAAAAAAAGCAAGTGTTGATAGCCAAGACAATGGGAAAGAGGAATTGAAGGCATTTTAGAAATCTAAAAGGCAGCCCCATCACAGGCCCTGAGGCCTAAAAAGAAGAGAATAGTTTCTGGGATCAGGTCGACCTGCTGCCTCGGCTTTGGAACATGGCTCCCTGCATCCTGACCATTGCTTCAGCTCCAGGTGTAGGTCAAATTGACCCAGTTACAACTCCAGTCACTGCTTCAGAGGGTGCAAGCCATAAGCCTTGGTAGCTTCCATGTGGTGTTAGGCCCGTGGGTGTACAAAATGCAAGAGCTGAGACTTGGGAGCCTCCACCTTTGTTTCAAAGGATGTGTGAACAAAGCCAGGGTGTGAAGGCAGAAGCATGCTGCAGAGGTGGAGCCCTCATGGAGAACCTCTACTAAAACAATGGAGAAAAGAAAATGTGGGGTGACAGTCCCCAGGCAGGCTCCCCACTGGCATGGCCTAGTAGATCTGTGAGGAGAGGATCACTGGCTGACCCCAGAATGGTAGATCTAGCTACAGCTTGCACCTTTCACCTGGAAAAGCCAGAGACACACGCAATACCAGCCAGGTCAATAAATGCCAGCCCATGAGAGCAGCCATGGGGCTGAACCATGCAAAGTCACCTGGGTTGAACCTTCCCGCACCATGCCTCCCAAACGTGCCTGCCACAGCCCCTGGAAGCCCACCCACAAACCCCAGCCCGTGTCCCGCCCCTTTATTTTGGCTGATTTCTTCCTTTTAGAATAGGAGTATTTACCAAATGCCTCTGCCCCATTTGTATCTTGGAAGTACTTAACTTTTTTTTTTTTATTTTACAGGCTTATAGGAGGAATAAACTAGCTTTGTCTTAGATGAGACTTTTGACTTTTGAGTTAAGGCTGGAAATGAGTCAAGACTTTGGGAATTATTGGGAAGTCATGATTGTATTTTGAAATATGAGAAGGATATGAGATTTGGAATGGCCAGGGGCAAAATGATATAGATTGGGTGTGTGTTCCCACCAAAATCTTATATTGAAATGTAATCCCTCAATGTTGGAAGTGGGCCTAGTGGGAGGTGTGATTGACCTCATAAGGGCAGGATTTCCATGAACAGTTTGGCATCATCTCCTTTGGTGCCATTCCCACAATAGTAAGTTTTCATGAGAGCTGGTTATCTACAAGTGTGTAGCACTTCCCCTGCCCTCGCAGAGACTACCATGTGATGTGCAAGCAACGGATTTACTTTCACCTTGTCAGTTGTCAGAGGCTTCCCCAGAAGCAGAAGCCAGTGCTATGCTTTCTGTACAGCCTGTAGAACCATGAACTAATTAAATCTATTTTCTTTATAAATTAACCGGTCACTGATTATTTTTATAGCAATGTGAGAATGGCCTAATACATCCACCAAAAAAACTATTAGAAGTAATAACTTGAGTAAATTTTCAGAATACAAAATCAACATATAGAAATCAGTAGGATTTCTATGTGCCAACAATCAACTAACTGAAAAAGAATTAAAAATGTAACACTATTTCTGTAATAGCCACAACAAACAGAATGTGTGGGAATTTACCAAAGAAATAAAAGTTCTCAACAATTAAAACTGTAAAACACTGATAAAAGAAATGAAAGAGGACCTAAAAATTGAGAAAGATATTTTTATGTTCACAGATTGGAAGAATCAGTGATGAAAAATGTCCATACAATCCCAGCACCCGCATTTCATGCCATCTCTATCAAAGTAACAGGCCAGGGCAGTGGCTCATGCCTGTAATCCCAGCACTTGGCAGGCTGCGTGGTGGATCATGAGGTCAGGTGTTCAAGACCAGCCTGG
>JAKGGE010001587.1:0-34244 GCA_023748175.1 Hoolock leuconedys | reverse complement strand
CTGTAATAGCCACAACAAACAAAATGTGTGGGAATTTACCAAAGAAATAAAAGTTCTCAACAATTAAACTGTAAAAACACTGATAAAAGAAATGAAAGAGGACCTAAAAATTGAGAAAGATATTTTATGTTCACAGATTGGAAGAATCAGTGATGAAAAATGTCCATACAATCCCAGCACCCGCATTTCATGCCATCTCTATCAAAGTAACAGGCCAGGGCAGTGCTCATGCCTGTAATCCCAGCACTTGGCAGGCTGCGTGGTGGATCATGAGGTCAGGTGTTCAAGATCAGCCTGGCCAACTTGGTGAAAGATAAGTCATGATCTTTATGAGGGTTTTTCTTTCAAAGTTAGGAACTAATCAGTAGTAACAAGGTTTTGGGGTACTAGTTTTGTCTTTAGAAAATAATTTTATCTTCTGATGGAAGTTTCTTTTCTCTGATTCACATATTGACCTATCATTTTTTTATTAGTTTTACTTTGAGAACAGTTTGAAAATGTTAAACTTTGAATGAAATCTGTGGTCTTCATTTTAACATGGAAAAACAGGTTCTGTCATCCATTGAAAGTTCTACATACTTGTTATTAGAAGTTTAATACTCTTCTGTACATATCATGAAACAACTGAGAAGCTACAGGATACTAAAAATTTTTGTCAGGCTTATCAAGGCTCCTGCCTTTCATGACCTTTTCTTCTGACCAATGATGGTTTTTGTACCCTATTCTCTTTTTCTCATTAACTTTACTATAAGAAAACAATTAGCTAGAAGCTTCCAATAAACTTAACATACTAAATAGATTCCAATCACTTATCTATGGTACATATGTCAGATATTTGGAATTTGGTTATAAGTATTAGAAGAGGTATAATGTGGGAATGCTAGACCAACTTTTCTGAGTGTAGTGTCTAATTTGAAGCAAAAATATGTACCTATTTTTTTTTATATATACTACTATGCTTTTTAATAAAAGTAAATGTAACACATAACAAAATTCAGGATTGATCCCAACCTAGAGCCAGATCCTCTGGGGTCAGGAGAAACATTTGTCACATCACCATGCAGGCTACATTCATCTTCCCACTGGAATGACTAGAGCCCAGGCAGTGTGACTGCAGAAGAACAGAACTTAGCTCATGGGGACAGACAGGCTCTGTTGCTTCTCCTCATTGGTCATGGCTTAGCATGGTTCCTTCCTATGTTACTATTTTAAAAATCTGCTGCAGAATAGATACAAGTAATCTCTCAAGGAAAAAACAAATCCAAACTAAACATCCAACAAACAAATACATCTTCCTGATCTGAAGATTGTATAGCATAACAGATGAAACAAATCTATGTTTGAGTGGGTCTAGATGGAAATGTTAAGAGCATGTACTAGAGCAAAAGGGATTAAGTTTGTATTCACATTTGCTGTAAGTAAGTAATGCCAACAGGAGTGTTATCGAGGAAGAGGGATAATTGAAATCTAGGATATAAGCAGACAATTTCTTTTTTAAGGTCATTGGTTTTAACTCAGAAAGAATATAAGAAACAGGTGGGGAATTTTATTAAATAGTCCAGATTTGGATGGCCTTCTCCTGACTCTACCTGAATAAGAATCAATTTTTTTTTTTTTAGAATTTAAGGGTAGGGAAAAAAATTTAAACTGGGTAAACATTATTCTTCTTGTACTGCCATCTTCTCCAAACTCTTATTTTTATTGGACTATTCTTTGAGCATGTGGAGAGAGATCAACACATGAATTTTATAAACACACAACAGAAAGTTAAAGAAAACTTTATCAGGCATAAGCTTATAGAAAACAGATTTGGGAAGAGAAGAACGTATCCATTAAATATACTTATTGGTGATAGGTGTATACTAACTATATTTATCCAGCAACCAAAGAAATTAAAAATAAACAGACTGAATTTATAGGCATTGACATTCACACATATTGAGATGGCTGAAGGTGAAATGAGTAATATTCAAATGAGACAAAATGGGCAACTTTAATTTTTACTTAATAGGGTAAGCACTGTCTCTAAAAAGTGTGGTCCATAGACCCGTGCATTACAGAGCTTATTAAAATAGGAAAGTCCATCTCTCATCCAAATTCTAATGAATCTCTGGTTGGAGACATGGAAATCATATTTAAAACATTTACAATGTAATTCCTATTTACCCTAAAGTTTGACAAGCACTAATAGTGTAAAGACATAGAAAAGCAAAAGAAATGTGTGCGCCTGAAGAAATTAAACCATAAATGAAATAGGCCAGCTGTTAAAAAATTATTCTTTGTTTATTTAAATTGGTGTAATTACATCTTAATGGGAGGTGCTCTTTCCCAGTCCACCTTTCCCTTCAAGGGAGAAGAGCACTCATTTATGCAACACGGTGATGATTAAAGAAGAGAGAGCGGTAGCGGTGGCTCACGCTTGTAATCCCAGCACTTTGGGAGGCAGTGAGGTAGGATCCGCGAGGTCTGGAGATCGAGACCACGGTGAAACCCGTCTCTACTAAAATACAAAAAAAAATTAGCAGGCGTGGTGGCGGAAGCCTAGTCCCAGCTACCGAGGAGAGGCTGAGGCAGGAGAATGGCGTGAACCGGGAGGCCCGGAGCTTGCAGTGAGCGAGGTCGCACCACTGCACTCCAGCCTGGGCGACTGTGCGTTACTCCGTCTAAAAAAAAAAAAAAAAGAGAGGATAATTTCAGGAAGGATGGGAAACTGAGAGGAGAACATAGACATTTTTGGTTAATTTGTCTCTGATAAGGAGGATGACTTTATTTGGATCATAAAATCTATTTGTTTACAGGAAAACCCATGGTATAAAATTAATCTAGCAGTGTTACCCTGTGACAGTCAGTAGGGATACTGAAGGAAACTCCTTTGAGGCTCAGGCCCAGAGTTGCTATGTGATTGTTCTGCTTAGAAAATTATTTAACATGTGCTCATACTTCTCCTTCAACTAGGATCAGCCTGATCATATAACAACTTCTAGTGTGTCCTCATTGCATACTGAGTCCTGTGTGGAAGAGACCATCTGTTGAGCATCTACTATATATTGTGTATTTTATAAAATGCAATTTCATTAAATTTTGATAATGCTTTGATAAGTGGTTGCTTTCATTCCTTTTAAGATGAAATACCTGTGGCTCCAGATTATCTAGAAGCGGTTGGTAAGTGTTGAATCTAGAATCTAACCCTGAAGTCTTTCTGATTTTAAAATCTATACTTTTTTTCCTAACATATTGTCTACCATGTGTAGGAAGCTAAAGTAGAATCTTTGGAAAGTTTACAGAGAAATAGATGGCAACAGAGAAATAGAAAATAAACCCACACATATCCACACATGGAAAATGTGATTACATAGATTTAAAACCAGAAGATGTAAAGACTAACATGAAATCATGCACATTTATGCTGAGGAAAGAAGTGTGGAGGTATAATTTTACTTTCATTTATAAGTTTAAAAAGAAACATTTTTTAAAATGCACTACCTGCCCTAATACAACCAACTTTGTATTTAAACTAATTAAGCAGTGATTTATCTTTTCTGCACTGTTTCAAAGGTGATCGGGGCTATAGCACTTTAAACTACATCATCTCTGTTTTCTAAAAGGATTACATTTGCTATATTGTGAAAATCATGTGTATCTTAGGGCAACATTTCATGGAACTAATTCCACTGGTCTGCAGTAGCTCTCTGATTAATGAATCTTTTGTTGTTCTGTCATTGTCTGCTTTCCTCCAAAAATATGTCATTGCTTCAACTTAAAGAGAAAATAAATAGAAACAATCCAGAAAAATATGAAAAATACTTGAGTATAGTGTGTTTCCGTGTGCTTGCTGAGATTTACAAGTATGCCTGATGGTTTTAGTGCTTGTGAATAAGGTAGATTGAACAGTCGTGAAGCAGGTCTTCTGGAAGGGTAAGAGGTGAAATGGGTTCTCTGGCTTGTTTTATGGCTCTATCACGGTTAGAGTTTAGAGAAACTGCACAGAGAAGTTCTTCAAATTGCACTCCTTTGGATCTACTGCTCTCATTGAAGACAATAGATAAGAACTGTGAAGAATACTTTCACATTTTCAGGTTTTTAATAGGTTTAAAATGACTGGATTAGAGAGAAGGAAGGTTTTAAGGGGTTGAGAAAAGAGAAAAATGGGCTGCAGAAACACTGAGTCATGCAGACCTGTGAGCCCAACCTTCTTCTCCATGTACACACACATGGCCTGTGTGGTGGGGCAATTTCTGAGATTTTAGAATTGTAATTCTAAGATGATAGAACCAATCTTAGGGGATCCAAAGTACCATACAGGCATATTTAAATTCTATTTTGCAACCTTTTATCTGAAGATGTCAGACGATATCTCTGTTTGGAAGCTGCAAAGAGCAGACACACAGAGGGATTTTAGCAGTTTGTTTAAAGTTGAACTGTGAGTCAGTGCGGAACAAAATAATAGTACTTTGTCTTTAGTTTCCCACATGTACTATCTACCAACTACTGTCTTAAAACATGGTATACATTTAAACTTTATATCAACCTATGGTTATATTATCATACTCATTTCACAGATGAGAAACATGAGGCTCAGACAGGTAATTATTTTTTTGCCCAGGTAATAATAAAAGGCAGAACCGATGGTTAACCAGGGTCAATCTGACTTTAAAAGCCTGTACTCTTAATCACAATGCTATACCACCCTCACAATGTCTCCTTTGTCTGCCTAAGTGGTTCCTTTACTACTTTGATTGAACTGACTTACGGTCTTAAAAAAGATGAAAAATTTACATTTTCAAGAAACATTGTTATGGATGACCTTTAAGTAGACCTCTAAGGCCAGCGGATAGGAAGCATTGCTCTCTGCATTCTCTAAGGGGAAGGGGAACAAAATGCTCAAAGATGAGATAATTTGCTTGTAGCCACAGGAATGGGTGAGTCAGTCAAGACAGAGATAGAGTCCGTCCTCCCACTTCACCTGTATACTGATGTCAATACAGTCAAATAGAAGAGTTAAATTAACACTGGTGGCTACATGACCCAAGACGTATTATTGTTATTTTTATTACTATTACCATTTAAGCTTGTATGAAAAATATATGGCCCATTTAAAATTAGTTACTACATTAAATCTTGTCAGGTCACTGTTAGTAAAATTTAGGAGGTACATAATGTAAAAATAAAAATATTATCTGACATAAATATGCTACATATATAATTTCAACATATGTTTTCTCATTTAGTACTTTTACAACCCTGAGAATCAGATAATTTTAATATTACCATGACTTTACAGCTAGGAAACCAAAAATTAGGAAGACTGAGACTCCAAGTGTCTGCTAAATGACTGGTAGAGATGGAATCCGAGCACACCTGTTCTCACATCAGCCCTGTGCTTTCTAGTCCTGTCTTCTGCCAGGTCATGATTCTGGGATCAGAAGTTCTTCTTTGGTGAAGCACAGATAACTTACCTTAACTTTCAAAGATTACTTTATCTTAGTGTTTCAACTTTCCTAATTCAGAAAATACCAAAGATAATAAATGAACACTTTAAAAATATTTCAAACCAATCTTTTAATTATATAGTACATTCAAGTCATTATTAGGCATTTGGGGATACATTATTTGATTCAACAATAAAGCTATATTTGGCCTTTTAAAAACAGGGCACTGAATTCTTGTACTAAACTGTAGGACAATTGGCAGCTGCCTGACTCAAGTCTCTGAATTGTATGGGTCCGAAGAGGAATGCTTCTTAAAGTTTTCTTTACTAGTTGAATCCCTTTTTGCACTGGAAGCTTAATGCAGACCCTTGATGTTTGGAGCAGAATTGCTGTGGGTGGAGTGGGATAGAGACTAGAAGCTTCCTCTACCTTCCTTTTATTCCCTTAGGCATATGTGAGGCATCTGGGTGGATTTCAACCCACCTTAAAACTAATTTTTCATTATGAAAGAGGAAGTAAATGAAATGGCCAACTTTGTGGTGTATTTACTGTGTGCCTGGCATGGTGCCATCTGCCTTGTGTTACTTTATTTAATCTTCAGAAGAATCTTCTGAGTTAGGTCCTATCATTATCCCATTTTGTGGGTGGGGAAATGTAGATTTAGAGAGGGTGAAGTAACTTTCCTACTGCCACCTAGCTAGTAACAGGCAGTTGGGACTAATCCCAAAACTGTTGGATGCCTAAGCCCAAGTCTTTATCCACTAAACAAGAAAATGGAAGTCATTTGCTTGAAGTCCTTAGAAACTTGTTACAAGGAGGCTCTTGACTAGAACCTTGGTCTTCTGATATATTAATATTATAATTAATTGTATCCCAAAATTATGCTGTTAGAGAAAATTGCTAAAATATTTTACCATCTTCATATATACAGAATTGCAAGAGAATTAGTAAATATGTGTCTTCATGTCCTCTTTTTCCAAAGATCATTATGTGAAAATGCTTGAATTTCCCTTGGTGCAACAATCTGTTTTGCATATTATAATAGTATTGGATTTTAGCTATGAGTGACAGGAAACCCAGAGTAACAGGGGATTACATAAAATGGAATTTTTGTTCTGTTTAATGTGAAACAATTCTGGAGATAGGCAGGAAGAGCTAGTAGGGAGGTTCACAAAATAATCAGGAGTCCTAGGCTCCTGGTGTACTGTTCTACCAGCTTGATTATGTGTCTTCAAATCCTGGTCTACTGTGGCAACCTGGTAATACCAGCACATATGTATTCTAACTGTGAAATGCACATTAGAATTCTAGCTGACAAAATAGAGACTCCATGGGAAAGAAAGTATTCACATGCTGACTCTTACAGACAAGGGGCACTATTTGATTTTCTGGTGGCTCTGTGCCTAACCAAGATCAAGGTTTCTGTTAATGGAAAAAAGAATAAATATTTGGGACTAAGAAGTACAGAGGGTTTCTAGTACAGCTGTATTAAGTTTGAACGGTAAGAGGTATAGCCCATTGTGATGAACATAGGCTGGTCAATATATAGTTCTGAAGTGTAGGCAAGTGAGCTGAGCTGCAGTTGTGGATTTTGTAGTCATCAGTATATAGATATGAATTGAACACATGGACATTGGTAACTAAAGTATTTGTTCTTTTGGGTAAAATAATGCATTTCTTATAATTTTATGGTATTAATTTGCACAGAAATCCTACTTTATTCTAATATGAACCTGAGCTTATTTTACTATGTTATTATTAAATACCAATATATTAGAACATAATTGTCAAGGTGAGTATATAATAAAAATTTCATAAATTTTTGTGTACCATCCAAAACTAAACTGAATTCTTACATATATTTCAGGTCGGTAACTCAGGCAGAAAATTCTTTAATCAAGAAAACTCACTTTTCATTTTGGAAGAATTATTTAAACATTGACAAGGTCTATACATTTTTCAATTTCTCTTCATTGCTGAATTAATTCAGATAGAATTTTGTTACATGTAGAAATTTCTAGATTGTCTAAAGAATTCTTAGTGTATGGTTTATAGTGCTTTCTAAGGAAACAGCAAGCCAGAGGACACAACAGGGTGTTAGCATGTATTTAACTTCCAATACTATTCAGGTTTTCAACTTAATCAGGGTCTAGAGATTTTAAAAAATTGATGTATAGTAGTTATACATATTTTGGGGGTATCTGTGATATTTTGATGCTTGTATGCAATGTGTAATGATCAAATCAAGGTAACTGGGATGTCTATCACCATCTTGTGTTGGAAATATTACAGTTCTCTTCTAGCTGTTTTGAAATGCACAACAAGATATTATTAACTAAAAGTTCCCTACTGTACTGAATAGTAGAACTTATTCCTTCTATCCATACTTTGTACCCCTTAACCAACTTCTCAATGCAAGTAGTAAAGTATGATTTTCAAAGTCTGGCTTTCTAGGTATGGTACTTAGATCGTTTCAAATAACTTGTAGTCTCTTAGTTTGACTGCAAATTATTTCAAATTATCTGACATTGTAGTCAACAGAAAAATGAGGCATTTGAAAAATTACCTGAAGTCTGATTGTTTAATAAATGCTGAATTTTTTTTTTTTTGAGACGGAGTCTTGCTCTGTGGCCCAGGCTGGAGTGCAGTGGCTAACTGCCCACTGCCAGTCTAACTCCCCCGTTCCCGCCATTCTCCTGCTCTCAGCTTTCCTCTCTGAGTAGCTGGGACTACAGGTGCCCGCCACCACGCCTAGCTAATTTTTTGTATTTGTAGTAGAGACGGGGTTTCCCTGTGGTCTCGATCTCCTGACCTCGTGATCCACATGCTTCGGCCTCCCAAAGTGCTGGGATTACAGGCATGAGCCACCGCACCCGGCAATAAATGCTGAATTTTAATTAGGATATTTAATATTTTTGTGTTATGTGAGGCATGGAACATTAGCTTGGATGGCAATTGAAGAACATTTAGATCAATTTAAATTTCCACTGATTTTTTAACATGTGAAGAAAAGGAGAGCTCTCAACATCATACAAGTTGGGGCTCAGGGGATGCTAGAACTCGTGTGATGTGGAATATGCGCTCAGATTTCTCATCTGTTTGAACTAACACTAAGACATAGGTTACTGGTTTTCCAGTTTAGATCTACTCCATTGTATCATGCAAACTTTCTTGGAGTCATCTAGACAATGTCAACAGGAAGATTCGCAGTTTCTGAAAGTCTCTGCTATCTATCAGCAGCCACAAGAGTGTCTCTGTCTCAGGTTTCCAATAATTTTCTTCTGATACACTTGCCATGATATCAGCACACTGTATCCAATTCTTGTTTTTCTTTCACACTTTGAAGTGTGTAGAATTCCCCTATGATTGTCCTGCAATGGCATCCCTCATTAACTTTGCTGTGGGATATTGTTGCATTATAAAGTTGCTGACTCAGATAATTACTTAATTTATTATCTTGAACTAAAAAGAGTTTGAGGAGAAGAAAGCAATTATATCAGTAGAATTCAAACTTCAGTAGCTTAAGTCTATAAACCCATAACTAATTGCTTAATAATATCTTTAATTTTTTTAGCTCACCTATCTATGCGTGGCTACCAAATTTCTAGAGATTAGGCCAAGTGTCAACTTAAATATCAGTTTGTAGTCACCTGTGCTGTACCATATCTAGCTGGGAACTTAATAAAGACCTTGATGATAATCACAGTGGAGGTCAGAGACATTCCTTCCTGTTGAGTTGCCACTCAATATTTATGTAGTACACCTATCTAACAAAGTCTGTTGATATCATATGCAATCTTCACAACCTCCTTTTTAAAGGTAGGGGAAAGATACTGCCAGTTAAGTTTTATGGTTCGTTAAATAGAAATAGTTAAACTCTGGGTTTGTAACTTCTATGAGAACTAAATGAATTATTATGGTAGGGAATTCAAACAGTGTAATTCAGCCCAAGGGCCTGGATGATGCTATTAGATACTTATAGATGTGTTTTGTCTCCAGTGGATAAGGCAGAAATATGTTATTTGTAATTTTATATGGAGTAATTTGTCTGTATTTATTCTTTAAAAAAACAGCAATGAAAATATATAATCCATGTACATATATATAATATTCTTTTTTAATTCTACTGTGGATATTTTTATAGTCTTGTTCTAGAAAGTGTGAGAAGGATGAATGATGTTACCAATGCTTGCTGGTTTGGGCTTTTCACAAAGTAAAACACATCTCAAATACTTTGTTGATAGGATAAGCAGGCACAATCCTATGAGCTAAGCTACTGTCAAATACGTAACATATGCCAAAACAGATATATAGACCAATGGAACAGAACAGAGGCCTCAGAAATAATGCCACACATCTGCAACCATCTGATCTTTGACAAACCTGACAAAAACAAGCAATGAGGAAAGGATTCTATTTAATACACGGTGTTGAGAAAACTGGCTAGTCATATGCAGAAAACTGAAAGTGGACCTCTTCCTTACACCTTATACAAAATTAACTCAAGATGGATTAGAGACTTAAACATAAAAGACTGGTAAAACCCTAAGAAAGAAAATTGGTAATACCATTCAGGACATAGGCATGGCAAAGACTTCATGACTAAAACGCCAAAAGCAATGGCAACAAAGCCAAAATTGACAAATGGGATCTAATTAAACTAAAGAGCCTCTGCACAGCAAAAGAAACTATCATCAGAGTGAACAGGCAACCGGAAGAATGGGAGAAAATTTTTGCAATCTGTTTATCTGAGAAAGGGCTAATATGCAGAATCTACAAAGAACTTAAATTTACAAGAAAAAAACAAGCCCATAAAAAAGTAGGCAAAGGATAGGAACAGACACTTCTCAAAAGAAGACATTTATGCAGCCAACAAACATGAAAAAAAGCTCATCATCACTGGTCATTAGAGAAATGCAAATCAAAACCACAATGAGATACCACCGCATGCCAGTTAGAATGGCGATCATTAAAGTCAGGAACGCCAAGGTGGCTCAGCCAGAATCCCAGCACTTTGGGAGGCCGAGAGGGCGGATCACGAGGTCAGGAGATTGAGACCACGGTGAAACCCGTCTCTCACTAAAAATACAAAAAATTAGCCGATGCAGGCCGTAGTCCCAGCTACTCGGAGGCTGGAGGCAGGAGAATGGCGTGGAACCCGGAGGCGGAGCTGCAGTGAGTCGAGATTATGCCGCACTGCACTCCAGCCTGGGCGACAGAGCGAGACTCCGTCTCAAAAAACAAAACAAAACAAAACAAAAAAAAACAAAAAAAAAAGTCAGGAAACAACAGATGCTGGAGAGGATGTGGAGAAATAGGAACATTGTTACACTGTTGGTGGAGTGTAAATTAGTTCAACCATTGTGGAAGACAGTGTGGCGATTCCTCAGGGATCTAGAACCAGAAATACTGTTTGACCCAGCGATCCCATTACTGGGTATATACCAAGGAATATAAATCATGCTGCTATAAAGACACATGCACACATATGTTTATTGCGGCACTATTCACAATAGCAAAGACTTGGAATCAACCTAAATGCCCATCAGTGATGTCTGTTATAATGCATCTCCTTTCTTCTTCAATGATAGACTGATAAAGAAAATGTGGCATATATACACCAGGGAATACTATGCAGCCATAAAAAAGGATGAGTTCATGTTCTTTGCAGGGACACGAATGAAGCTGGAAACCATCATTCTCAGCAAACTAACACAAGAACAGAAAACCAAGCACTGCATGTTCTCACTCATAAGTGGGAGTTAAACAATGAGAACACATGGACACAAGGAATGGAACATCATACACTGGGGCACTGTCAGTTGGAGTGGGGAGCTAGGGAGGAACTAGGAGAAAGCCATATGCCGATGGTTGCAGTTGCAGCCAAGCTACCATGGCACGTGTATACCTATGTAACAAACCTGCACATTCTGCACATGTACCCCAGAGCTTAAAGTATAATTTTTCTTTTTTTAAAAGACCCACTATTGATTGGTGGTATTGCTGTGAAGAGGCTTCTTCTGGTAAATTTTTCTTTGAAACACTGAGCCTTGACTTGTCATTATTACCTTTAGTACCTTTTTCCCCTTGTCTTTTGCTGTTGCTGCCATGCTTTTCTTTTAGCACTATTCTAAAAATGACACATTAATAAGTGATAATAATGATGCAGCTCTAAACATATTGCTTGTTTTCTGGTAATTTGGGGCTAAAAAACATAAGCATACTTTAACTGTTATATTCACTTGACTTGTCACTAATTATACATGTCTCCAGATTGAAAAGAAAATCATATAAAGAAGGCAATTTGATATTACTAAAGCTATTAGAATTCAGTCTATCTGAAGGTGATTTTACATGAATAGGTGCACATAAGTTTTGATAGATGGAAATAATGACTGGACAAGTGTTTAATATGTTCAGGAGGAGGTTAATTATACAAATGTCTGTTGATATGTAAAATAAATTTATTCCTTTCTGCTTTACTACTTTCTTTGAGCATACTTTTTTCACATCTAATTTGAAGTAATTCAGTATTGAATCGCTTACTGAGAAAATAAAAAAGTAATTAAGAAATAGGGTCAATTATATCTCAAAAAAGCTAAAAAAATAGTGTGAATCAGTTTGAAAAACAATGCTATACCGACTGGGAAAAGAACAAATAATGTTTCAAATGACAAACATCTTAGTAATGTGGTCACTACCACTATTACGAATAATTAAAATAATGATGATGATAATTATCATCCTTGTTATTTGTACAATGATTTTTCCACTTGGGAGCTCAAAGTACCAAACGGCCTTATCATTTTTATCTCTACCTAGCTCATTAGGTTAGGAGGGGTCTGGACTTATTATCCTTGTTTTTCACATGGAGAAATTAAGACAGATGATTGAATCTGTGCGTACAAGACTATATAATAAATGAGTTGGTGGCAGGGCTCAGAAATATAATCTCTTAATTGTTTATTCAAAGTATTTTGACTGGATTCTCTTTTTCTTTGTCCCATGTTTTCCTTTTGTCTTCTTCTATCCAACCAGGACAGCATGTCACTAAAATAGTTGTGAGTAATGTGGGAAGGTGGGGTCAGAAAAAGGAATCACAGTGGTACCTGGACACTGCAGTGATGTAAATTCCATGAAAATACATATATAATCTCCTTAGTTTTTTTTTTCATATTTTAAGAACGTCCTATGTCTCTCTCTCTCTCTTTTAATTCAAAAGCCATAATGTTGTTCTTTAAAATCCACCACAAAACAAACAAAACCGTAAATTAAAATTAAAATTTCTTGCTTATTTGTTATTCTGCTTCTACTAATAAATATTTGGTGTGTCTTCTATATTTTGTTATGCACACATGTATATAGTTTTATTTATAAAACTGAAACATGGAATGCATATTATTCTATAACTTTTTAAAATTAAAACTTATCATTAACCTTTTTAATGTTAATACATGAAACCTACCTCATCAATAGAATGGGTGCACTGTCTACATTTTTGTCTTGATTAAAACTTACTGTAGCCGGGCTTGTATGGCGCCTGTAGTCCCAGCTACTCGGAGAGGCTGAGGCAGGAGAATGGCGTGAACCTGGGAGGCGGAGCTTGCAGTGAGCCGAGATACAGCCACTGCAGCTCCAACCCTGAAGCAGGCGAGACTCTGTCTAAAAAAAAAAAAACCAAAAACAAAAAACTTACTGCAGAACAAATAGAACGCGTCTAATATTTCACAATTCTACATAACAATCATGTACTTTTGATGATTTCATGTTTTCTACAAGTACACATTCATATTCTTCATCTGACATGTTTTGATATTAGTTGAGAAACCCTCCTCTCCCTGTATTCCCCCTCAAAGTTTTGCTTACGTCTGTTACAGGCATCTCCTTTCTTCTGCAACAGATTAATAGCAAGCATTCAGGGATGAAGGAACAGGAGGCAGTTTTGCGCGTTTCTTAGGCACAGTTGCAGGTAAAACGTAACCTCATTGTGGAGAAGACTTTTTATATTGCAGTAATTGCCATTCTAGGAACAGGTGTTTGGAATTGTACTCAAGGGAAAGCTGGAGATGGGAAAGGTTGGGAAGAGTAAGATAAAGCTTCCCTGGTTACGGCCCTGTGGAAAAATCACAGGAACAAGGCAGGAGAACAAGCAGAGTCCCTGGAGCCTTCCAGTACATCTCAGTGCCTTTCCCAGGGACAGGATTTTATATGATGATAACACCATTGACTTCTGTGCCAATGCTGTTTATTTTGTGTCCAGCCAGAGCCAGGATGTAATGATGGTGTGACAGGGGCCAACGTGATAATATCATCGCTTCCTGATCCTATATCATCAGGAAACAGAGTGTTCTTGATTTTTGTAAACAAAAAGTATTTTTTGTGAAATGCTTTGCTGTTTACACATTCCTGATCTAATTTTAGGTCCCAAAGTGCTTTAGATGGAATGGTTATCCCACTCTTTACTGATACATGGAGAAATTGAGCTCGAAGTTTAAATGATTTGTCCAAGTCGCTGGATCTGTTATGGAAACGGCTGCACTTAGAATTCCTCCTTTTCTGATTCAACACCCAGTACTCCTCCAGGAGAATATCATGTTTTCCTCAAGTCCTCATGTAGCAGACAGCACTCTAGAAAAAAAAAAAAGCACAGCACACACTGGCATAGTAAATGCCTCAAGAAATCTAAAATAAGAGTATCTTATTCAAACTCCTAAGTCATCTCTGACTTATTATTTCACATTTCTGGCTTTAGAGTTTGCTTACCAAATATTATAACCCAATGGGACAGCAAATTTACCAATCAAACAAAAATCATGTGGACCAATGTTTTTCAGTAACTTGTATTTTTGAAGGCAGAACAAATAGAAGAAGTTGAGGGAATCTCATGCAAAATAATTTCCGGTGGCATCTTTATTTTTTTTTTTTTGAGACGGAGTCTCGCTCTGTTGCCCAGGCTGTAGTGCAGTGGCGCGATCTCAGCTCACTGCAAGCTCTGCCTCCTGGGTTCATGCCATTCTCCTGCCTCAGCCTCCCGAGTAGCTGGGACCACAGGCGCACCACCGCCGGATAATTTTTTTTTGTATTTTTAGTAGACATGGGGTTTCACGGTGTTAGCCAGGATGGTCTTGATCTCCTGACCTCGTGATCTGCCCGCCTCGACCTCCCAAAGTGTTGGGATTACAGGCGTGAGCCACCGTGTCCAGCCTCCTGTAGCATCATTAAAGCTTAGAGGTAAATATTAGCTCAAAACCTCAGGTTCTTTAGGAAGCGGCCTCTGGTTGTCTGTTCTATGTATCCTCAAAGTTTGGTTTGATAATCAATCAGAAAATTAGAAGAATAGAATTAGCAACTGTATGTGAAACCTGGTATGCTTCAAGCTGTAACACATTTCAAAGGCTATTTAAGATTCTAGAGTGCTAGGGAAAAGGCTTAAAATATTTCTATAGCTCCTGAGTGTCTAACTCTATATCAAGTACATGGCTGGCTCAAAAAGTGATAGCTAACATTTAATACTGCACTTTCTACATGTCAGGCATTGTTAGCCCTAACCCTAGCCCTAACCCTAATCTTATGAAATAGGTACTATCACTATCATCTTCCTTTTATGGATGAGGAAACTGAAGCACAGAAAAGTCAAACTACTTGCCCAGAAACAGGAGTCAGAATCAGGATTGGCCTCAGCAGCCTATAACCAGGGTGTGCTCTAAACCCAGACAGTACACGACCTCCAACTGAATGTCCTTTATTCCCCAAAAATATCTGTTTTGTCTAAGGAGTGGATGTCTTGCATGCTCTGAAATACTCTATCTATTTACTTTCTTCCTTAGGCCAGATGTGGTGAGGGCTAGGAAAAGAGTTTGTTGGGAGCCCTGGTTCATCGGCCCTCATCATCTTCATATCCCTGATCGTCCTGGCAGTGTGTATTGGACTCACTGTTCATTATGTGAGATATAGTAAGTATAAGCTGCCTTGGCATCATGTGATTTACCCCAAATATTTCCTCATACTTTGCTGTTTTGATTAGTCTCAGGCTTATTCATTCATTACTATGATTCATTTGCATAGCCTGTACAAAGGAATCTTTACCTGCTTTGTCTCTTATTTAGTCCTCATAAGTCAAGGAGGATTCTTTTTTCTATCTTTGATGTAGTGATGCTTTCTGCTGGGAACAGCATGCTTATTTGCATCTTCCTTAATAAGCAATAAGTGAATATTAATCAAGGGAAAACTACAGGATAGCTAGAACCAATGTCTTGAGTTGTTTGAGGTCACCGGGCAAGCATCTTGATTTAAAATAATTCTGACCGGGTGCAGTGGCTCACGCCTGTAATCTCAGCACTTTGGGAGGCTGAGGCGGGTGGATCACTTGAGGTCAGGAGTTTGAGACCAGGCTGGCCAACATGGTGAAACCCCGTCTCTACCAAAAAAAAAAAATTAGCCAGGTGTGATGGTGTACACCTGCAGTCCCAGTTCCTGGGGAGGCTGAGGCAGGAGAATCACTTGAACCCAGGAGGCGGAGGTTTCAGTGAGCAGAGATCACACCACTGCACTCCAGCGTGGGCAACAGAGAGAGACTCGGTCTCAAAAAGAAAAAAAAAAAAATCCAACTCGTTGAAATCCTGACATCCCAATAAATCAATGACACAATCTGTAGTCATAAAGAAGTAGGCTCTATTCTGTACCAGTAAGTTACAAAAATAGTCATAGTGACGTATTGTTGAGCAAGTGCCTATTTCTGTTATTAAAATCTCATCTTAGGATATATTGATATATTGTAGGTGATTAAAGAGGATAGGGTATGCCAAGAAAGCTCATTATAAAGACGCTCACCCCGCGGTTATCAGGTACCTCATTGCTAGATGAACTGTTAGTTGCTATGTTATTAGAAAGGTTCCAGGGTACTTCAGAACTGTTCTTCTGGGATGTAACAACCCTTCTGAAGTTCCCCCCTACTCTGCCTAGGGTTTTAATTACTTGACTCAACCATGACCTGTTGGTTTAATATCTTCCTCTGTTACTGGATTATACTTGGATGTTCAAGGCACCATAATCATAGAAGCTAATAACTTGATTCTAATTTAATTGGGACCTTGTTGAAGTTGCTTTCCAGTAACGAGAAAGAGTACTCTGTAACCTGGTTATCTTTCTCTACTATCCATGCAAGTGTAATCTCAATTTCCAAAGCAAGGTGGATCATTTCTGGATAGTTTAAAAAAACTCATTGTGGTTTTGAATTGCATTTCTCTGATGGCCAGTGATGATGAGCATTTTTTCTTGTGTCTTTTGACTGCATAAATATCTTCTTTTTAGAAGTGTCTGTTCATATTCTTCACCCAGTTGTTGATGGGGTTGTTTGTTTGTTTTTCTTATAAATTTGTTTGAGTTCATTGTAGATTCTGGATATTAGCCCTTTGTCAGATGAGTAGATTGCAAAAATTTTCTCCCATTCTGTAGGTTGCCTTTTCACTCTGATGGCAGTTTCTTTTGCTGTGCAGAAGCTCTTTAGTTTAATTAGATCCCATTTGTCAATTTTGGCTTTTTTTTTGCCATTGCTTTTGGTGTTTTAGACATGAATTCCTTGCCCATGCCTATGTCCTGAATGGTATTGCCTAGGTTTTCTTCTAGAGTTTTTATGGTTTTTGGTCTAACATTTAAGTCTTTAATTCATTTTGAATTAATTTTTGCCTAAGGTGTAAGGAAGGGATCCAGTTTCAGCTTTCTACATATGACTAGGCAGTTTTCCCAGCACCAATTATTAAACAGAGAATCCTTTCCCCATTTCTTGTTTTTCTCAGGTTTGTCAAAGATCAGATGCTTGTAGATGTGTGGTATTATTTCTGATGGCTCTGTTCTATTCCATTGGTTTATATCTCTGTTTTGGTACCAGTACCATGCTGTTTTGGTAACTGTAGCTTTGTAGTATAGTTTGAATTCAGGTAGTGTGATGTCTCCAGCTTTGTTCTTTCGGGTTAGGATTGTCTTGGCAATGCGGGCTCTTTTTTGGTTCCATATGAACTTTAAAGTAGTTTTTTTCCAATTTTGTGAAGAAAGTCATTGGTAGCTTGATGGGAATGGCATTGAATCTATAAATTACCTTGGGCAGTATGACCATTTTCACAATATTGATTCCTCCTAACCATGAGCATGGAATGTTCTTCCATTTGTTTGTACCCTCTTTTATTTCGCTGAGCAGTGGTTTGTAGTTCTCCTTGAAGAGGTCCTTCACATCCCTTGTAAGTTGGATTCCTAGATATTTTATTCTGTTTGAAGCAATTGTGAATTGCTCATGAACTGTTCACTCATGATTTGGCTCTCTGTTTTTCTGTTATTGGTGTATAAGAATGCTTGTGATTTTTGCACATTGATTTTGTATCCTGAGACTTTGTGAGGTTGCTTATCAGCTTAAAGAGATTTTGGGCTGAGATGATGAGGTTTTCTAAATATACAGTCACGTTATCTGCAAATCATGGGCTTCTTTTCTAAGTGTGGGAGAGCATGGCCTGCATGACTGCTGGCTTCCAGCACGTGGTGTGCAAACCCATGCCAGGGTGTGTAATTCACTGTAGCCCTTGATAGAATATCAGGGGATAATGTTTGTTTTTTAATCTTCTGTTTATTACACTCAGCCAATTTACTTCTATCTATAGTAGAAGATATTTTGCCAATTTTTTTAATGGAAAAATACCGTGCTCCTTAAAAAGTCTTTTAGAAGCACAGCGTTTTCAATTTCATTACATTAAAATCACTAAAAGATAAAAAAAAAGTGAAATGCACATATATAAGAAATTTTCTTTTTACAAAATACTCTGTTTTGATTTGAAATGTTTGTGAATTTTCCATGCATGTGTCCAGATGCATAGGGAGTTTATTCACTCAATTAAGTTAAAACATTAGATAACATGGTAAATTCAAAAAGTAGTGAGGACACATTTTGTTTCTGTGTCTTTAACTGAGAAAACTGGCTGGTGCCTCCTGTGTGCGAGCACTGTGTAGCTGAGGCAGATACAGAAACCGAGGTTTTCTTACTTGCTGCTGCTGGCCCCGGCACTGGAGTTCTGCTCCGGGAGGGCAGGGTATCTGTTTTTATTATGACTCTGCAAGTGCCACACAAATACACACGGGTATCTCTGCCCTCTAGTGGATCCTGGCAGGAAGTGGGAGCAAATGTGACTAAAAAAAAATGAAAGATTTAAAAAATGCTCATTGTCTCCAGAGGGGATTTAATTCTAAGAGGAGGCTTTTTTTTTCTTTTTCAAATGGGCTGATGGGTAAAAATAATACAAGACTGGAGGCGTTGGAAGAAAGCACACTGCATTTGCCTTTTGGCATCTGTGATGACTGAGTCCTTCCTCAGCTCTGCCACAGGGAGCACATTCACACATATGTCACACATATACCAGGGTTAGGTCATAAAACCAACGGTTACCTGGAAGAAGCCACAAAGGCTATGAGACCAAATCTTCACCTAGAAGACACTTGATACTTCAGAAGCCGAGACCCTGTGAGGTGTCTCGGAGAGCTCAGCTGTGACCCTGCACTGTATGGAAGGGCGGGCCATGGGGCCCAGGCAGGTGAAAAGAATTGTCCACTGTTGAGCATCGTCAGCCTAAAACCCACATGCAATGCTGTTGCTGCAAAACCGCTGACTGTTGAAGCCACAAACCACAGAAACAGACTCCCTTTATGGTCCTCACTGTGTAACTGGTGACTTTTCAGAAGATGAAGATTAAACATATTAATATAAATTCAAAGTGTCAGAAGGAACACTAGGAGATTTTCTAACCTCTGCTACCATGACTTTTTTTTTTTTTGCAGGATTCGTGAATTATTGTAAATAAGGTCACAGAGGCCAAAGTGCTCCCCTGGTCATCCAGAAAGAGGCAGGCTGCTAAACCCCATGCCTGAGACATCTGTGTTTTCTTAGGATAATACAAAAATTAAATATAAGGGAGAGAGAGAGGGACAGAAAGAGACAGAGATAGAGAATTGGAGCTAAGAGGAAACATTTTCATGTTTTGCCCCCCATAATTCCCAGTGAACATTCACATTGCCAGCGGGTGAAATCCAAGGCCCTGGCTCCAGGATCCTGCTCTTTCCTTTGGTGACTCTTGTGCAGATTTGGCATAAAACAATATGGAACTTGTTACAGTTCTCTGGACAAGTCATTATGCTCATGCTTTTGGCTCACAGGCTCCACTTCCCTGGACACCTCTTTGCCGTAAACTTCAAGTAATTCAGCTTCACCCGTCAGAGAAGAGCTCAGGTGTCACTTCCTCTAAGGACCTCCCTAGCCACCTCTCCAGCAGAAGGGCCCCCACCTTGCTCTTTGCACCCCTGTACCTTGAGGTGCTGCTGTCCTCTGTGGAGGGTTGAACCCCAGGAACTAGAGCACCTTTCATGCTGGAGACAGTTGGCTCTCAGTAAGTGTGTGCTGAGTGGATACAAGTGCAGCAAGCTTGCACAGCCTTACAATGTGTACTCTCATGTCTGGAATAGATCCTTATTTTCATTCTTGGTAAAATGAGTAAGTGGGGCCGGGTGACCTATACTCTCCTTTCAACTCAAGTCCACATTGAGCCTGACATCAAATAGCTTCCTAGCCAGCGCCAGGTGAGGACCCAGGTTGTTCAATGTGCCCATGTCCCCCAAAGAGTGGGAAAGCATGGAGAAATGGGACCAGCTCTGCTGTCTGCTGCCCAGTGCCAGCCAGCAACTCCAGGCTCACAAAGCCAAGGCAAAGGCACCTGCAGGAGATCTTGGTTGTTCACTAGCTGTGATTGGGCTGGGAGAGGAGTGTGTTCACTTCTAATTATCCAGGGACTAGCATGAGACAGTAAAGTTTGAATGTGTTGTTTTTTTTGTCTTGGCCAAAAAAAAAAAAAAAGGTGTTTTTAGCTTCTCATCCTTGGAGCCACTGACATTAGCTATGGGCCTGATATTTTAAGAAAACTTGAAAATTAACTATGTGAACCAGTAATCTCCAAAGTAATATTTTGATAAATAGTGTAATTGTTTATCACAGCAAAACCATTGCTTAAGTGGGCAAACTCAGGAGGATAGGAAAACACATCTTGAAAGCAGGTGGTGATGCCCCGAAATTCAGCAAACTGCAGGGACACGTGTTGTTCTACCCCAGGTCAGAGTGTGTCAGTCATCACTCGATGCCACTCACAGACCACCAACTTCAGAATATCTAGGTGTAAAGCTCTGTACAAAAGTCATAACATAATAATGTAAATAAATTATTATTTATATTTCACTATTATATAATGCAAAGTCTATTAAAACATGTTTGTCTTCAAAGAATGGCCTTGGTTCCTGTGGGCAGTGTCTCCTCATGGAAAGGTAGTGCATTCCTGCTAAATCATGAAAAAAACGGGCCTCCAGGAGCTGCAGGCTGCAGCAGCAGCAGCAGCTTCTCATCTACATCCTTCACTGCATGATACTGTTGTTGACTTCAAAAGGTCTTTTCGGTCTAGTTTTATCAACAGAGCTAGTATTTCATGAGGATCTACTACATACCAGGTTCCTGGAAGCTAAATGCCTTTTGTTTGTTATTACTCACTAAATAAAAATCACAACTCTCTTCCCATTTCTCACACAACAAAATTTAGCTGAGGGTGATTGAGTGACTTTCCCAGGGTCGCACAGCTACTAAGAGCAGAGTCGTGTTTAGGTTCATGTGGGAATGCTGAACACCAAAATGAACCAACAGCAATATCATACATTCCAAAAGCCTACTCAAGCCATTTGTTCTTATTTTAAGGAAAATCTTTATGCCAATTTTAAACTCCAAATACTTACGAATGGCAGAGATCTACAGGTTTGATTCTGATGTAAGAAATGATGCTCATCAGCTGGTTACTGCCACCACCCCACAACCCTGAGCATACTGGACAAATGTCGAAGCCTCGTGGTTAGTGAGCACAATGCTGGTGGAGGCTGAAGTTGTCATGCAGTGACTCACACAAGCTTAGGCAGATTTGGTGATATATGACACAGAGATGCAAATAAATGCTGTAGCTGACACACATAGGCTGGCTCTGGGAGATGCAGAAGGAGCACATCACCCAAAATAGAGCCAGACAGACATCTTTAAGGAAAGAGAAAAGGGGGCTGCATCTTAAAGAATGAAGAAGAGATTTGTCATGAGAGATGGGACAGGAAGTTCTTGAGAGGCAGAGGGAAAGCATGAGAATGTCGAGAAGGGAGGAGAGATTCTCGCGACATCTGGGAAACTGACAATCCATCAGCACGGCCAGAAGGAAAATCAGGAGAAGGAGCGGAAATAATAGATGATGCTGGATATAGAAGCAGGGTTGAAGCTGTGTTGATTGTGGTAAAGAGTTGTGATTCTATCCAGAAGGCAATAGTTAGCATTCTAAACAGAGACCTTTTAAAACAAGAGTCAGCAAATATTTTCTGCGAAGGGCTAAATGTTAATTATTTTTATCCAAGCCATATGGTCCTCTCTCAATGACTCAGCTATTCCATTATACCATGTAAGTAGCCAGAGACATTATATAACACATGTATGAGACTGTGTCCCAGTACATCTTTACTTACAAATGCAGACTGTGTCAGACATCGCCCATGCATGGTAGTTTGCCACACCCTGTTTTAGAAAGCTCAGGTTTATGATGTGTTGGAGAATGCCTACAAGAGCTCTTTCTTTAAATGGTAGAGTGAACATACACTGAATTCTATCCTGCTTGACCCAAGGTCTTGATAGCGAAAGGTAGAAAAGATAGATAGTAAATAGATAGATAGATGATAGGCAGGTGGATAGATAATGATAGATAAAGAAAATACATAGCTGTTCCAGAAAACAGAAATGGATAACTTCATGAACCAAAAACAAAGTAATATACTTTAGAAAGGAAGCAGGCTGGAAAACTCACAGTTGCAAAGCAAATAGAATTTCCAATTGCCTCTTGTAGCCCATTCCTGGAAGTAGTCACAGCCCAGTGTGTTTTGAATTCTTCCTCTGTTTTTTGTTTGTTTGTTGTTTGATTTTGTGTGGGGTTTTTGTTTTTGTTGTTTGCTTTTTTAAAAAAAAATTCCCTTTCTCTGCTTTTTTCACAGCAGCCTTTGTCATTTCAATGACAAAGAATTTCCAATTGCCTCTTGTAGCCCATTCCTGGAAGTAGTCCCAGCCCAGTGTGTTTTGAATTCTTCCTCTGTTTTTCGTTTGTTTGTTGTTTGCTTTTTTGTGGGATTTTTGTTGTTGTTGTTTGCTTTTTTAAAAAAATTCCCTTTCCCTGCTTTTTTCACAGCAGGCTTTGTCATTTCGAACACTGCAAGTGTTCTTTTTAAGAAAGTTATATCAACCTTTCAATTAAAATGCAACATGTCCGAAACTTGGTATCTGGAGAGGTAAGATGGACAAAGGAGCCCTTGTTACTGCACGTTTTCTTTCTCCAGACTTCACCTTGCACACAGTAACAGACAATGCACAAAACCACTTCCTTATGGACTGAAATTCTGACATCCTTTTATGACTGGCCTTTCCATCCTTCAACTTCCCCTCTCCCATGCTGTGAATGATTGTATTGGACATTTTTGTTTTAATCTCAGTGACAGAGGAACACAGGTAGCTCTAATATAGCTGTAACCCAGGTGCTTCTATTTCTAGCATGTATTTATTTTGTAGCAAACATTTACATCCATCAATTTTCACTGTCTTTTGAAAATAATTAGGCAATATCTCATCTGAGGTAGGATGTTTCTAGTGGTTGTGTTCTGTTCTCTTTCCACTGCATTCTAGGAACAGTAAGAGGACTTTGTGTATGAATAATTTGTTTCCACCTTACAGAGTGGGTAATAAGCAGATTAGTAAAAACAATTCTGCTTCACTTCAATACCAGCCTCCTCCAACTCATTTTTTCTCAACAAACTTATTTTTCCAGCAGAAGAATCCCAGACTTCTTAGAGAACCCAGTGACTTTTCACACCTTAAATCTGTGAAATCGTCATGTTTTCTTCTGCTGCATCCATAGTTCAAAGATGAGGCAAAGCTAGACACATTCCTGAAGGAACCTAAGAAATTCATCTCTTTCTTTCTCTGGAATGAAATGAATTCTCTAGACCATCAGTTCTAATCTTCAAAAACCAAACCTGTTTGTGAGATCTCCTTCAAAAACTACTGTAGATTCCATAAACATGCTAGAATATTTATAAGTTTTTTAAATATTTGTTTTATTTGGAATCAATGTATTTGTAATTTTAGTACTTGTATTAATATAAGGGAGAAATGTTTAAATCTGTCTATGCCATATGTGCCTGTCGCTTATTGCCGAATTAATTGTAGCCTCAGGCTAAACTTTGGTTTCTGTATTTTTTTCAGAACAAATATAACTGATCTCAAAACATCTGCTTTTATTGTAGGAACTCGTGCTGCCATCTCCATTCCTCTCTCTTTTCTTGCAATCTGGGTGGAAGTTCTTTAATATGAAGATTTCAACCACCTTCACTCTACCATGTCCACTATCAGCACATTCAAATGTATCCAGCCAAGGCTGTCATCTTAGGCCAGGGATTTGTTAGGAATCTATTTTGCTCTGATGCGGCTGGCACCCCTTTGACTCAATTTATCACCCCAGGGCTCTTTTCATTTTAGGAGCCCAAGAGGGCAGAAAAAGAAGTAGGTGAGCAATTAAAGCCTCTGAGTCAGGAGCGTCTCCCCTTGTGTTAAGCAATGTTGTAGAACATTGTATTTAGTAAGCTCCTAGCAATGAGCCACATAGCTGCTGAACACACATGCCTGCTTGCTGCTGTGAGCTCAGACACCATCATCATTAGTGTTTTCCACCCCTGGAGGGAATTATAAGGGCCACTTAATAACCTGTAAATCATAGAGAGTTAAAGGTGTTTCCCTGAAACACTGACAGAATGAAAGGTGAGGAGTGTTAGCCACAGGTCAAAAGTGCAGGAAAGTCTCTCAGTGTGGGTTGTTGAAGAAATGCAGGTCTTTTTTCTTTTGGAAGTCTCCCCTAGAAGGGGGTCAAGGACTCTTCCCATTCTAGGATGAAAAATTGGGATATTAGACACTCTCAGATGTTTATCCCAAGCCTTCATTTTGGGCTCTTAATTAGTGTGTTCATCCATCACAATGTCAAATGCTAAGCAGAGCATTTGGATCTCTCCACAGTCCAAATCAGCACCGTCTTTTAAAGTTGAGTTTCTCATTATTCTCACCTGATATACCTTATTTATCCCACACCCACCCCAATAACATATTGTGCTCACTGTTATCTTTGAGACAACACTTGTATTTTACTCAGCCTGGAGTGCTCTTCACATGTCTTGTCCAGATCCAGTTTGGACTCATTCTTCAGCCCTGCATCAGTCAATGGGGGCTAGGTTAAACTGTGGTGACAAACAACCTCCAAATTTCAGTGGGTCAAAAATCTTCTTCGTCATTTATTTACATCTCATCACGGGTCAGGTGAGAGGTAGCTCTGTGCTGTGTCATCCTAACACAGGAATCCAGACGGAAGGAGGGACCATCAATAAGATCCCCATCGCTATAGAAAAGAGAAAAAAGCGTGCAGAATAGAACTCTGTTCCTTGGAGATCTCTTCTGAAAAAGTGACATGTTATTTCATCTCACCTCCATTGGCAAAAAACAAACAAACAAACAAAAAAGTCATGTGGCCATGGAAAAATTTAAGTAGGTAGGATGGAACAGTCAGAATGCATTCATAAAAAATGAACTGAAAATATTTGGAGAACAGCACCAATGACTATCATGAATGCCAACATGCATCCCTAACAACCCAGTACTATTACCCTCCAAACTTTTTATGTCTTGCAAAGGATTAGAACTTCATATCTGAAGCCATACCACTTAGAGGGAATGCAAAATACATAATGACATCTCCTTTAGGATATCCTTAGAGAATTCAAGGAAAAGAAGTTAAATAATTTAAAAGTGCTTTTGGGTACAGCTATTTAGCGCTAGAGGGTAAGATTAGAGATAGATCATAAAGATAATAATAGGGTTAGGGTTAGGGTTGGGATCTGGGTCAGAGTCAGGGCTGGAAGTATGGTTAGAGGTGGGGTCATGATCAGGGTCAAGATCAAAGTCAGGGTCAAAGTAAGGGTGAGAATTAGGGAGCAGGGTAGGGATCAGAGTTTAGGTTCAGGGTCAAAGTCTTGGGACAGGGTTAGGATTAGGATTAGAACCAGAGCTTTGTTCTCCTCAGGACTCACCCAAAGGTGGGTCACCATGGTTTTGGAGCATGTCTACAGTGGTAGCTGTCTACAGTGAAGACCAGAGTTTCATTGTCCCAGACTGACCTGGGGAGACGTGGCTGCAGGCCATTGAGGAAGGTGAGGCAAAAGCTTCCTGTCTGCTCCCCGTGTGCTGAGGACGAACTCTGCCATAGGCTTTACTTTCACAAGTTATATTCTACAAGTCTTGTTTTACAAAAGCATCCCTTCCTTGAGGCTTCAGCTGCTCACCACTGCTCATCATCATAGCGTGCCACAACATATGGTAAGATTTGGGCTTGTTTCTGGGGAGAGATCTTGATATAGAGAAAGGAGAAATGCTTAGAGTCACCATCAGGACCGTTGGGATGAAAGCTGGGGATGGGCAGAGGCTGGAGGAAACACGTGCACCCCTTTAAACACTTTTATTCATGTTTTAATTACTCATTTTCTTACAGTGTTAAAGCAGTAAAATAGTATTGAAAAATTGAAAAGTAGGCATATTAAAACTTGCAACATTATTTAAGTTTACATATATTGTTTGTACCTCCTCATTTTTCATTTTGTTGAGAAAGCCTAAGGTTAATTGGCAGCATATTTGTAATAGCAGGCAGAATAATGTCTGTTTTATAAACATTGACATCCTACATTACATGTATGAACCCTGAAAATCTGAGACAGCTCTCAGATTTTTTAGAAAGTTTATTTTGCCAAGTTTGAGGATGCATGCCCATGAGGCCTCCTCAGGAGGTCCTGACAACATGGGCCCAAGGTGGTCGTGGCACAGCTTGGCTTTATACACTTTAGAGAGACATGAGACATCAATCAATATGTGTAAGATGTACATTGGTTCAGTCCAGAAAGGTGAGACAACTTGAAAAGAAGGCCAGACAGGGGGCTTCCAGGTCATAGGTAGGTAAGGGACAAATGGTTTCATTCTCATGCTGCCGATTACCTCCAAATGAGGCAATCAGATATGCATTTATCTTGGTGAGCAGATGGGTGACTTTAATAGAATGGGAGGTAGATTTACACTAAGCAGTTCCCAGCTTGACTTTTCCTTTAGCTTTATGATTTTGGGTCCCCAAGATTTATTTTCCTTCACAAAGTCCAACATGTTTTCCTATGAGCATTAATTATTTATTGGGTAGTTTATTGCACAAATAAGACATAGATTTTAAAACCATCAACTTCATGCCTAGCTACATAGACATAATTACATAGAAGCTCAATTAAATTTGCAAACATTCCAGAGTTTGCCCCACACCCTTGTGACTTTAAAAAGGTAAAGTATTTTTTTCCCATAAAACATAGCAACATCGAAAATCACCCGTACAATGTCCTGCCATTTTGTTTCTCTAGTTTCCTCATTTTCTGCAAAGCCGAGGAAATTGACTTTGAATATCCTTTTACACTCTTCTGTTTTAGAAAGCATTGTGGTAAAACATTGAATCATGATGGTTGTAAGTTCTGTTCACATTCTTTCTTTCTTTGAATATTTTTTCCCAACGGCCAACATTTGATTCTGTTGTATTATGGCTAAAAGGTAGGTATGGGAACAAAATAAAGACAAGAAGTCTTTGGAATAAGTGATCTCATCACAATGAATCAATTTGCCATTGGAACGTATTTTTACAAAGTCACTGTTTTGAAAATATTTAGCCGTGAATTGAAACTGAGTCTGTTAAGTTTATTTTTTTCCTGGTCTAAGGTGATCAGCATTTTAGAGAATGAACCCAGGACACAACCACAGCACAAGAAAAAAATATGATAATGAAGCTTACACATATGTGTTACTACTGTAACAGAAAACATGTAAAGAACATTTGTTTTGATTTATGTATCAGTCTGCACTGTTTAATTTTTTGTGTCATAATGCTCTTACTTAAAAAAACAGGATTAGTTAACAATGTCAATTACTAGTAATTCACAGCATAAATAATTAAACAAGGAAGCATTAAAAAATATAACAATGTTTTAAATAAAGTTTTATTTTACATCATTTTTTTACTTACACAGAAATTGACAAAAAAAAAAAAAGCAGAGATTTGCCATGTAGCCGCAACCTAGTTTCCTCTCATTAACATCTTCTATCAGTGTGTCTCACATGGCTTATTAATATCTTACATAATTTGTCACAGTTAATGAACCAATACTGATAGGCTATTTTTTTATTTTTTTATTTTTTATTTTATTTTATTTTATTTTTTGAGATGGAGTCTTGCTCTATCTCCCAGGCTGGAGTTCAGTGGCGCGATCTTGGCTCACTGCAGGCTCCGCCTCCCGGGGTTCACGCCATTCTCCTGCCTCAGCCTTCCGTCGAGTTGGACTACAGGCCACCGCCGCCTGGCTAATTTTTTGTATTTTTAGTAGAGACGGGGTTTCACTGTGTTAGCCAGGATGGTCTTGATCTCCTGACCTCGTGATACGCCCACCTCGGCCTCCCAAAATGCTGGGATTACAGGCTTGAGCCACCGCGCCTGGCTGATAAGCTATTATTAACTAAAGTTCATATTTCATTTGGACTCCCTTAGTTCTGTCTTACTCTGACCCAGGATCCCATCCAGGACCCCGCATGACATGTAGTCATCACGTAGGCTCTTCCTGGCTGTGACAGTGTGTCAGGCTTTCCATCTCTTGATAACCTTGATAGTACTGAGGAGGATTGGTCAGGAATTTTGTAGAATGTCCCCCATTGTCACTTCATGTTCTCAAGGTGAACTGTCATCTTTGATGTTCACTTGGATCATTTGGCAGAGCTACTGTTTGTCAGGTTTCTCCACTGTGAAGTTATTTTTTCTCCTTGTCAATACTGCATGTGTTCTTTTGGAGCAAGTCACTATGCAGAGCCCACACTTAAGTGAGTGAGGAGTTGGCTCCACCTTCTTGATGGCTGAGTGTCTACACTACCATTTGGAATTCTTTTGCAAAGGAGATTTCTATGCAACTCCATTTGCTTAATCACCTATGTATACAAAATACAGACACCTAGATAATTACTTTAAGCTTTAGTTAGTATTCAACACTGCAGCATTGTGTTGCACAATTCATTCCTGTGTTGGCCATTGGTAGCTTTTATTATTGGCTCTTATTTTCTTTTGATATATTTTAATTTTTTCAGTACTTAATTACTCTTTCTGATACCTCCAAGATTATCCTGGCTCCTATTTACTGTCCCAGTTCTAGTATCAGACATTTCTTCAAAGAGCCTGATTCCTTTCAGAATGGTAGGAAAACTTATATCTGGCTGCTGAATGAGTACATTGTATCTTGTCCTTCATTAGCAATGTTAGGAATATATGTGTGTATCTAACCTACCTATACACACCTAATTATAAAGTTTTCTATGTAGAACTGTGTGTCTCTATATTAAACTAAACATAAGTTTACGTTTGAAGGGGTGGCCTGCCCCCACACTCAGGGTATATCTCATCAGGTGGGATGAGAGACTGAGAAAAGAAATAAGACACAGAGACAAAGTATAGAGAAAGCAGTGGGGCCTAGGGACTGCACTCAGCATAACAGGGACCTGCACTGGCACCAGTCTCTGGGTTCCCCACTTTATTGATTATTATTTTCATTATCTTGGCAAGAGGAATGCGGTAGGAGAGCAGGTGATAATAATAAGAAGCTCAGCAAAAAAATGTGAGCAAAAGAAGCTATGTCATACTAAGTTCAAGGGGAAGTACTATGCCTGAATGTGCACATAGGCCAGATTTGTTTGTCTCCAACCAAACATCTCAGTGGAGTAAAGAATAACAAGGCAGCATTGCTGCCAACATGTCTCTGCCTCCTCACTAAGTAGCCGCTTTTCCTCCTATCTCAGAATTGAACAATGTACAATCGGGTTTTATAACGAGACATTAAGTTCCTGGGACAGACAGGAAACAGTGGCCTTCCTCCATCTCAACTGCAAGAGGCTTTCCTCTTTACTAATCCACCTCAGCACAGACCTTTATGGGTGTCGGCTGGGGATGGTCAGGTCTTTCTCATCCCATGAGGCCATATTTCAGACTATCACATGGGGAGAAACCTTGGACACATCCAGCTTTCCAGGGCAGAGGTCCCTGTGGCTTTCTCGCAGTGCATTGTGCCCCTGGTTTATTGACACTAGAGAATGGTAATGACTTTTACCAAGCATACTGCTTGTAAACATTTTGTTAGCAAAGCACATCCTGCACAGCCCTAGATCCCTTGAACCTTGATTCCAAACAACACATGTTTTGTGAGCTCAAAGTTAGCTAAGTGGCTGGGGCAAAGTGACAAATTAACAGCATCTCAGCAAAGCAATTTTTCAAGGTACAGGTCAAAATGGAATTTCTTATGTCTTCCTTTCTACATAGACACAGTAAAAGTCTGATCTCTTTCTTTTCCCCACATATTCTCCTTCTTTTCTTTTGACAAAACTGCCATGGTCATCATGGTCTGCTCGCTGGTCACTGTCTCTCCGAGCTGCTGGGTACACCTGTAGACTAGCAATAGAGAGGACAGACATACAAGGATTAATATAAAATTTGCAATAGTGGAACTTCCAATGGCTTTAACCAAGTGGCAGGGAAAGCTAAGATTTGTGAGGCTATCAACAGCTTTACCATTGCCTCAGTTTCTGGCACCAGATTTAGCTGGGCTTTTGATGCCTCAAAAAATTTGTTCTTTTAATTTTGAAATATCTAAAGTAAGATTATCTTCTCTTCTTTGTAAATGGCATCTAACCATGTCCCAATGATGTTCAGATTCATTATAAGCTCGAGATGTCATACAAAAATCTGGAGTATTACAGTCACACTGTAACTGAAAAAGATATTCCGAGCTCATGAGCCTATCTCCCATCCAAATCACAGTTTGTCTAAGATGATTAATTTGGTTTGCCAATTTTTTATCTATTTGGGTCTGAGAATTCCACAATTTTGAGGAATTCTTTTGCCAATTATTCACATATTCTGCAGTTTGAACAGAGGAGTGTAAAGCATTCCAGCAGCCACAGCAGTTGCTGTGACTGCAATAAGACCAATAATCACTGCAATAAAAGTAAAAATGAATCTTTTGGATCTAGTTAGAACTCCTTTTAATACTTCTGTTAAAATATAGATGGATGAGGAAGCCTCCCACAGTCGGTACATGGACACAGGGATCCCCATGCCCTCCCTTGCCCTCACTAGCAGAATATGGTGCTGCCAATCCAAAGTTGAATCAATGCAAGTAAACAATCTACAATTTTCACAGGTTATAGTTTGGGAATCTGGTTTAAGAACTATGATTCCTACAAATAGTATATATGGGGCTCTTTTACACACCACATTTCCATGGATAGAGTGATTCTAACCTTCTATGAACCTGGTCCAGGCTTTCAGTTAAATCACTCATCGTAGGCCAGATTAATGGGCCAGATGGATGGGACCCAGAACATGATTGAGTCTGGCCCATAAAATTATGATATAATTGGCCTCTGAGGGGCCTAGTCTATAATAGTTCAATTCATTGTTTTGTAGTACCACTGCAGTATCAGCCACACATTCTTCCCAAACTAAGACTCTGGGCTTTTGATTCTTTGGGGATTTCCTTGGGACCAGGCTTCCCCAGGGCCTACATTGTAATGATCTTTGATAAGAAGGGTCCTGTAAATTATTTATCTGTGGCCTGAGTGACATTCCACTTACCATGTGATAAGTAAATCTACCAATGGCACTGACAGTAGGTACTCTACCAACCAATTTTGGGTTGCAGGTATTACATTCTGAAGCCTCAGGCAAATAGGAAGGTAATGATACCCACGGAAATGTTTATCATCATTCCTTCTTCTTCAGGTTGGGCAAGGCCACCGTCATCTGTGGGGCCTGGTACCCATGCACTATTATTAACATATACTTCAATAGAATTATCCATCCAAGTGGCTGCCTGAATTGAGGGGTGGAAAGGCACATAGGCCCAGTAGGTATAATTTTACAAGGCTTTCTGCAGCTGCCCTGCAGACATAGGGAGACTTACCACCATTGATACACACCATTAAAGCTGCAAGCAGCATATTCTCTGAGTTTGTGTTACCCTTGTGTTCTTCAGGGTTTTTTCAGCTAACTGTGTCAGCTTCTTTAGCTGGGCCCAGGACAGCAACTCTGCTTTCTTTGTGGATGGCAACTTCATCTTTCTTCTGATATCACCATTTTGTTCACCTGGTGAGTTGATGATGCTCTGAGTGAGGGTTTTCCATCCCACAGAGGCATTTTTCCTTGCATCTCTGATGGGTTCATTGTAGAACTTCAAACGTCTAGTGGGTATCCAAACAGGAAGCTGATTTTCCTGGTGAACCTGCTAAAACCCTCTCCCCATGTTATCACCTTACCTATTTCCCATGTATTATTTTTGATCTTTCACCAAATCAGTTTTTCCTCATGTGGGCTGTTCTTTTACCAGTAAAATGTTGTTCTGCAGAAGTAGTGGTCTGATTTCTATATATGTTTAAAAACTTTAAAGTATAGAGTGCTAGATTAAGTTGTATCTGGGGAGTGTTATACCTTTACCTCTTTTCCTTTTTTTTTGTTTAACCCATTGAGCTTTGAGTATTCTATTATTTCTTTCAATTATGGTCTGTCCTTGGGAATTATAAGGGATTCCTCTTGTATGTGTAATTTTCCACTGATGTAAGAATTTTGAAATGCTTTGCTACAGTATCCTGGCCCATTATCTGTTTTATTTTTTTCTGAACTCCCATGACAGCAAAAGAAGATAATAAATGTCTTTTAACATGGGAAGCACTTTCTCCTGTCTAGCACGTTGCCCATATGAAATGTGAATAAGTATCAACTGTCACATGGACAAATGACAATTTTCCAAATGAAGGTACATGTGTGACATCCATTTACCCTAATGCATTAGGACATAAACCTCTGGGATTAACTCCTGCCTCCTGAGTGGGCGGGTGTAGGACTTGACACTGAGCACAATGTTGTACAATATTTTATTGTTTCCATGTGATGTCAAATTTATTTTTTAATCCTGTTGCATTTACATGAGTCAGGGCATGAAGTCCTTGTGCTTCCAGGAAGGCAGATGATACTAGCAAGTCAGCTTGTTCCTTGCCTTAGTTAAAGGCCCTGGTAAATTAGCATGTGCTCAAGCATGAGGAATATAAAATGGGAAGTTTCTTCTTACAGTTTGTTGTAACAAATTAAACAGCTGATTCAACTGATCATCCATACTGTATTTGATTAGGGCTGTTTCAACATCCCTTGTAGCCTGTACTACATATGCAGAATCTGAAACAATGTTAATAGGCTGATTAAAATCTTGTAACACTGAAATGACAGCAACCACCTTGCTCTTGAGCTGAGTGATATTGAGTGTCACTGACTCATTCTTGTGGCCTGGTGTAAGCCACTTTTCCCTTGCTGGAACCATCAGTGAACACCATCAGAGCATTTTCTAAAGGTTTATGTCTGGTAATTTTAGGTAAAATCCAAATAGTCAATTTTAAAATTGAAGATTTTGTTCTTGGGTAATGATTATCAATAATTCCCACAAAATCAGTAAGACCAATCTGCCATGCGCCAGAATTGATAAAGGCTTATCTAACCTGTTCATTGTTTAAAGGAACAATGATTTTATCTGGGTCACTTCCACACAATTTTACTATTTGTAGTCTTGCCTGACCAATTAATGTAAAATCTTAACTGTACTGTGAGGAAGGAATGACCACTCCACAAGATCTGTATTTTGAACAATGATGCCTGTTGGAGAATGTGTAGTAGCAAAAATCAAAAGTTGGCATGGGGATAAGTGATCTATTCTATTTGCTTGCGCTGACTGAATTTTTTTCTTCAACTAATTCAATTTCTTTAGCTGCCTCTGAGTTAATGTTCTTTTTACTATTCAAGTCCGTCCCTCAAGATAGAGAACAAATTTGACATGGCATAATTAGGGATGCCTAGAGTTGGCTGAATCCAACTAATATCTCCTAGCAATTTTTGAAAGTCATTTAATGTTCTTAATGTGTCTTCTCTTATTTCTGTTTTTTTTTTGGTTTAATTTTTCTTCCTCTACCTGCATTCCCAAATAAAGAAAAGGAGTAGAGGTCTGAATCTTATCAGATGCTATTGTTAGCTCATGCTTGAAACCTCTGTCTGCAGAAATGTGTAACAATTAGTCTATTGTTTCTGCAGCACACAAAATATCATCAACATAATGAATAACAGTCTGAAAACTTGTCTCTAACTGGTTGAAGAACTTGAGCTACAAAAGTCTGACAAATAGTTGGACAATTAAGCATTCCCTGAGGTAACACTCTTCCACTGGAAATCTGGTGGCTTGTTCTTTATTACTTATGGCTGGTATAGTAAAAGCAAATTTTTCAAAATCCTGTTTTGCCAGAAGAATGGTAAAAAAAGGAATCCTTCAGATCAATTATAATTAAAGGGGATTATGGCCAGAGAGGGCAACCTGGGTTGGAGAGGCCCCATATGTTGAATTACCGTGATTAATCATTTTAGGTCAGTTAGCATGAGCCATCTGCCTGATATTTTCTCTGAATTACAAACACAGAAGAATTCTAAAGACAGAAAGTGGGTGAAACATGTCCTTTTAAAATAGCTTTAACTATTTTATGTAGCA
>JAKGGE010001768.1:0-23355 GCA_023748175.1 Hoolock leuconedys | reverse complement strand
AAGTAGGGGATGCCTAGAGTTGGCTGAATCCACCTAATATCTCCGCAAATTTTTTGAAAGTCATTTAATGTTCTTAACGTGTCTTCTTTCTATTTCTATTTTTGTGGTTTAATTTTCTTCCCTCTACCTGCATTCCCAAATAAAGAAAAGGAGTAGAGGTCTGGAATCTTATCAGATGCTATTGTTAGCTCATGCTTGAAACCTCTGTCTGCAGAAATGTGTAAAATACCTTAGCTCATTGTTCTGCAGCACACAAAATATCATCAACATAATGAATAACAGTCTGAAAACTTGTCTCTAACTGGTTAAAGAACTGAGCTACAAAAAAAGTCTGACAAATAGGCTGGACAATTAAGCATCTCTGAGGTAACACTCTTCCACTGGAAATCTGGTGGCTTGTTCTTATTACTTATGGCTGGTATAGTAAAGCAAATTTTTCAAAATCTGTTTTGCTGTGAAGAATGGTAAAAAAAGGAATCCTTCAGATCAATTATAATTAAAGGGGATCACATATTGGAGAAGGGCAAACTCCGAGTTGGAGAGGCCCCATATGTTGGAATTACCGTGATTAATCATTTTAGGTCAGTTAGCATGAGGCCATCTGCCTGATATTTTCTCTGAATTACAAACACAGAAGAATTCTAAAGACAGAAAGTGGGTGAAAACATGTCCCTTTAAAATAGCTTTAACTATTTTATGTAGCACCCCTGAACTTTAGGTGAGGAGCGCCTCTGCCCGGCCGCCCGTCTGGGAAGAAGTGAGGCGCCTCTGCCGACCACCCATCTTCTAGGAGGTGAGCACCTCTGACCCGGCCACCCATGGAGTCACAGGGCTGAGGACCGCCTCTCCCGATCACCCGCCGTCTGGGTGGTGAGGCGCCTCTGCCGTACCCAGTCAGGGGAGGTGAGGCGGCTCAGCCCGGCAAGCCCATCTGGGAAGTGAGGAGCGCCTCCTGACAGCCATCCATCTGGGAAGTGAGGCCTCTACCCGCCCGCCGTCTGGGGAGTTGAGGCATCTGCCCGTCCACCCATCACCTGGGAGGTTGGAGCACCTCTGTCGGCCTGCTTTGCCCGTTGGAAGTGATGGCGCCTCTGCCCAGCTGCCCCATCTGGGAAGAAGTTTGGAGTGCCTCTGCCCGCCCACCCATTGCCTGGGAGGTGAGGAGCGCCTCTTCCCGGCTGCCCCGTCTGGGAAGAAGTGAGGAGCACCTCTGCCTGGCTGCACCTTCCGGGAAGAAGTGAGGAGAGTCTCTGACCAGCTGCTCCGTCCGGGAAGAAGTGAGGAGCGCCTCTGCCCGGCCGCCCCGTCTGGGAAGAAGGGAGGTGCGCCTCTGTGCGGCCCGCCCGTCTGGGAAGTGAGGCGCCTCTGCCCGAGAAACCCGTCTGGGAAGTGAGGGCGCCTCTACCCGTGCCTGTCTGGGAGTTGAGGGCGCCTCTGCCCATTTCCACCATCATCTGGGGTGAGGTGCCTCTGCCCGACTACCACCCATCGTCTGGGAGATGAGCAAGCGCCTCTGCACAGCCACCCGCTCATTATGGGAGGTGAGGCGCCTCTGCCCAGCCACCCCGTCTGGGCAGTGAGGCGCCTCTGCCCGACCGCACGTCTGGGAGGTGAGATCTCTGCCCGGCTGTGTCTGGGAAAAGAGGAGCTCCTCTGCCGGCTCCCTGCCATGCGTCTGGGAAGTGAGGACCGCCTGTGCCTCGTCTGGGAAGTGAGGGCGCCTGCCCGGCTTGGCCTTCGTCTGGCGGGAGGTGAGGCGCCTCTCCCCGGACATCCTGTCTGGGAATTGAGGAGCCACTTGCCTGCCTGAGCACCCATCATCTGGGAGGTGAAGAGCACCTCTGCCCGGCCACTTGATCAGGGAGGAAGTGAGAGCTCCCTCTGCCCGGCCACCCGTCGAAGAGGTGAGGCGCCTTGCCTGCACCACCCATCGTCTGGGAGGTGAGAGGAGCACCTCTGGAAGTGGCTGCCAATCTTCTGGGGTGAGGGCACTCTGCCCGGCCACCCATCTGGGAGTAGGAGCACCTCTTTCTTGACCACCCATCATCTCGGGATTGAGGAGCGCCTCTCCCTGGCCATCCTGTCTTGGAAATGAGGTGTGCCTCTGCCTGGACACCCATCGTCTGGGAGGTGAGGAGCACTTCTGTCCGGCCGCCCCGTCAGGGAGGAAGTGAGGAGCGCCTCTGCCCGGCCGCCCCATCTGGGAAGTGAGGAGCGCCTCTGCCCAGCCACCCATCGTCTGGGAAGTGAGGCGCCTCTGCCCGACCACCCATCATCTGGGAGGTGAGGGCGCCTCTGCCCGGCCACCCATCTGGGAAGTGAGGGAGCGCCTCTGCCCGGCCACCCCTCTGGGAAGTGAGGAGCGCCTCTGCCCAGCCACCCATCGTCTGGGAAGTGAGGAGCGCCTCTGCCCAGCCACCCATCGTCTGGGAGGTGAGGAGCGCCTCTGCCTGACCACCCATCATCTGGGAAGTGAGGAGCACCTCTGCCCGGCCACCCATCATCTGGGAGGTGAGGGCGCCTCTGCCTGACCACCCATCGTCTGGGAAGTGAGGAGCTCCTCTGCCCAGCCACCCATCCTCCGGGAGGTGAGGAGCTCCTCTGCCCAGCCACCCATTGTCTGGGAAGTGAGGAGCGCCTCTGCCCGGCCACCCACCTTCTGGGAAGTGAGGAGCGCCTCTGCCTGACCACCCATCGTCTGGGAAGTGAGGAGCGCCTCTGCCTGCCACCCATCTGGGAAGGAGGCCTCCACCCATCGCCTGGGAGGTGAGGAGCGCGTCTGCCCGGCCACCCCTCTTCTGGGAAGTGAGTGAGAGTGAAGAGGGCCTCTGCCCGGCCACCCATCGTCTGGGAGGTGAGGAGCCTCTGCCCGCCACCCATCGTCTGGTTGGTGAAGAGTCCTCTGCCTGACCACCCATCTGCCTGGGAAGAGAGCTTCAACTGCCAAACACTGTCTGGGAAGTGAGGACAGCCTCTGCCCAGCCACCCGTCGCCTGAGAAGTGAAGAGCCTCTGCCCGGCCACCCACCGTCTGGGAAGTGAGGAGTGCCTCTGCCCGCCACCCATCGTCCTGGGAGGTGAGGAGATCCTCTGCCCGGCCACCCACCTTCTGGGAAGTGAGGAGCCTCTGCCCGCCACCCATCGCCTGGGAAGTGAGGAGGGCCTCTGCCCGCCACCCATAGTCTGGGAAGTGAGGAGAGCCTCTGCCCCGCCACCCATCGTCCGGGAGGTGAGGAGCACCTCTGCCCGGCCTCCCATCGTCTTTGGCCTCCCCGTCTGGGAAGTGAGGAGCGCCTCTGCCCTGCCACCCCTAATCCGGGAGGTGAGGAGCCCATCTGCCCTGCCACCCACCTTCTGGGAAGTGAGGAGCGCCTCTGCCCGACCACCCACCGTCTGGGAAGTGAGGAGCGCCACTTCCCGGCCACCCACCATCTGGGAAGAATGCTTTCCCCTTTCCAGCCACCCAGTCCGGGAGGTGAGGAGGGCCTCTGCACGGCTACCAATTGTCTGGGAGGTGAGGAAAGCCTCTGCCCGGACACCCAATCTTCTGGGATGTGAGGAGTGCCTCTGCCTGACCACCCACTGTCTGGGAAGTGAGGAGCGCCTCTGCCGGACCACCCATCTTCTGGGAAGTGGGTGCGGAGCCTGCCCGCCACCCATCGTCTGGGAAGTGAGGAGGGCCTCTGCCCGGCCACCCCGTCTGGGAAGTGAGGAAGGCCTCTGCCCGGCCACCCAACGTCTGGGAAGTGGTGGTGCGCCTCTTCCGGCCACCCACCGTCTGGGAAGTGATGAGCGCCTCTGCACGTCCAACCCATCTGGGAGGTGGGGAGCCCCTCTGCCCGTCCACCCATTGTCTGGGAAGTGATGAGAGCCTCTGCCCGGCCACCCCATCTGGGAAGTGAAGAGGGCCTCTGCCCGGCCACCCAACGTCTGGGAAGTGAGGAGCCGTCCGCCACCCCATCTGGGAGGTGAGGAGTGCCTCTGCCTGACCACCCATCATCTGGGAAATGAGGAGCACCTCTGCCCGGCCACCCCATCTGTGAAGTGAGGAGCGCCTCTGCCCGGCCGCCCGTCTGGGAAGTGTGGAGCGACACTGCCCGGCCCCCCATCGCCTGGGAGGTGGGGAGCGCCTCTGCCTGGCTGCCGCGTCTGGGAAGTGAGGAGCTTTTCTGCCCGGCCACACACCGTCTGGGAAGTGAGGAGCGCCTCTGCCCGGCCACCCATCGTCTGGGAGGTGGGGAGCGCCTCTGCCTGGCCACCCCATCTGGGAAGTGAGGAGCCTGCCCGCCACCCATCGCCTGGGAAGTGAGGAGAGCCTCTGCCCGCCACCCATCGCCTGGGAAGTGAGGAGCGCCTCTGCACGGCCACCCAACCTCTGGAGGTGAGGAGGGCCTCAGCCCGGCCAACCAATATCTGGGACTTGAGAGGCGCCCCTCCGACAGGCCACCAACCGTCTGGGAAGTGAGGAGCGCCTCTGCCCGCCACCCATCATCTGGAAGGTGAGGAGCGCCTCTTTCCCGGCCACCCATCGTCTGGGAGGTGAAGAGTCCTCTGCCCGACCATCCATCGTCTCGGAAGTGAGGAGCACATCTGCCTGGCCACCCATCGTCTGGGAAGTGAGGGAGCGCCTCTGCCCGGCCACCCCATCTGGGAAGTGAGGAGCCGTCGCCACCAACAGTCTGGGAAGTGAGGAGCGCCTCTACCTGTCCACCCATCGTCTGGGAAGCGAGTAGCGTCTCTGCCCGGGCCTCTCTGGGAAATGAGGAGCACCCCCACCCGCCACCCATTTTCAGGAAGTGAGCACCTCTGTCTGCCTCCCATCGCCTGGGAAGTGAGGAGCCTGCACGGCCTGTCTGGGAGGTGAGGAGCATCTCTGCCCGCCACCCATCGCCTGGGAAGTGAGGGAGCGCCTCTGCCCAGCCACCCGTCTGGGAAGTGAGGAGCGCCTCTGCCCGTCCACCCACCTTCTGGGAAGTGAGGAGCGCCTCTGCCTGGCCACCAACCGTCTGGGAAGTGAGGAGCACCTCTGCCCGTCCACCCATTGTCTGGGAAGTGAGGAGCTCCTCTGCCCTGCCACCCACCATGTGGAAAGTGAGGAGGGCCTCTGCCCGGCCACCCCCATGTGGAAAGTGAAGAGGGCCTCTGCCCGGCCACCCCGTCTGGAAGGTGAGGAGCGCCTCTGCCCGGCCACCCATCTCTGGGAGGTGAAGAGTCCTCTGCCTGCCACCCATCGTCTGGGACGTGAGAGCCTCTGCCCGGCCACCCCGTCTGGGAGGTGAGGAGCGCTTCTCCCCGACCACCCATCGTCTGGGAAGGGAGGAGCGCCTCTGCCTGAACTCCCATTGTCTGGGAAGTGAGGTGCGCCTCTGCCCGGCCCCCACGTCTGGGAAGTGAGGAGAGCCTCTGTCCTGACCACCCACTGTCTGGGAGGTGAGGAGAGCCTCTGCCCAGCCACCCATCTTCTGGGAAGTGAGGAGCGCCTCTGCCCGGCCACCCATCGTCTGGGAAGTGAGGAGTGCCTCTGCCCGACCACCCACCTTCTGGGAAGTGAGGCGCCTCTGCCTGCCACCCATCTTCTGGGAAGTGATGAGCGACTCTGGCCGGCCACCCACTGTCTGGGAAGTGAGGAGCGCCTCTGCCCGGCCACCCATCGCCTGGGAAGTGAGGAGCCTGCCCGCCACCCACCATCTGGGAAGTGAGGAGCGCCTCTGCCCGGCCACCCACCTTCTGGGAAGTGAGGAGTGCCTCTGCCCGGCCACCCGTCTGGGGAGGTGAGGGAGCCTCTGCCCGACCACCCACCTTCTGGGAAGTGAGGAGCGCCTCCTGCCCGGCCACCCACTGTCTGGGAGGTGGGAGGGCCTCTGCCCGGCCACCCACTGTCTGGGAGGTGAGGAGCCTCTGCCCGGCCACCCACCGTCTGGGAAGTGAGGGAGGGTCTCTGCCCGGGTTGCCCTGCCTGGGAGGTGAGGAGCCTCTGCCTGGCCACCCATTGTCTGGGAAGTGACGAGCGCCTCTTTCCGACCACCCCGTCTGGGACGTGAGGAGTGCCTCTGCCTGGCAGCCCCTTCTGGGAAGTGAGGGAGGCGCCTCTGCCTGACCACCCATCTTCTGGGACGTGATGCGCCTCTGCCCGACCACCCACAATCTGGGAAGTGAGGAGGCCTCTGCCCTGCTGCCCCGTCTGGTAGGTGAGGAGGGCTTCTCCCCGCCACCCATCGTCTGGGAAGTGAGGAGTGCCTCTGCCCGGCCACCCATATTCCGGGAGGTGGGGAGGGCCTCTGCCCGGCCACCACTTGTCTGGGAGGTGGGGAGCGCCTCTGCCTGGCTGCCCCGTCTGGGATGTGAGGAGCGCCTCTGCCCGGCCACCCGCCTTCTGGGATGTGAGGAGTGCCTCTGCCTGACCACCCATCTTCTGGGAAGTGAGGAGCGACTCTGCCCGGCCACCCACAATCTGAGAAGTGAGGAGCCCCTCTGCCCGGCCACCCATTGTCTGGGAAGTGAGGAGCACCTCTGACCGGCCACCCGTCTGGGGAGGTGAGGATCACCTCACGACCACCAATCATCTGGGAAGTGAGGAGCGCCTCTGCCCGGCCACCCACTGTCTGGGAAGTGAGGAGCACCTCGCCAGTCCCACCCCGTCTGGGGAGGTGAGGGGCGCCTCTGCCCGGCCACCCGTCTGGGAATTGAGCAGTGCCTCTGCCCGGCCACCCCATCTGGGAAGTGAGGAGCACCTCTGCCCAGCCATCCAAAGTCTGGGAAGTGAGGGCGCCTCTGCCTGGCTGCCCGTCTGGGAGGTGAGGAGCGCCTCTGCCCGGCCACCCTGTCTGGGAAGTGAGGAGCGCCTCTGCCCGGCCACCCATCGTCTGGGGAGGTGAGGAGAGCCTCTGCCCGGCCACCCCTTCTGGGAAGTGAGGAGCCTCTGCCTGGCCACCCAACGTCTGGGAAGTGAGGAGCCTCTGCCCGGCCACCCACTGTCTGGGAAGTGAGGAGGCCTCTGCCCGGCCACCCATCGTCTGGGAAGTGAGGAGGCCTCTGCCCGGCCACCCATCATCTGGGAAGTGAGGGCGCCTCTGCCCGGCCACCCCATCTGGGAATTGAAGGAGCTCCTCTCTCCGGCCACCCATCATCTGGGAGGTGAGGAGCGCCTCTGCCCGCCACCCATCGTCTGGGAGTGAGGAGGCGCCTCTGCCCAGCCACATATCATCTGGGAATTGAGGAGCGCCTCTGCCCGGCCACGCATCCTCCGGGAAGTGAGGAGATACTCTACCTGGCCACCCATCGTCCGGAGGTGAGGAGAGCCTCTGCCCGGACACCCATCTTCTGGGAAGTGAGGAGCCTCTGCCCGGCCACTCATCGTCTGGGAATTGAGGAGTGCCTCTGCCCGGCCACCCAACTTCCAGGAGGTGGGGAGAGCCTCTGCCTGGCCACCATCGTCTGGGATGTGAGGGCCTCTGCCCGGCCACCCATCGTCTGGGAAGTGAGGAGCACTCTGCCCGGCCACCCGCCGTCTGGGAAGTGAGAAGCACCTCTGCCAGACCACCCACCTTCTGGGACGTGAGAAGCGCCTCTGCCAGGCCACCCATCTGGAAATTGGGGAGCCCCTCTGCCCGACAACCCATCGTCTGTGAAGTGAGGAGCGCTTCTGCCTGGCCACCCCATCTGGGAAGTGAGGAGCGCCTCTGCTTGGCCACCCATCGTCCGGGAGGTGAGGAGAGCCTCAGCCCGCCCACCCATCGTCTGGGAAGTGAGAGAACCTCTGCCAGACCACCCATCGTCTGGGAAGTGAGGAGCGCCTCTGCCCGGCCACCCAACGTCTGGGAAGTGAGGAGCGCCTCTGGCCACACCATCTGGGAAGTGAGGAGCCATCTATTACGGCCACCCACTGCCTGGGAAGTGAGGAGCGCCTCTGCCTGGCCACCCATCGCCTGGGAGGTGAGGAGGCCTCTGCTCCGCCACCCATCGTCTGGGAGGTGAGGAGCGCCTCTGCCTGGCCACCCATCGCCTGGGAGGTGAGGAGATCCTCTGCCCGCCACCCATCGTCCGGGAGGTGAGGAGCCCATCTGTCATGCCACCCATAGTCCGGGAGGTGGGGAGCGCCTCTGCCTGGCCACCCATGGTCTGGGATGTGAGGAGCCCCTCTGCCCTGCCACCCATAGTCTGGGAAGTCAGAGTGCCTCTGCCCGCCACCCATCGTCCGGGAGGTGAGGGAGCCTCTGCCTGGCCACACACCGCCTGGGAAGTGAGGAGCTTTCTCGGCTCTGCCATCCACTGTCTGGGAAGTGTGGAGCACCTCTGGGTCGGCCACCCACATTCTGGGAAGTGAGGGATGCCTCTGTCCCACCACCCACGCTCTGGAAGTGTGGGAGCCCCACCCCACCACCCACCTTCTGGGAAGTGAAGAGCGCCTCTTCTCGGCCACCCACCGTCTGGGAAGTGACGAGCACCTCTTCGCGGCCACCCCGTCTGGGAGTTGGGGAGCCCCTCTGCCTGGCCCCCCCATCTGGGAAGAGAGGAGTGCGTCTGCCCGGCCACCCACCTTCTGGGAAGTGAGGAGCCTGCCTGACCACCCACTGGGAAGTGAGGAGCCACTCCACCCTGGACACCCACTGTCTGGGAATTGGAGGACTCTGGCCGCCCCATCTGGGAGGTGAGGAGCGATTCTCCAACACCACCCATCGTCTGGGAAGTGAGGAGCAACCCCTGTCCGCCACCCATCATCTTGTAGTTGGAGGAACCATTACTGTCCGTGGCCTGATCTGGAAGTGAGGAGCCCACTGTCCGTCAGCCTCTGGGAGTGTGAGAGCCCTCTGTCCGCCACCCATCATCTGGGAGTGTGAGGAGGTCTCTGTCCTGCCACCCATCTCCTGGGAGGTGAGGGAGCACCTCCTACCAGCCAATCTCAGCTGTCTCGGAGGTGAGAGGCATCCGCCCAGCCACCCATCGCCTGGGAGGTGAGGTGTGCTCTGCTCGCGACCCACTGCCTGGGATGTGAGGGAGTGCTCTGTCTCGCCATCCCGCTCTGGGAAGTGAGGAGCCACCCCGTCAGCCCCGCTTGATGTGAGGAGCCCACTGCCCGCCACCCATCCCTGGGAGGTGAGGAGCTGCCCTGGTCGCCTGCCTGGGAGAGCAAAATGATGAGCCTCTGCCCTGCCTCCCCGCCTGGTAAGAAGTGAGAGCCTCTCTGTTCCGGTCAGCCACATCTGGGAAGTGAGGAGCGCCTCTTCCCAGCCACCCACCTTCTGGGAAGTGAGGAGCACCTCTTCCCACCCACCGTCTGTGAAGGCGAGGAGAGCCTCCTGCCCGGCCACCCATCATCCTGGAAGTGAGGAGAACCTCTGCCCGGCCGCCCCACTTGGGAAGTGAGGAGCACCTATGCCCGGCCACCTATTTTCTGGGAGGTGAGATGCGCCTATGCCCTGCCACCCATTCTCTGGGAGGTGAGGAGCGCCTCTGCCTGGCCACCCATCGTCTGGGAGGTAAGGAGGGCCTCTGCCCAGCCACACATCATCTGGGAAGTGAGGAGAGCCTCTGCCCGGCCACCACGTCTGGAAAGTGAGGAGGGCTCCTGTCAGCCACACCCACTGCCTGTGAAGTGAGGAGGGCTCCTGCCCGGCCACACACCATCTGGGAAGAGAGGGCAGCCTCTGCCCGGTCACCATCGCCTGGAGGTGAGGGAGCAACCCTCTGCCCAGCCACACACTTCTCTGTCTTGGGAGGTGAGGTGCCTGCCCCTGCCACACCCATCCTTGAGGCGGGTGAGGGAGCCCTGCCTGCCACCCATCTTCTCTGGGAGGTGAGGAGCCTCTGCCCAGTCACCCATCGCCTGGGAGGTGAGGGAGCTCTGACCGTCCACAACTCGTCTGGGAGGTGAGGAGCGCCTCTCTCCTGTCGCCCCATCTGGGAAGTAAGGAGGGCCTCCTGGGTCTCGGCCTGCAGGAGAAGTGAGGGAGTGCCTCGTCTGCCTTCCCATTTGGAAAGTGAGGAGCTCCTCCGCCGCCTGGGTGGGATGTGAGGCCCCAATCCGGCCACCAATCTCAGAGGTGATAGCCTCCCTGTTCGGGTCGAACTGTCTGGGAGGTGAGGAGTCAGCCTGCCCTCGGCCTCCGTCTGAAGAAGTTAGGAGTCCTCCGTCCGGCTCCATGGATGTGGAGGAGCCTCCTGTCCTCGCCACCCACCATCTGGGAATCAGAGGAGCCTCGTCCGATCAACCCACCTGCCTGGGAAGTTAGGAGAGCTTCCCGTCCAGCCAACCACTGCCTGGGAAGCTATGAGGAGTCCCTCCGTCCGCCACCCAATGTCTGGGAAGTGAGAAGCGTCTCTGCCCGACTGCTCCTTCTGGGAGGAGAGGAGGGCTTCTCCCCGACCACCCATCGTCTAGGAAGTGAGGAGCGCCTCTGCACTGCCTGCCCCGCTTTGTGAAGTGAGGAGCACCTCCTCACCCGGCCACCCATCGTCTGGGAAATGAGGAGCGCTTGAGCCCGCCACCCATCGCCTCGAAGTGAGGAGGCTCTGCCCGTCAGCCTCTGGGAAGTGAGGAGCAATCCTGCTCGGCCACCCAATCGGCCTGGGAAGGGAGGAGCCTGTCTGCCACCCCTGCCCTGGGAGGAAGTGAGAGCACCCTGACTGGCCACCAGGGTTCAGGATGGGAGGAGCGCCTCTGTCTGCCACACCCATCATCTGGGAATGAGGGAGCTGGAGCCCCGCCACCCATCGCCTCGGAAGTGAGGAGTGCTCGCCCGCCGCTCACATGGCGGATCTAAAGCACCTGCCCGGCCACCCACCATCTGGGAAGTGAGAGTGCCTCCCGTCCGCCACCCATCGATCCTGGAGGTGAGGAGCCTGTCTCGGCCTCCACCACATCTGAGGGGCGGGGAGCCGCCTTAACGGTCACCTGTCTGGGAAGAAGTGGGAGGAGAGCCTCCTGCCCGGTCAGCCTCCCCCTGTCTGAAGTGAGGAAGCATCCTCTGCCTGACACCCACTGTCAGGGAAGTGAGGAGCCTGCCCAACCACCACCATCTGGGAAGTGAGGGAGATCTTCCTGCCCCGCCACCCATCGCTGGGAAGTGAGTGCCTGCCCGGGGCGCCTGCTGGGAAGAGAGAGTTTCCTTCCGGCCACCCACCATTCATGTGAGTGTGGAGCTTCTCTCCCGCCGCCTGTCTGGGAAGTGTGGATGCCTCTTGCTACACCCATCGCCTGGGAAGTGAGGAGCCTGCCCGGCATCCATTGTCTGGGAGGTATGAGCGCCCCCACCCGCCACCGATCATCTGGGAAGAGGAGCCTCTGCCCGGCCCATCATCTGGGAAGTGAGGAGCCGCCTCTGCCTGTGCACCCATCGCCTGGGAAATGAGTGAGCACTCCCCGTCTCGTCGCCTCTGGGAAGTGGAGGGACCTCAGTCTGGCCACCCATCGTCTGGGAGATGAGGAGAGCCTCTTCCCGGCCACACCCACTGAGAAGAAGTGAGGAGCCCCTCTGCCCTGTCACACGGTCTGGGAAGAAGTGGAGGAGCACCTCTGCCTCGGCCGCCTCATCTGGGAAGTGGTGAACGCCTGCCCGACACCCACCGCCTGGGAATTGAGGGGAGCACCTGCCCCACCACCCACCGCCTGGGAATTGAGGAGCCCCTGCCTGGCCACCCATCGCCTGTGAAGCGAGGGAGTGCCTCTGCTGGTCCACCCGGCCATCTGGGAGGTGAGGCCTCTCTGCCCAGCGACCCACTGCTTGGGGAGATGTGGGAGCCTTGACCCGCAGCCCAGTCTTGGAAGTCAGGTTGCCTCTCTCCCGCCACCCATCTGGAAGTGAGGTGCCCTGCCCGACCACCCACCGCCTGGAAAGTGGTGAGTTTCCTGTCTCGGGCCGCCTCCCATTTGGGAAGTGAGGAGCTTGATCTGCCCTGCCACCATCGTCTGGCAGCAAATGAGGAGCTTCTGGCCACACCCATCGCCTGGGAAATGAGGAGTCTGCCCCGCCACCCATCGCCTGGGAAATGAGAGCCGCCACCACGCCCGTCCACCCATCGCCTGGGAAGTGAGGAGTGCCTCAGCCAGGGCGTCCCATCCGGGAAAATGTTAGGAGAGCCTCCTGCCCAGCCACCCATCTTCTGAAGTGAGACGCCTGTCCGCCACCACCACTGTCTGGGTGGTGAGGAGCGCCTCTGCTCGCCACCCGCCCTGGAGGAAGTGAGGAGCACCTCTGACTGGCCACCCCGTCTGTGATGTGAGGGGTGCCTCTGCCCGGCCAACCCGTCCGGAAAGAATTGAGGAACACGTCTGCCCGGGCGCCCCGTCCCAGGCTGAAGCGAGGGCCGATCTGACCGCCTCACTCGGGTCCGGGAAGAATTGAGGGAGCCTGCCCGCCGCCTGTCTGGGAAGAAGTGAGGAGCTCTACCCGCCACCACACGCCTGGGAATCAGTGAGGAGCGCCTCTGCCCGGCTGCCCAGTCTGGGAAGTGAGGGAGGCCACTGCCCGCCACCCATCGCTCGGGGAGTTGAGGGGAGCCTGTCCAGCCAGCCTGCCTGGGAAGTGAGGAGCCTGCCCCGCCCAGTCTGGGAGGTGAGGAATACCCTCTGCCCGGCCACGATCATCTGGGAGTTGAGGAGTGCCTCTGCCCGCCACCCATCTCCCAAGTAGGTGAGTGAGCCCTGCCTCGCCACCCGTCGCCTGGGAGGTGAGGAGGCTGCCTCCCGCCTGACACTGCCTGCAGGTGAGAGCCTATGCCTCCCGCCTGGGAGAAAGTGAGGCGCCTGTGCCCATCCGCCCCGCCTGGGAAGAAGTGAGCTCTGCCCCACCTCGCGGTGGGAAGTGAGGAGCCTGCCCGCCATCCGTCTGGGAAGTGAGGAGCACCCTGCTCGGCCACCGACCACTGGGAGGTGAGGGCTCTGCCCGGCCACCACATCTGGGAGGGAAGTGAGGAGCGCTCAGCCTCCCCATCTGGGAAGAAGTGAGGAGAGCCTCTGCCAGGCCGCGCCTGCTGGGAAGTGAGGAGCGCCGTTCGGCCCAGTCTGGGAGGAAGAGTACCTCTGCCTGGCTCACCCATACCTGCAGGTGAGGAATGCCTCTGCCCGCCACCCATCTCCCGGGTGACAGGTGAGGAGCCCACTGCCACCCGCCTTCTCTGGTGGTGAGGGAGTCAGCCCCTACCAGCCACCCATCGCCTGGGAGGTGAGAGTCACCATGGGCCTCCCCGCCTGGGAGCAGTGAGCCTGCCCATCCGCCCCGCCTGGGAAGAAGTGGAGCCTGCCCCACCGCCCCGTGTGGAAAGTGAGGAGCCTGCCCCGCCATCTGGTCTGGGAAGTGAGGGGCAACCCCTGCTGCCACCCATCGCCTGGGAGGTGAGGAGGGCCCCAACTGGCCACCACGCCTGAGGAAGGAGGAGCGCCCTCCAGACCGTCGCCTCCTCCTCGGCCTGGGAAGAAGTGAGAGCCTCTCTCCCCAACCACCCACCGGCTGGGAAGTGAGGAGATCCTCCGTCTCGGCTTCACCCATCGCCTGGGAAGTGATTTCCTGCCCGGCCACCCCATCTGGGAGGTGGGACGGCCCTCCTTCCGCCTCCCCTCTAGGGAAGGAGGAGCATCTCGCCGCCCGCCACCCACAGTCTGACGTGACGCGGCGCCTCTTCCGACCACCCATGGTCTGGGAAGGAGGAGCTTGCCCCGCCACGCCATCTGTAGTGAGGAGCCGTCATCCACCCAATGTCGGGAAGTGGAGGAGTCACGTCTGGCACCCAACATCTGGGAGGTGAGGATCTCTGTCCGGGGTCAATTCCTTCTGGGAGGTGAGGAGCTCTGGCCCAGCCACCCATCGGCTCATGGGTTAGAGGGCTCTCTGTCTGCCACACCCACCGTCTGGGAGGCAGGAGCTCTGTCCCGGCACCGCTGGGCCGGGAAGTGAAGAGCCTGTCTCGTCAGCCTCCTCTGGGAAGTGAGGAGCCTGTCTGCCACCCAGTCGGGAATTGAGAGCCTCTGCCTGCCACCCACCATCCGGGAAGTCAGGGAGCCCCTCCTTGCCCGCCATCCTCCCTCTTCTGGAAGTGGGAGCCTGTCTGCCAACCACCGCCTGGGAATTGAGGACGCCTCCTGTCTCCGCCACACCCATCCGAAGTGAGGGATTCCCTCCGTTGGCCAATCCGTCCAGCGAGGGAGCTGGACCCGTCCGGCCAATCCACAGGGAAGTGGAACGCCCCGTCTCGCCAAACCAAAGTCTGAAGTATGAGCCTGTTCCAAGTTTCACCCACCGTCTTGAACTGAGGAGAGCCTGGCCACCCAACGCCTGGAAGTGAGGGAGGGGCCTCAGCCCTCGAAACCCACCCCTGCCTGGGAATCTGAGGAGCCGATCTGCTCGTGGCCACCCCTGGCTGCCTGGTGAGGTGAGCCGCCTTTCTCCACCACCCATCGTCCAAGTGAGAAGCACCTCCTGCCCAGCCCACACATCGTCCGGGGATGTGAGAAGCTGCCTCTGCCCTCGTCCGCCTGTTTGGGAAGTTAGGAGCACCCTGTCTGGCCACCCAATCGACTGGGAGTGAGGAGCGCCTCTGTCTGACCACCCACCGTCTGGGAGGTGGTGAGAAGGCTCTACCAGGCCACCCATTGTCTCGGATGTGAGGAACGCGGCATCTGCCCAGCCACCCATCGCCTGCGGTTAGGAGGGCTCTGCCCGGCCACCGACCGCCTGGGTACAGGAGCCTGTCCGGGCACCGCTGTCGTGGGAAGTGAAGAGCCTGCCCCGTCAGCCCTCTGGGAAGCAGGAGCCGTCTCGCCACCCAGTCGGGAATTGAGGAGCCTCTGCCTGGCCACCCACCATCCGGGAAGTGAGGAGCCCTTCTGTCTGGCCATCGTCTGGGAAGTGAGGAGCACCCTCTGCCCGCCACCCACCGGCCAGGGAAGTGGAGGAATGCCTCCTGCCCGGCCACCCAAAGTCCAAAGCAAGGAGAGCGCCTCTGCCCTGCCACCCACCTGCCTTGGAATTGAGGAGCGCCTGCCTGGCCAGCCCAACGTCTGGGAAGTGAGGAGGGCCCCAGCCCGGAAACCCACCGCCTGGGAATTGAGGAGCCGATCTGCTCCTGCCACCCCTGCCTGGGAGGCGGAGGAGCCGCCCACCACCCATCGCCTGGGAAGTGAGAAGCACCTCTGCCCAGCTTGGCCACATCCGTCCCGGGATGTGAGAAGCTCTGCCCGTCCGGCCTGTTTGGGAAGTTAGGAGCACTTCTGCCCGGCCACCCACCGACTGGGAAGTCAGGAGCGCCTCTGCCCGACCACCCACCGTCTGGGAGGTGAGAAGCGCTTCTACCAGGCCACCCATGTCTCGGATGTGAGGAACGCATCTGCCCAGCCACCCATCGCCTGGGAAGTGAGAGCGCCTCCGTCCGGCCGCACTGCCTGGGAGCTAGAAGAGCCTGCCCGCCACCCACCGTCTGGGAAATGAGGAGCGCCTCTACCCAGCTGCCCCATCTGGGAAGTGAACAGTGACCCTGCCCGGCCTCCCAACGTCTGGGAAGTGAGGAGCGCCTCTACCTGGCCACCCATCTTCACGGGAAGTGAGGGCGCCTGCGGCAGCAGTCTGGGAAGTGAGGAGCACCTCCGGCCACCCACCGTCAGGGAAGTGAGGAATGCTCTGCCCGCCACCCAAAGTCTGGGAAGTAAGGAGTTTCCTGCCCTGCCACCCACCGCCTTGGAATTGAGGAGGCTCTCTGCTCAGCCACCCAACGTCTGGGAAGTGAGGAGGCCTCAGCCCGAACCCATCGCCTGGGAATTGAGGAGCGCATCTGCTCGGCCACCCCTGCCTGGGGAAGAGGAGCCGCTTTTCTCCACCACCCACTGCCTGGGAAGTGAGAAGCACCTCTGCCCAGCTTACCCGCCCTGGATGAGAGGCTGCCTGCCCGTCCGCCTGTTTGGGAAGTTGGGGAGCACTTCTGCCCGGCCACCCAACGACTGGGAAGTCAGGAGCGCCTCTGCCCGGCCTCACCCACCGCCTGGGAGGTGAGAAGCGCCACCAGGCCACCCATTGTCTCGATGAGGAACGCGATCTGCCCAGCCACCCATCGGCCTGGGAAGTGAGGAGCCTGCCCTGCCGTGTCGCCTGGGAAGTGAAGAGCGCTCTGCCCGCCACCCACCGTTCAGGAAATGAGGAGCGCCTCTACCCGCTGCCCCATCTGCAACGTCTGGGAAGTGAGGAGCCTCTACCCACACCCATCTCTGGAAGTGAGAGCCCTGCCGGGTCACTGTCTGGGAAGTGAGAGCACCTCTGCCCCACAACCAAGGTCTGGGAAGTGTGGGATCGACTCTGCTCTCACTACCCACCGGGAGGTGAGGAGCTCCTCTGCCAGGCCACCCATCGTCTGGGAACTGAGGAGCGCTTCTGCCCGGCCACCCTGTTTGGGCGGTAGGGACGGCCTCTGCCTGGCCGCCTCCTCTGGGAAGTGAGGAGCATCTCGGCCCGGCCACCCACCGTCTGGGAAGTGACGTGCTCCTCTGCCCGACCACCCATCGTCTGGGAAGGGAGGAGCACCTCTGTCCTACTACGCAGTCTGGGTAGTGATGAGCGCCTCTGCCCGGCCACCCAATGTCAGGGAAGTGAGGAGCTCTGCCCGGGGCAACTCCACCGTCTGGGGAAGTGAGGAGCCGCATCTGCCCGCTGCCCGCCTGGGAAGTGTGCGCTCTGCCCCAGGGCTCGCCCCCTTCTGGGAGGTGAGAGGAGCGGTTTGGCTCAGGCCACCCATCGTCTGGGAGGGAGGAGGGCCTCTGCCCTGCCACAACCAACGTCTGGGAAGAGAGCGATCTGCCCAGCCACACCCGGTCTGAGAAATGAGGAGCGTCTCTGCCCGCTGCCCCGTCTGTGAGGTGAAGAGCGCTTCTCCTCAACCACCCATCGTCTGGGAAGTGAGGAGCTCCTCTGCCAGGCCACCCATCATCCGGGAGGTGAAGAGTGCCTCTGCCCGGCCACCCATCGTCTGGGAGGTGAGGTTTGCTCCTCCACTGCCACCCACTGCCTGGGAAGTGTGGAGCCACTCCTGCACTGGCCACCCATCGGCTGGGAAGTGGCCTCTGCCTGGCCACCCCGTCAAGGAAGCGAGGAGCACCCTTGTCCGGCTAAATTTCATCTGGAGTAACAGGAGCGCCTCTGCCCGCCACCCATTGTTCGGAAGTGGCGGAGCCTAATCGGCCACCCAAACTCTGCTAAGGGACGAGCGCCTCTGCCCGGCCACCCAGTCTGTGAGGTGGGGTGCACCTCTGCCTAGCCATCCCGTCTGGGAAGTGAGGACCGCCTCTGCCCAGCCACCCCATCTGGGAAATGAGGAGCGCCTCTGTCCGGCCAACCATCGTCAGGTTGGTGAGGAGCGTCTCTGACCGGATACCCATCGTCCGGAAGGTGAAGAGCGCCTCTGTCCGGCCACCCATCGTCAGGTAGGTGAGGAGGCCTCTGCCCGACACCAATCATCTGGTAAGTTTGGAACACTTCTACCTGGCCACCCATCATCTGGGAAGTGAGTGAGCCGCCTCTGCCGCTTCAGTCTGGGAAGTGAGGAGCCTCCTCCCACTGCACTCCCACCCATCTCTGGGACGGGGAGCGACTTCCCCTACGGGACCTCAACGACCACCGTCTGGGAGGTGAGGAGCCTCCCGCCTGGCCACCCATCGCCTGGGAACTGAGGAGGGCTCCTGCCCACAATCTGTCTGGGAGGTGTGGGGACGGCCCTTCCTGCCTGGCCACGCCTTCGTCTGGGAATTGAGGAGCACTTCTGCACACCCACCGCTCAAGGACGTGCCTCTGCCCGACCACACATCATCTGGGAATGAGGAGCTCCTGCCCTCGCCACCGTCTGAGTAGTGAGGTAGCGCCTCTGCCCGGCCACCCAATGTCGGGAAGTAAGGAGCACCTCTGTCCGAGCACCCATCGTCTGTGTAGTGAGAAGCGCCTCTGACCGGCCACCGCAAAGTCTGGGAAGTGAGGAGCGCCTCTCCCGGCCACCCCGTCTGTGTAGTCTGGAGCGCATCTGCCCGGCCACCCCGTCTGGGAGGTGGTGTGCTTCACCTGGCCGCCCGCCTGGGAAGAGCCGCCTCTGCCCGCCACCCACCGGCCTGGGAAGTGACGTGCGCCTCTGCCCCTCCACCCACTGCCTGGGAAGGGTGAGCCTCTGCCTGGCCACACGCAGTCTGGGTAGCGAGGGAGCGCCTCTGCCCGGCAAACTCCAATGGGAAGTGAGAAGCCTGCCCGGCCACCCATCGTCTGGGAAGTGAGGAGCGCTTCTCACCGGCCACCCAATGTCTGTGAAGGGACGAGCCTGTCTTCACCCAATCAGCTGCCTGAGTAGTGTGGGAGCCCACCGGCACCACGCTCGTGAGGTTGGGTGCGCATCTGCTCACACCCCATCTGGGAAGGAGGAGCGCCTCCCACACCCACCATCTGGAAGTGAGGATGTTTCTCCCGCCAACCCATCTGGGAAATGAGGAGCGCCTCTGACCGGCCACCCATCGTCAGGTAGGTGAGGAGTGCCTCTGCCTGGATACCCATCGCCCGGCAGTTGAGGAGCGCCTCTGTCCGGCCACCCATCATCAGGTGGGGTGAGAGCCTGGCTGACCACCTATCATCTGGGAAGTTTCAGCTTCTACCTGGCCACCAATCTTCTCTGGGGCGTGAGGGAGCTTCTGCCGCCTTCCAGTCTGCTGGGAAGTGAGGAGCCTCTATGCCTGACCACCCACCGCCTGTGTGGGAGCTTAATTCTGCCCGCACCACCCACCGTCTGGGAGGTGAGGAGCTCCTATGCCCGGCCACCCATCGTCTGGGAACTTAGGAGCGCCTCTGCCTGGTCACCCCGTCTGGGAGGTGGGCAGCCTCTGCCTGGCCGCCTCATCTGGGAAGTGAGGAGCGTCTCTGCCCGGCCAACCACCATCTGGGAAGTGACGTGCCCCTCTGCCCGACCACCCATGCTCTGGGAAGGGAGGAGCGCCTCTGCCCAGCCACGCCGTCTGAGTAGTGAGGAGAGGAGATTTCCGTCCGCCACCACCCAATGTCGGGTAGTGAGGAGCACCCTGTCCCGGGTGTTCCCACCGCCTGGGAAGTGAGGAGCCTGCCCGGCCACGCAGTCTAGGAAGTGAGGAGCGCCTCTGCCTGGCTTCCCAGTTTGGGAAGTGAGAGCCTGCCCGGCCACCCATCGCCTGGGTGAAGAAGCTACTTCTGACCGCCACCCAAAGTTTAGAAGTGAGGAGTGCCTCTGTCTCGCCACCCACCTGGGGGAAATGAGGAGTCGCCTCTACCCGGCTGCCCCATTCAAATCTCTGAGCAGCCGTCTGGCCACCCACTGTCTGGGATTGAGGAGCACCCCAAGCCCCGCCACCAACCATCTGGGAAGCAGTATCTGCCCGCCACCCCGCCTGGGAGTGAGAGGAGTGCTTCACCACTCACACCCATCGCCTGGGGTGAGGGCACCTCTGCCCAGCCACACATCGTCTGGGATGTGAGAAGCGCCTCTGCTCCTTCCGGGCCTGTTTGGGAAGTGAGGGAGTGCCTCTGCCCGGTCACCCACTCTCTGGGAAGTCAAGAGCGCCTCTGCCCGACTACCCACCATCTGGGAGGTGAGGAGGGCCTCGGCCAGGCCACCCATCGTCTGGGATGTGAGGAGCGCATCTGCCCAGCCACCCATCGTCTGAGAAGTGAGGAACGCCTTTGCCCGGCCACCCAATGTCTGGGAAGTGAGGAGCGCCTCTACCTGGCCACCCATCTTCTGGGAAGTGAGGAGCTCGCCGCTCCCAGTCTGGGAAGTGAGGAGTCACCAGTTTGGGAATTGAGAAAGGCTCTGCCCGCCACCCACCGCCTGGGAAGTGAGGCACCTCTGCCTTCGCCCCCCACCGTCTGGGAAGTGAAGAGCACCTCTGCCCGAATACCCACCGTTTGGGAGGTGAGGAGCGACTCTGCCCGGCTGCCCCGTCTGGGAAGTGAGGAGCGTCTCTGCCCAGCCGCCTCTTGGGAAGTAGGTGAGACCCCTGCCTGGCCACACCCGGCTGGGAAGTGTGGAGAGCGCCTGCCCGCCACCCACCGTCTTTGAATTGAGGAGCGCCTCTGTCTGCCACCCCGCCTGTGAGGTGGGGTACTTCCGCCTGGCTGCCCCATGTGGGAAGTGAGGGAGCTTCTGCCCGCCACCCACCTCATCTGGGAAGGAGGAGCGCCTGTGCCCGCCACCCATCCGGGAAGTGAGGAGCGACTCGTCCGCCTGCCTGAAGTGAGGTGTTCTGCCCGGCCAACCATCATCGTCTGGGTATTTAGGAGGGCCTCTGCCAGGCCACCCATAGTCTGGGAAGTGAGGAGCTCCTTCAGCCTGGCCAACCACCGTCTTGGATTCGAGGAGCAACTCTGCCCGGCAACCCACTGTCTGAGAGGTGAGGAGCGACGGCTGCCACCCACTGCCTGGGAGGTGCTGAGCCTGTCCCGCAAATCTCGTCTGGGAAGTGAAGAGCCTGCCCGCCAATGACCGGCCTGGGCGGAGGAGAGCCTGCCCGCCGCCCCGTCTGGGAATTGAGGAGTGACTCTGCCTCGGCCACCCATCGCCTGGGACGCTAGGAGGGTCTCGCCACCCAACGTCTGGAAGTGAGGAGGTGGCCTCAGCCCGGAAACCCACCGTCTGGGAAGTGAGGAGCGCCTCTGCCCGGCCACCCCGTCCTGGGAAGTGTGGAGCGCTTCTCCACCACACCCATCGCCTGGGAAGTAAGGAGCACCTCTGCCCAGCCACACATCAGGGATGTGAGAAGCACTCACACTGGCCCCGCCTGTTTGAAGTGAGGAGCGCCTCTGCGCTGCCACCCACTCGTCCTGGGAAGTCAGGAGCGCCTCTGCTCGACCATCCACCGTCTGGGAGGTGAGGAGCGCTCTGCCAGGCTGGGCCACCCATCGCCTGGGATGTGAGGAAATGATTCGCTCCAGCCACCCATCGCCTGGGAAATGAGGAGCCTGCCCGCCTCGCAAGCCCCGCTGGGAAGCAAGAGCACCTCAGCCCGCCGCCCCTGGCTCTGGGAAGTGAGAGCCTCTGCCCGGCCACCCACTGCCTGGGAAATAAGGGGAGCGCCTCTGTCTGCTGCCCCAGTCTGGGAAGCAGCCTCTGCCTCGGCCACCCACTGCCTGGGAAATGAGGAGCTCTTCCCACACACAAATACCCTGGGAAGTGAGGAGCGCCTCTACCTGGCCACCCATTGTCTGGGTAGTTAGGAGGGCCTCTGCCTGGCCACACAACGTCTGGGAGGTGAGGAGCGCCTCTGCCCAGCCACCCACCATCTGGGAAGTGAGGAGTGCCTCTTCCAGGCAACCCACTGTCTGGGAGGTGAGAGAAATCCTGCCCGCCACCCACCGGCCTGGTATGTGGAGGAGCCTCCCCGGCACCCATCAGAGTGGGAGGTGAGGAGCGCCTCTGTCCGGCCACCCCGTCTGTGAAGTGAAGAGCGTCTCTGCACAGCCACCCCCACTGGGAAGTGAGGAGCACCCTGCCTGGCCACACACCGTCTGGGAAGTGAGGAGTGCCTCTGCCCGGCCAAACACCCTCTGGGAAGTGAGGAAAGCCTCTGCCCGGCAACCCATTTTCAGGGAAGTGAGGACGCATCTCGCCCGGCCACCCACCGGCCTGGGCGCAGGGTGTGAAGCCTGCCCGCCACCCCCTTGCCCGGGACGTGGGTAACGCCTCTGCCTGGCCCCATCCATCTCCGGGGAAGTGAGGAGCGTCTCTGTCCGACCACCCACCTTCTGGGAAGTGAGGAGACTTCTGCCTCGACCACCCATCATCTGGGTGAGGGCCAACCCAAAGTCTGGGAAGTGAGGAGTACCTCTGTCTCGCCACACACTGCCTGGAGAAGGGAGGAGCCGCCTGCCCTGCTTCCACCGCCTGTGAAGTGAGAGCGATCTGCCTCGCCACCCATAGTCTAGGGAATGAGGAACGAGGAGCGTCTGGCACACACCCCCTCTCGGGATGTGCAGGAGGGCTCCTGCCCGCCACCCACCGCCTGGGAAATGAGCAGTGGCCTCCCACCCGGCTGCCCCATCTGGGAGGTGGGGATAGCCCTGCCTGGCTGCCTGGTCTGGGAAGTGAGCCTCACCCGGCCACCCAATCTGGGAATTGAGGAGCACCTCTGCCCCGCCACACACCATCTGGGAAGTGAGGGCGCCTCTGCCTGGGCCAAGCACACCCATCTAGGAAGTGAGGAGCAATCGTCTGGCCACCCACTGCCTGGGGAAGTGAGGGAGGCCTGAGCCCCACCAACTGGGAGGTGAGGAGCGCCTCTGCCCAGCGACCCACCGGCTAGGGATTTGAGGGAGCTGCCTGCCTGGCCACCCACTGTCTGGGAGGTGAGCCCAGCCCGGCCACCCATTGTCTGGGAAGTGAGGAGCGCCTAACGCCACCCACCGTCTGTTTTGGAGGAGCCTGCCCGGCAACCCACTGTCTGGGAGGTGAGGAGCGACTCTGCAAGGCCACCCAACGCCTGGGAGGTGAGGAGCGCCTCTGGCACCCACACTGGGAGGTGAGGAGCCTGTCCGCCACCCCGCCTGGGAAGTGAAGAGCCTCTGCCCACGCCTCTGGGAAGTGAGGAGTGCCCCTGCCCTGCCACCCACCGCCTGGGAAGTGAAGAGCCTGTGCCCGCCACCCATCTGGAAGTGGGAGCGCCTCTGCCCAGACCCCCATCTGGGAAGTGAGGAGCTCCCTCTGCCAGGCCACCCACCGCCTGGGGAAATGAGGAGCTCTACCCGCTGCCCCATCTGGGAAGTGATCAGCCTGCCCGCCTCCCATCGCCTGGGAAGTGAGGAGTGCCTCTGCCCTCGCCAACACCCAACATCTGCTGCTGTGCAGTGAGGGCTACTCACCTGGCCACCCATCTCTGGGATGTGAGGCGCTCCCGACGGGCTGCCACCAAGTCTGGGAAGTGAGGGTTTTCCTCGCCGGGCCACCATCGCCTGGGTAGTGAGAAGCCTGCCCCGCAAACCCAACGCCTGGGAAGTGAGGAGCACCCCTGCCCGCCACACCGGGCTCGGGGGAAGTGAGGATCAGATCTGCCCCGGCAACCCATAGTCTGGGGAAATGAGGAGGCCCCTGCACCCGCCTCCCCAATGTCTGGGAAGAGGAGCCTCACCTCGGCCACACACCCTCTGCCATGCACTGAGGAGGGTCTCTGCCCGCCCCTCACCGCCTGGGGAAATGAGCAGCACCTCTACTCGGCTGCCCCATCTGGGAGGGAGAGCCTCTCTGCCTGGCTGCTACAGGTCTGGGGAAGTGATCACTTCGTCCACCACACCCACTATCTGGAGGTGAGAGGGAGCCTCTGCCCGCGACCCACCGGCCTGGGATTTGAGGAGCACATCTGCCCAGCCACCCACCTGGGTGGTGAGGA
>JAKGGE010002934.1:9907500-10119598 GCA_023748175.1 Hoolock leuconedys | reverse complement strand
GAGAGAACTTCTGCGACCCTCTGGGGGCTGGACCCTACACTCCCCCTCCCACTATCTCTCTCGATATCTGTCTGTCTCTCTCATTCCATCGGTTTCTATCTCTCCATCCACCTCATCCATGCTCTCCTTCAAGCCGGGTGTGTGTGTGTGTGTGTGTGTGTGTGTGTGTCTGTGTCTCTGTGTCTGTGTGTGCGGGCGTGTGTGCGGGCGTGTGTGGGTGTCTCTGTGTCTTTGTGTCTGTGTGTGTGCGTGTATCTCTGTGTGTGTGTGTGTGTGTGTGTGAGAGAGTGTGTGTGCCGGCGCGCGAGCCCGCGTGCGAGCGCGCCCGGGTGTGTCTGTGTGTGGGGGAGTGGATTTGCGCCTGGTGGTGGTGGGGTGTGCCTGGGTTTCTCTCAGCCCCTCACCGGGGGATCAGGCCGCCGCCTCTGATGCCAGCCCGGGGCAAAGCAGGCAACCCCGACCCGCTTTCTTGCGCCCTCTTTGCCCACCTGCCGGGGCAGGGTCAGGACAAGCCCCGACCAATGAAAGGAAAGCCCCCCGCGCGGCTGGGCCGGCGTGCGCCCGCTTGGCCAGCCCTGACGGCTCTGGGTGGGTGGGGGCAGGGGACCGCAGGAACCCCTGGCGGCGAGGATCCCAAACATACCTCGCGACGGGCGGGAGGACAGGAGGTGTCAGGATGCGTGGGCCCTGGGCTGACGCCTGAGCACTCCTGTTCGAGCGTGCCCGATGTGGTGGAGCTCCGGAGCCAGGGGGGGGGAGGCCATGAGCAGGTAACGCAGGGGTCCCCGATCCCTGGCCAGCGGCCCCGGGCTGGCGGTGAAGCGGCTGCAATCCGAAGACCAGCATTACCTTTGTACAAAACCAGACGAGAGGACACTACAAGAAATTGTAGGCGATATGCCTGATGAACATAGAAGCAAAAATCCTCAACAAAGTACTAGCAAATCAAATTTCACAGCACATTAATTTTTTGTGTTTTTCTGCTGTTTAATTAAAGGATTACCCACCATGATTGTGCCTGGGACACACTGTACTCACTGCTGCCCTGTCACAGCAGAAAGCAAAACTGGTCTGAAGTTGGCTGATGCCCACAGAGGAAGCATTTAGACCAGCCCTAGCCAGAGGGGTTTTACACATCACAGAAGTCAGAACTTGGGTTTCGGGAAGCCTCCCCACTGTGAGATCAGGGGTTATAAATGAAGCTTGAAAGGTGGTCTCAGGCCTGAAGGTCTGCAACTCCTAGTGCTGTGCTGGGCTCAGAGCCAGAGGGACATGGGGAGCGTACGACCTAGTGAGACACCAGCCAAGGTGGCTGAGGGGAGATACATGTACTATGGCTTTCCACAACCCAGCAGCACAGCTCGCAGCTCCAGGAGAGATGCCTTCCTTCACTTGAGGAGAGGAGAGGGAAGTGTAAAGAAGACTTTGTCTTGCATCTTGGATATAAACTTAGCTGCAGAAGGATAGGGCACTGGGCAGGTGCAGGGCCCGGCCCCACTGACTGGGGTCTAGCTTGTGGATGACATTTCTAGACACCTGGGCCAGAGGGGGGGAGATCTGCTTTTACCTTGAAGAAGGAGGAAGGACTCAGCCAACGGAGTTCATCACCTGCTATTCTACAGGGACCCCGCCCAGACCTGAGGGAACTCTATTGATACCCAGGTAGTTTACCATGGGCCCTGGGTGAGACTCTAAGACATGCTGGCTTCAGGGGAGACCCAGCACATTCCCAGCTGCGGTGGCTATGGGCAGAGACAGTTTTTCTGGGAGAATAGCAGAAGGAAGAGTAAAGGGGACTTTGCGTGCACCCCGTGGAATTCAGCTTGACTCCCTGAGTGAGGGCAGCAGAGAAGCAAGTGAGATCTTGGGGTACCTGAGTCCAGGCCCTGGCTCTTGCATAGGACTTTTGGACCTCCCCTGGGCCAGAGGAGAGCCCATTACCATGAAGAGTGAGTCCCAGGCCTAGCAGTATTCACAAGCTGACTGAAAGCCTTCAATGCCCAGGAGTGAACACAAGCAGTAGCCACCAGCAGTAGTCTCCTGTGGGCCTGCAGTGGGTGGGTGGCCTGTGAGAGGTTTCTCTGCCTGTGGAATGGGTACGGAAGAGTGGGAAGGACTTTGTATTGTGGTTTGAGTGCCAGCTTAGTTGCAATAGTGTAGAGCACAAGATAAATTTCTAAAATTTTTGACTCTGGTCCCTGGCTCCCGGAGGCATCTCTGGGCCAACCTGGGGTCTGGGGGAACTAGCCACCCTGAAGGGAAGGACAAAGGCCTGGCTGGCTTTGCTACCTGCTTATTGTAGAGTCCTCCAGCCTTGAGTGAACATAGGCAGTAGTCAGGTATTGGTTACAGCCAGGTAATGGGCAAGACCAATTCTGTGTTGGCTTCAGGCCCTGATTCAGCAAGGGCCCCCCAGTGGTGGGCAGCCACGGGGATGTGTCACTTACTTTTTGGCTCCAGGTGTCTCAGCAGAGAGAGAGAGAGAAAGAGAGAGAGAGAGAGAAAGAGAGAGAGAGAGAGAGAGAGAGAAAGAGAGAGAGAGACAGAGAGAGAGAGACTGAGACTTTGTTTGGGAGAAATAAGGGAAGAAAACAAGAGTCTCTGTCTGGTAACTCAGAGAATTCTTCTGGGTCTTATCCAAGACCACCAAGGCAGTACCTCTACAAGTCTGCAAGAGCCACAGTGTTACTAGGTTTGGGATACCCCTAATGCAGATACAACTTAGATTACAACACCCAGCTCCCTTTGAATATCTGGAAAGCCTTCCAAAGAAAGATGGTACGAACAAGCCCAGACTGCAAAGACTACAATAAATACCTAACTCTTCAATGCCCAGGCACCGATGAACATCCACAAGCATCAAGACCATCTAGGTAAACATGACCTCACCAAATGAACTAAAGAAGGCACCAGGGTCCAGGCCTGGAGAATAAAGATATGTGACCTTTGAGACAGGTAATTCAAAATAGCTGTTTTGAGGCAAGTGAAAGAAATTCAAAATAACACACAGAGGGAATTCAGAAATCTATTAGATAAATTTAACAATGACATTGAAGTAGTTAAAAGGAATCAAGCTGAAATTGTGAAGTTGAGGAATGCAATTGGGAGGGTGGAGCAAGAAGTTGGAATGGAAGCCTCCATTTGTTGTTCCCCCTGCAGGAACACCAAATTTTAACAACGAACTACACACACAAAAACATTGTGTAAAAAAATTAATAACTATGGGAACTCTTCAAGTCATAGAGAGTACAATAAGACATAAAGAGAAACAACAAAAGTTAAAAAGTGGACAGATGAAGTTAAAGTGTTGAATTTTCATAAATTATCTTTTTGCTTGTTTATTTGTGTATACAATCAGTGCTAAGTTGTCATCAGTTTAAAATAATGGGTTATAAAATAGTATCTGGAAGCTTCATGGTAACCTCAAGTGGAAAAACATGAAATGGATACATAAAAAATAAAAAGCCAGAAATTAAATTTTACCACCAGAGAAAATCATCTTCTTTAAAAGGAAGGCAGGAGGAAAAGAAGCAGGAAAAGAACATTACAAAACAACCAGAAAGGAAATAACAAATTGGAGGGAGCAAGTCCTTACTCATCGATAGTAACATTGAATGTAAATGAACTAAACTCTCCAATCAAATGACATAAAGTAGCTGAATAAATATTTTTAAAAGACCCAATGATCTGTTTCCTTTAAGAAACATACATTACCTATAAAGACAAACATAGATGTAAAATAAAGGGAAGGAAAGAAATATTCCATGCCAATGTAAACCAAAAAAGAGAACCAGTAGCTATACTTATGTCAGACAAAATAGATTTCAAGACAAAGACTATAAGAAGAGATAAAGAAGGTCATCATACAATGATAACGTGGTCAATTGAGCAAGAGGATGTAACAATTATAAATATATATGCACCCATCACTGGAGCACCCATATATAGAAATCAAATATTACTAGAGCTAAAGAGAGGGAGAGACCCTGATACAATAATAGCTGGAGACTTCAACATTTCACTTTCAGCATTAGAGAGATCTTCCAGGCATGAAATCAACAAAGAAACATCAGACTTAATCTGCACTATAGAGCAAATGGATCTAATAGATATTTACAAAACATTTCATCCAATGGCTGCAGAATACACATTCTTTTCCTCAGCACACAGATCATTCTTAAGGACAGACCATGTGAGGTCACAAGTTTTAAAACATTCAAAAAATTGCAATAATATTAGACATCTTCTCTGACCACAATGGAATAAAACTAGAGATCAATAACTACAGACATTTTAGAAACTACAAAACTTTAAAAATTTCTTGAAATGAATGACGATGGAAACAAAACATACCCAGACCTATGGGATACAGCCAAAGCAGTACAAAGAGAGAAGTGTATATCTAAAAGTACCCACATCAAAAAAGAACAAAAAAAATCAAGAAGAGCTGATACTAATCCTACTCAAACTATTCTGAAAAACAGAGGAGGAGGGACTACTTCCAAACTCATTCTACCAGGCCAGTATAAGCCTGATACCAAAAACCAGACAAAGACACATTTAAAAAAAAAAAAAAAAAGGAAGCTACAGGCCAATTTCCCTGATGAATATTGATGCAAAAACCTTCAGCAAATACTAGCAAACCGAATTCAACAATACATTGATAATTTGACTTCTTTCTTTCTAATTTGGAGGCCTTTTATCTCCTTCTCTTGTCTGATTGTTCTAGCTAGGACTTCCAGTACCATGGTGAACAAAAGTGGTGAACGTGGGCACCTTGTTGTGTTCCAAGTCTTAGAGGAAAGGCATTCAGTCATCATCATGACCAAGTGCGATGTATCCCAGGGATCCGAGAACGGTTCAACATATGCAAATCAATCAATGTGATATACCATATCAACAGAATGAAGGATAACAACCATACGATCATTTCAATTAATGCTGAAAAAGCCATTTGATAAAATTCAGAATTCCTTCATGGCGAAAGCCCTCACAAAACTGGGTATAGAAGGAACATACAGACCCACAGCTAGTATCATACTGAATGGGGAAGAACTGAAAGCTGGGGAAAGGGAGAAGCTTGGAGTGGCTCAGTCTAAGTCTGAAAGTCTCAAAACCGGGGAAGCCGACAGTTCATTCTATTTAAATATCTTTTTTTGCACCCATTAATTGTCCCCACCTCTCCCTCATGCCTCACTACCCTTTCCAGCCTCTGGTGATTATCCTTCTGCTTGTTTGCAGATGACATGATCTTGTATTTGCGAAAACCTAAAGACTCCACCAATAAACTCTTCGAACTGATGAGCAAATTCAGGCAAGTTGCAGGATAGAAAATCAACACACATAAATCTAGCATTTCTACATGCCAACAGTGAACACTCTGAAAAAAAAATCGATAAAGTAATCTCACTCACAACAGCCAGAAACAAAATAAAATACCTAAAGGATTCGTTATTTATTCCAGTCTTCTCTGTCTGGCTTGTTTGGGCTTTTATGTTTGCTTAGAGATTTTGTGTAATTTACCTGTTGAATGTCATTTTTTTCTGCTAGGCCACTACCATCTTTACAGCATTAGATGGTGCCTTAAGCCCAACTTTGCCTCGTCTCAAGCAAGTGATCAGAGTGCTGCCCATCCAGAATGGGGGAGGTCCCAAAGGTGATATCTTGGCAGTATGGAAGAGCTAGCTGGCTAAGGGTCTGTGCCCAGGGGGCTCGTGGAACATCCCACTAACAGTGTGGCGCTGCTAAACAGCCACTCTGATTTGGCATCTCCTTTGGCTGAGTTACAGAGCAGAGGTTCCAGCGCTGAGGATGATAGTTCTGCCTCCCGTTTGTCTCTGGCTGTCCTCAGGGACGTGTTTCTCCCCTCAGGCTCTCACGATACTTCCCGTGGGTTGAATCAGGAACAGGTCTCCTGCCATGGAACCCAAGATGGTGTGGAAGCTGACTGTTCACCTCAATATCACTTCTTCTAGTGTAGAAACCATGACTCGGCCAGCGCGGTTGCTCACGCCTGTAATCCTAGCACTTTGGGAGGTCGAGGCCGGCGGATCACCTGAGGTCAGGGTTTCAAGACCAGCCTGGTCAATATGATGAAACCCCATCTCTACTAAAAATACAAACATTAGCCAGGAGTCGTGGCGCACGCCTGTAACCCCAGCAACTTGGGAGGCTGACACAGGAAAATCGCTTGAACCCAGGAGGCGGAGGTTGCAGTGAGCCAAAACTGCGCCATTGCACTCCAGCCTGAGCAACAGAGTAAGACTCCATCTCAAAAAAACAAAAACAAAAAAACAAAAAAAAACCAAGCAAATAAAAAAAAATACAGACGTCTCCACACATATACTAATTTGAATGGTATCTGCATTTCTCCTGTCTTTGTCTGTTCAACACTCAGGCTCTTGGCTTTCGGAGCTGGCAGAACCTACATCACTGGAACTAGAATCTGTGTCGGTGTCTCACACCCATCCAGCCCGGGATTCCGGCTGAAGGAAGGAGGCAATCCCAACTGTCAGGGAGGGCGAAGGCAGAACAGGAAGCTCAAGGAAATCTCGTGTGACCTCAAGAGGCGATCTGAAAGACTGAACAGGCACACAGAAATATCACGTCTACAAAAACCTGCGGCTTTGGGGATGGTGGAACAGTATTTCACGGGGACCATCGAAGAACAGCCAGGCCTAGCATCCACACTTGCCCTGGAAGGCAACTGGCCATTTTCAAATCAAGGGTATGAAGCCAACCGGCTGCAGAAGGGGCTGTTGGCTGCCTACAGGACATCAAGGAGGTGGAAGCTGCCTTCCATGTAGCTGCCAGTGGGAAGTGTGGGAAGTTTTATTTGTTTTTGTTTTTGTTTTAGATGGAGTCTCGCTCTGTCACCAGGCTGGAGTTCAGTGGTGCAATCTTGGCTCACTGCAACCTCCGCCTCCCGTGTTCAAGTGATTCTCCTGCCTCAGCCTCCCAAGTACCTGGGACTACAGGCGCCCAGCAGGCAATTTTCACCAGGTTGGCCCACAAGTACCAGAACAGATTCTATGCCCCCACCTCCAACCAAGAGACTACCCCACCCTTTTCTTCAGCGCTCCCTGTGCCTTCCCTTTTACTCTGCCACCCACCAGGATGTGGCATCTGCTTCCATCTGGCTACTGAAACTAAGGAGGGAGACTTGATGGGATATGGCAACAGACGTTCAAAGATGAGGGCTAATAGAGGAACTGAGGATGTCGCGCGGGTTTCTGGCCCAGATGAACTGACCGTGTGCGTGGTGGCACCAGAGGGACATAATGGCTCCAGAAAGAGGTCTGGGCCCGAGTGGAAGGATGAGCTCCGTTATGCTCCTCAACAGCATGGAAATAACCATGCAGGAGAGGCCACCAGCATCAAGCCACAGGGAGAGCAAGGATGCTCATGACGGAAAGGACAGTGACATGGCAGAACTGTGACGGTGAACCACAGGAGGAAAGGCAAGAGAGACTGGGGTTCTGAAAGGGAGCACTCAGTTCCTCCCTGAGGTGAGGAGGTGGCGTGAACAACGGGACCTGTGAGACCCCAAAGTAGGATGAGAAGAGGAGGGAACATGAGCAGGGTATGTTGGGAAAAGGCAGAAAATACTCCTGTGGGGCAGAGACCCCAGGCGCCTAGACAGAGCACTATGGTGACTGGGAGCTACTATGAGAAGGCAGCCAGGGCACCCCAGGGAGAGGAGCCCACAGGCAGCCTGGTAGAACTATTCTTCTGGCGCCAGAACACAACAACACCCACGCACCCTCCAACACTCCCAACAATGCATGAGAGGGCAGACCACAGACCACAGAATATGAGAACAACTTTATTTCAAACTGCTCTGAACTGCGTTGGGAGGGGGCAAATGCGGCAGAAGAGTAGAAGCCCTGGCCGAAGAGGAGATGGAGGGAACCCACTTGGCTGCAGCTCTGGAGCTCCAAAGGTAGCAGCTGCTCATCTTGCAGGAGGATGCTGGCTCCAACCTGTGAAACAGAGCAGCTCAGGGACGGGCCCCCAGCCAGGGCCAGCCCACAGCCCTCCTAAGCTGCTGGGACTGTGGGAAGGGGCACGGTGTGTGCAACACTCACTTCAAAGGTCCTGGAACTTGTCAGTGAGGAACTGCATGGCGTGAGCAAGAGGGGAAGGAACCGGGCCTCAGATTGAGGAAGCAGAAACCCAACCCCTGCCCCCGTGAAGAACCACCTAGCCCTGCAACCAGAAACCCCACCAGCCCTGGGACTGACTCATCCACCCGTCACCTGAATTAAATGTGGAAATGCCTTCTAAGCAGGAAAGTGGTTCTCAGGTGTTGGGCCATCCCAGAACCGTTCAGAACGTGTTTCAAAGACAGATAAGCCAGCCAGCAAGCAAAAACCGTACAAGCAGTACCAGGCAGCAGTTAAAGGAAAACACATAAGGTATCTCTAACCGTCCTAAGAGAAGATCTCTGGGACTTGTGAACAAAGTGTACACAGAGTTCAGACGACACATTGCTGTCTGTGCACACCCCTAGCTGGAAAGGCACAGAAGGCTCCAGGGCCAGGCCTGCTTGGTTCTCTTCCCCAGAGGAAGTCAGTCCCAGTGACACCACCTATACCTGCAGTCCACCCCCACCCCCGGCACCTGCAGAACCACACCGCTGTCCATCCCTGCCCCAGCCAGTGCTCCATCATACCTAGTTGGTCTCTAAGGTCTTCAATTTCCATCTGCAGCAAGATGCACTAGCCCAGGAGACACCGGTGGAAAGGAAATGGTTAGTCAATTCTGGCTTCCTTTCTCCCCGTTCTCCCTCTCTCCCCCAGCCCTTATAGCCCCCATAGCCTGCAGCCCAGTGGTGAGGTGGACTGGCACAAAACCCTCAATGGAAAGGAGGCACTCACTCTGCATGGGGTATGGTAGGCAGAGGGGATTGGGGAGACACCGAAATCAGTTTAACCTGGACACGGATCCCACCATCCAGTGTGGACCTCTATTTCTAGGAGCCACACAAAGCATTACCCGAGGACAGCCCTGGGCTCCCGGGGGCTGCTGCTGCCTTTCTGGTCTTGGGGGATGGACAGGCGGCTGCTGGTTACCTGAAAGAGAACACAAAATCCAGCTTCCAAGCCTCCCAGTGAGGTGGAAAGGGCCTAGCAGGGTCTAAAGTGAGGCACCATCACCCTCTGCTGGCAACACGTTGCCCCTGCTCTGCCCAGCATCTCCAACCCTCCCTCTGGGACTGTCTTCCCTGTTCTCCCGCGTGAGCCCATCTGCACCTGTGGCCCCCTAGCATTGTCACTCCGGGTTGGACTCCAGCAGCGCGGCAGCCACAGCCAGGCCCTGGGAGGGCCAGTGTGGCTGAGCAGGACTTAACAGAAAAGGGCTCAGTACCGCCGAAAGTCTCCTTCCAGAGTTGGAGTGTAGGGCGCTGCTCCAAATCGCCTCCCCACCACACAAACCCCACTCAGAGAGGACGATGTGGCTTAAAGCCAGCCCCGTCGACATCCCGTTTCCAAATGGGACCTGGGTGGCCAGGAGCCACTGGAGGAGCATGGCTAAACCCAAACTGACAGAGCCAGAGGTTTCCCTCCCCACCCCTCTCCCCTCCACCCCTATCAAACCCGCAAGACTCACCGGAGGGTGCATGGCGTCTGGGCACCAGGCGTCTCAAGGTAAAGGCCGAGGGCTGTGAGGTTCCTAGTACTTGGGGAGCTCTGATGTTGGAATCACCACCGCTGTATTCTCCACGACGCATGGACAGGGAAATCAGCTCTGGCTTCTGTGTGGGAAGCTAAAACAGAAACTTCTGAGTCAGGCTGGCGGTGGGGACGGATGGTCAGTACACATGGGGAGGGACTGTGTTAAGGTGGAGACTCCAGACTAATCTCATTAACACTTTCTCCCTCAGTCCACCCCAAGACAGGAGGGCTTGCTTAACAGCTAGGGAAGGAGGAATTGGGAAGTTGATGAGTCTAGACGCCCAAGCTTTGCGCCCCGATCCAAACCAGCTGCCAGTCCTGCCTTCCATCCCAGCTCCTCTCTCAGGGAGGAGGCAGGACAACTGCAGAGTGTCCAGAGCCAGGCCTGGCACACACCAAGTGTTCCCTTTAATGTGTGCTCCTAAGAGGAGGACCCCAATCGGTCATCCTAGTGTCCCTGGGCTCCTGATGACAACCTGTGAGCAAGGGATAGAGAGGGCATGGGAAAGAGGTGTGTGCTGGAAGACAGGTGGGTGGGGGGGAGACAGAGGAGAAAGAGGAGGAGGAGAGCAAGGAGGAGAAGGAGGAGTCTTGTGAGAGAACCTGCACTTGGGCCCTTGGGACCTCATCTCTATTTGGGTCATTATCTTCTCTGGCGGCAGCCTGGGACTCCCTGGCCTTCCTTCCTGCAGGTTTCTTCCCAGGGCTGCTGTGCTTGGGCTCCTTGGGGCTCACGGACTTCCCCAGGAGCCCCACACCAGACACTGGCGGGAAGCTGGCCGGATCAGGTGGAACTGCTGAAAATCTCTGCCCCCAGGCAGGAAAGGCTCCCCGCAGGGCCAGTTTTGGCACACCCTCTAGGGATATCTTCTCCTGGGTCACCTTCCTTCCCAGAGTGCCCCGGGGTAGGGGCCCTCTAACGGCAGCTCCTGAGCAGCTGGGCCTGACCCCCCTCTCTCCCCACACCATGCTCTTCATTTTCTGCAAGGAAGACATGTCCAGCTCTCCCACGGCTGGCCTCTCCATGGCTGGGGTGAGTCTGCGGGGAGGAGAGAGGTCAGGAGAGGTCCCTGAACCTGAAGGTAACTCTCCCTGCGGTGAAAACTGGGGCCTCTGCAAGTGTCTGCTGGCTTCTTGGGGTTTCCAGGCTTGGCCTGGCTTCCTTCTTTGGTGCTAATGATCACCCTGATCACCGGTAAGTCGCTGCTGTCATCTGTGGAATCAGAGTCGTCAGTATTCAGCCCGGCGGGGCCTTCTGCGGAGGGCTGCTGGAGATCCACTTGGACGCTCAATCTGCTCTTCGAGACCCTTTCTGGGTTCTCCCAGGCCGGTCCTGGCCCAGGAACACTGAGGTGGAGAAGGCCGGCGGAGGCCTGCGGCCATTCTCCAGGGCTGGGGCTCAGCGCCTCTCCAGCACAAGGACGACGCAGGTCCGCCCGATGTCAGTAGACCCTTGACAGCGGCATGGCTACTGGGGCGGGTGTCCCTGAACGGCGGCATAATGGTGGCTGGCTCATCAGCCAGGTAGAAAGAGTAGTCCACACCACCACCCCCCCCCTTGGTGAGTGGGCCGAGTGCAGGCGGCACAGCTCGGGCTTTCCCTTCCCATATATCAATTTGCTCTCGGGCTCAGGCTGAAGCCCCGGGGACTGTGAACCCGGCTCTAAGCCCTTGCCCTGGCCACTGCTCAGGCTGCCCCGTCGAGGCCACCGACGTGGCAGTGGCCCGATGGGAGCTCCGAGGGCCTGGCGGTGTGGGCATGACCTGCTGCATACCCTCCGGGCCTAAACCAGCCCCGCAAACGGACACTTCATCGGTGGAGCTCATGGCGCCGGCCAGTCCAGACAGCCCGAGCTGTGGGGAGACGGTCGTCCTGGTAACAGTGGGAGAGGAGAGACGAGTCCAGCCAAGCCTAGCCGAGGGGGCCACTCTCAGCTTCGAGTCTGAGAGCAAATTGATACAGCAGGGAAGGGTGGACCTCTAAGGCTCCTAAAATTCTTTCAAGAGCCTTTGGAGTTCACGCCACCCTCACCACAGTCTACTCACGAAATGTCACTGACAGCGCATGGCTTCCGGGCTCCCTCAATGCCTGCGTCCTGCCTTCTCATTGTTCCACGCCTTCTCATTTGTCTGCCTGTTGCCAATCAGCACGCCCCTTGTTGGGTGAGGCTTCTGGGCTTTACCCAATCAGGAGGCAGACTCTTGGATTGCCCCGACGCCCGTGGTTTGGCTGGGTGGGTGTACTTGGGTCGGGTCTTGGGGCCAGGGCCCACTGGAGCTCTCCGTCCACCTCTTTCTTCCTGTCCTGCTGCCTCTGGCCAGGCACCTACTTTCCAATGACAGCCACGTCTCTGAGCCCCAGTGTCCCATTGTAAGGCAGAGGTCAAGGGGAGAGCTGCCCCCAGCTCGTCAGCTTAGGAGAATAAATGTCCTGATGCACGAGAACCACCTAGCACACAGAGGAGCTATCATTAAAAAGTAGGTGCCCAGCCAGAGGGAGCAAGACAGCAAGAAAGAAGTGGATTGAGAGCTCCAGTGCACCCTGGCCCCAAGACCGGACCAGAGCATATCCACCCAGTCAAATGACGGGCATTGGGACAAACCAAGAACCTGTGTCCCAATTGGTTAAAGCCCAGAGGCTTCACCCAACAAAGGGAGCGCTGGTTGGTGGAGGAGGGACCAATGAGAGGCTGAGCACGGGTGGCCGAAGGCGTCTTGAGGCTCCCACTAGCTATGAGAACACCCGGTATTTCCGCCTGCATTGAGGCGGCGGTGTCCCTGAGCCTGGGTGTTCCTGTCCCATTCAGCCCTTGGCTGGGCTTGGTTGGGCTCGACCATCTCCCCATGAGCCAGGCTGCTGGGGCACGGCGCCTGGGCTCCCCGATAAGGTGTCAGGGGGCCAGTTTGACCTGGAGGGGTGGCGGTAGGCAGCACCTGCAATCCTTGAACCCCACAGGGCCATGGCCGAGGCCTCGATTTGGGGGCACCGCACAGCAGCAGGCTGAAAGCAGGTTCCTGAACCCAGGGAGGCACCAGCAGTCTGCAGGCAGGTGATGGGGAGGGAAGGGTGGTGCTCTGGGGCCGGGAAGGCCGGCCTGGCACCCCGGTCGACGACCAAGGGGATGGTGTGGACTACTCATCCTACCTGGTTGATGAGCCAGCCGCCATCGTGCCACCGTCCAGCATCCAGGGACACCCATTCCCTGAAGGCGCCGCTGCTGAAGGGTCCGCTGAAAACTGGGTGGACCTGGAGGTCGGTCCCAGTGGAAGAGGCACGCTGAGCCCCAGCCCTGGAGAATGGCAGCAGGCCTTTGCCGGCCGTCTCCACCTCAGTGTTCCTGGACCAGGCCGGGCCTGGAAGAACCCAGAAAGGGGCTTGAAGAGCAGATGGAGCGTCCACGTGGACCCCCAGCAGCCCTCTGTAAAAGGCACCACCAGGATGTCTACCCACGACTCTGATTCCTCCGATGAGACCAGTGACTTACCACTGATGAGGGTGGGCATTCGCCACAAAGAAGGAAGCCAAGCCAAGTTCGGCAGCCACAAGAAGCCAGCAGACACATCCAGACACTCAAGCTTCCACTGCAAGGAGAGTTACTTGCCCGTGCCAGGCCGTTTCCTGACCTCTGCTCCCCGCGGACTCATTCCAGTCGTGGAGAGGCCGGCTGTGGGAGAGCTGGAGGACTCTCCCGGGAAGAAAATCCTGAGCAGGGCCTTGGGAAAGGTGGAGGCCAGGCCCAGCTGCTCAGGAGCTGCCACTGCAGGGGCCCTACCCCGGGGCCCTTCGAGGAGGAAGATGGCCCAGGAGAAGAAGTCTCTAGGGGGTGCCTCTCAACTGGCCCTAGGGATACCCTTTTCTGCCTGCGGAGAGAGACTCTCAGCCGCTCCCCCAGGGCCGGCCACCTCCCATACGTTGCCTGGTGTGTGGCCGCAGGCCATGTCCAAGGAACCCCAAAAGCCTAAGCACAGCAGCCCCAGGAAGAAACCTGCAGGAAGGAAGACCAGGGAGTCCCAGGCTGCGGCCAGAGAAGATAATGACCCAAATAGAGATGAGGTCCCAAGGGCCCAGGTGAGTAGGCCCGTCTCACCCTGCTCTCCCTGTTCATCCTCCTCCTCCTCTGTCTCCCCCCAGCCTCCTCTCTTCCAGCACACACCTGTTTACCCATGCCCCCTATGTCCCTTGCTCAAGGGTTGTTATCGGGAGGCCAGGGACACAAGAATGCCCTATCAGGGTCTTCGTTGTAGGGGCACACGTTAAAGGGAGTACTTGGTGTGTGATGGGCATACCTCCGGACACTCTGCAGGGGTCCTGCCTCCTCCCACAGAGAGCAGCTGGGACGGAAGGCAGGGCTGGCAGCTGGTTAGGTGGGGGTGATCCCTTAAAGTGTGGCCCGCAAACTTGGGGCATCTAGGCTCATCAACTTCCCGACTCCTCCTTACTTAGCTGTTGCCCGAGCCACCTGGGACCCGGGCTATCTCACTATCCCCATTGTTTTCCCTGGCTGGGCTCTGCCTCCTGGCCTGGGGCTGACTGAGGGAGAAAGTGCTGATAGAGATTAGGCTCAGGTCTTCATCTTTACTGTGCCCCACCATTTGTACTCTGCATCGCCACCACATCAGCCAGCTCAGAAATTTCTGTTTTAGCTTCCCACACACAGGCCAGGACTGCCTCGCCTATCCATGCATGGTGGAGAATTCAGCAGTAGCGACTCCAACATCAGAGCTCCCCAAGTTCCGGGAACTTCAGAGCCGTCTGCCTACAGCCTGGGAGGCCTTGTGCCCAGACACCCTCCGGTGAGTCTTGCGGGTTTGATAGGGGTGGAGGGGAGAGGGGTGGGGAGGGAAACCTCTGGCTCTGTCGCTTCTGGGGGCTTAGCCATGCTCCCAGGCTTCCCTGGCCACCCAGGTAGCTGTCCCACGGGAAACGGGATGTCGACGGGGCTGGCTTTAAGCCACATCGTCCTCTCTGAGTGGGGTTTGTGTGGTGGGGAGGCGATTTGGAGCAGCGCCCTACACTCCAGCTCTGGAAGGAGACTTTCGGCGGTACTGAGCCCTTTTCTGTTAAGTCCTGCTCAGCCACACTGGCCCTCCCAGGGCCTGGCTGTATGCCAGCTACTGGAGTCCAACCCGGGTGACAATGCTGGGGGCTGGGTGCAGACTCACGCTTGGGAGGGAGCAGGGAGGAAGACAGTCCCAGAGGGAGGGTTGGAGATGCTGGGCAGAGCAGGGGCAACGTGTTGCCAGCAGAGGGTGATGGTGCCTCACTTTAGACCCTGCTAGGCCCTTTCCACCTCACTGGGAGGCTTGGAAGCTGGATTTTGTGTTCTCTTTCAGGTAACCAGCAGCCGCCTGTCCATCCCCCAAGACCAGAAAGGCAGCAGCAGCCCGGGAGCCCAGGGCTGTCCTCGGGTAATGCTTTGTGTGGCTCCTAGAAATAGAGGTCCACACTGGATGGTGGGATCCGTGTCCAGGTTAAACTGATTTCGGTGTCTCCCCAATCCCCTCTGCCTACCATACCCCATGCAGAGTGAGTGCCTCCTTTCCATTGAGGGTTTTGTGCCAGTCCACCTCACCACTGGGCTGCAGGCTATGGGGCTACTATGGGGCTGGGGAGAGGGAGGGAGAGCAGGGAGAAAGGAAGCCAGGAGTGACTAACCATTTCCCTTTCCACCGGTGTCTCTGGAGCTGAGTGCATCCTCTTGCTGCAGATGGAAATTGAGGACCTTACACAGCAACTAGGTATGATGGAGCCCTGGCTGGGGCAGGGATGGACAGCGGTTCTGGGTGTGCGAGGGGTGGGGGTGGACTGCAGGTATAGGTGGTGTCACTGGGACTGACTTCCTCTGGGGAAGAGAACCAAGCAGGCCTGGCCTGGAGCCTTCTGTGCCTTTCCAGCTAGGGGTGTGCACAGACAGCAATGTGTCGTCTGAACTCTGTGTACACTTTGTTCACAAGTCCCAGAGATCTTCTCTTAGGACGGTTAGAGATACCTTATGTGTTTTCCTTTAACTGCTGCCTGGTCCTTGCTTGTGCGGTTTTTGCTTGCTGGCTGGCTTATCATCTTTAAAACCGTTCTGAACGGTTCTGGGATGGCCCAACACCTGAGTCACTGTATAGCAGAGAGCATTTCCACATTTAATTCAGGTGGCTGGTGGATGAGTCCAGTCCAGGGCTGGTGGGGTTTCTGGTTGCAGGGCTAGGTGGTTCTTCACGGGGGCAGGGGGTTGGGTTTCTGTTTCCCTGGGTCTGGAGTGCCCGGTTCTGCCTCTCTGTTTCAGCGGCCATGCAGTTCCTCATTGACAAGTTCCAGGACCTTTGAAGTGAGTGTTGCACACACCGTGCCCCTTCCCACAGTCCCAGCAGCTTAGGAGGGCTGTGGGCTGGCCCTGGCTGGGGGCCCGTCCCTGAGCTGCTCTGTTTCACAGGTTGGAGCCAGCATCCTCCTGCAAGATGAGCAGCTGCTACCTTTGGAGCTCCAGAGCTGCAGCCAAGTGGGTTCCCTCCATCTCCTCTTCGGCCAGGGCTTCTACTCTTCTGCCGCATTTGCCCCCTCCCAACGCAGTTCAGAGCAGTTTGAAATAAAGTTGTTCTCATATTCTGTGGTCTGTGGTCTGCCCTCTCTGCGATTGTTGGGAGTGTTGGAGGGTGCGGGGTGTTGCTGTGTTCCCTGGCGCTTGAAGAATAGTTCTACCAGCGCTCTGTGGTGGGCCCTCTCCCTGTAGGGCACCTGGGCCGGCCTCTGAGCAGCAGCCCTGCAGTCACCATAGTGCCTGGGTCTAGGCGCTGTGGGGGCCCTGCCCTGCCACAGGAGTATTTTCTGCCTTTTCCCAACATACCCTATGTGTTCCCTCTCTTCTCATCTACTTTGAGATTCTGGGGTCCGTTGTTCAGCGCTACTCTCCCTCACCTTCAGGAGGAACTGAGTGCCTCCTTTCAGAACCCCAGTCTCTCTTGCCTTTCCTCCTGTGGTTCACCGTCACAGTTCTGCCATGTCACTGTCCTTTCCGTCATGAGCATCCTTGCTCTCCCTGTGGCTTGATGCTGGTGGCCTCTCCTGCATGGTCATTTCCATTAATTAATTTTCTCATTAATTGTCTGCTATTCTATTTTATATGGTTTGGCTGTGTCCCCACTCAAATCTCAAGTTGAATTGTATCTCCCAGAATTCCTACCTGTTGTGGGAGGGACCCAGGGGAAGGCAATTGAATCATGGGGGCCGGGCTTTCCAGTGCTGTTCTCATGATAATGAATAAATCTTACAAGATTTGATGGGCTTATCAGGAGTTTCTGCTTTTGCTTCTTCCTCATTTTCTCTTGCCACCACCACATAAAAGCACCTTTCGCCTCCTGCCATGATTCTGAGGCCTCCCCAGCCACGTGGAACTGTTAAGTCCAATTAAACCTTTTTCTTTCCAGTCTGGGTATGTCTTTATCAGCAGTGTGAAAATGGACTAATACAGTAAATTGGTACCAGTCGAGTGGGGCGTTGTTGAAAAGATACCGAAAACATCGGAGCAGCTTGGGCACTGGGTAAGCAGCCAGAGGTTGGAACAGTTTTAAGGCCTCAGAAGAAGAGAGTAAAATGTGGGAACGTTTGGAACTTCCTAGAGACTTGTTGAATGGCTTTGCCCAAAATGCTGATAGTGATATGGATAAGGTCCAGGCTGAGGTGGTCTCAGATGGAGACGAGGAACTTGTTGGGAACTGGAGTAAAGGTGACACTTGTTTTGTTTTAGCAAAGACATGGGCAGCATTTTGCCCCTGCCCTAAAGATTTGTGGAACTTTGAACTTGAGAGAGATGATTTAGGGTATCTGGTGGAAGAAATTTCTAAGCAGCAAAGGATTCAAAAGGTGACTTGCGTGCTGTTAAAAGCATTCAGTTTTAAAAGGGAAACAGCAACTTGAAGCATTCCTTTTGAAAACTGGCACAAGACAGGGATGCCCTCTCCCACCACTCCTATTCAACATAGTGTCAGAAGTTCTGGCCAGGGCAATCAGGCAGGAGAAAGAAATAAAGGGTATTCAATTAGGAAAAGAGGTAGTCAAATTGTCCCTGTTTGCAGATGACATGATTGTATATTTAGAAAACCCCATTGTCTAAGCCCAAAATCTCCTTATGCTGATAAGCAACTTCAGCAAAGTCTCAGGATGCAAAATCAATGTACAAAAATCACAAGCATTCCTATATACCAAGAACACACAAACAGAGAGCCAAATCATGAGTGAACTCCCATTCACAATTGCTTCAAAGAGAATAAAATACCTAGGAATCCAACTTACAAGCGATGTGAAGGACCTCTTCAAGAACTACAAGCCACTGCTCAATGAAATAAAAAAGAGGACACAAACAAATGAAAAGAACATTCAGCTCATGGATGGGAGAATCAATATCATTGAGAAAATGGCCATACTGCCCAAAGGTAATTTATAGATTCAATGCCATCCCATCAAGCTACCAATGACTTTCTTCACAGGAGTGGAAAAAAACTACTTTAAAGTTCATATGGAACCAAAAAGAGCCCACATTGCCAAGGCAATCCTAAGCCATAAGAACAAAGCTGGGCATCACATTACCTGACTTGCTACAAGGCTACAATAACCAAAACAGCATAGTACTGGTACCAAAACAGAGATACAGACCAATGGAACAGAACAGAGCCCTAGAAATAATGCCACACATCTACAACCATTTGATCTTTGACAAACCTGACAAAACAAGAAATGGGAAAGGATTCCCCTATTTAATAAATAGTGCTGGGAAAACTGGCTAGCCATATGGAGAAAACTGAAACTGGATCCCTTCCCTTACACCTTATACAAAAATTAATTCAAGATGGATTAAAGACTTAAATGTTAGACCTAAAACCATAAAAACCTAGAGAAAACCTAGGCATTTTCATTCAGGACATAGGCATGGGCAAGGGACTTCATGTCTAAAACACCAAAGCAATAGCAACAAAAGCCAAAGTTGACAAATGGGATCTAATTAAACTAAAGAGCTTCTGCACAGCAAAAGAAACTATCATCAGAGTGAACAGGCAACCTACAGAATGGGAGAAAATTTTTACAACCTACCCATCTGACAAAGGGCTAATATCCAGAATCTACAATGAACTCAAACAAATTTACAAGAAAAAATCAAACAACCCCATCAAAAACTGGGTGAAGGATATGAACAGACACTTCTCAGAAGAAGACATTTATGCAGCTAACAGACACATGAAAAAATGCTCATCATCACTGGCCATCAGAGAAATGCAAATCAAAACCACAATGAGATACCATCTCACCGGTCAGAATGACGATCATTAAAAAGTCAGGAAACAACAGGTGCTGGAGAGGATGTGGAGAAATAGGAATACTTTTACACTGTTGGTGAGACTGTAAACTAGTTCAACCATTGTGGAAGTCAGTGTGGCGATTCCTCAGGGATCTAGAACTTCGAAATACCATTTGACAACCATCCAAGTACACAATTACTACCCAAAGGATTATAAATCACGCTTCTATAAAGACACATGCTGACATATGTTTATTACAGCAGTATTCACAATAGCAAAGACTTGGAACCAACCCAAATGTCCATCAATGATAGACTGGATTAAGAAAATGTGGCACATATACACCATGGAATACTATGCAGCCACAAAAAAGGATGAGTTCAGCAATGCTGGCAGGGACATGGATGAAGCTGGAAACCATCATTCTGAGCAAACTATAGCAAGGACAGAAAACCAAACACCACATGTTCTCACTTATAGGTGGGAATTGAACAATGAGAACACTTGAACACAAGGTGGGGAACATCACACACCAGGGCCTGTCTTGGGGTGGAGGGAGGGGGGAGGCATAGCATTAAGAGATATAACTAATGTAAATGACAAGTTAATGGGTGTAGCACACCAACATGGCATATGTATATATATGTAACAAACCTGCATGTTGTGCACATGTACCCTAGAGCTTAAAGTATAATAAAAATAAATAAATAAATAAATAAGAAACAGCATAAAAGTTCAGAAAATTTGCAGCCTGACAGTGAAGTAGAAAAGAAAAACCCATTTTTTTGAGGCGATATTCAAGCCAGCTGCAGAAATTTGCATAAAGAGCAAGGAGACTAATGTTAATCCCCAAGACCCTGGGGAAAATGTCTCCAGGCAGGTGTCAGAAGAACTTCAAGGCAGCCCCTCCCATCACGAGGCCCAGAGGCCCAAGGGGGAAAGAAGTGGTTTTGCAGGCTGGGCCCAGGGTCCCTGTGCAGTGTGCAGCCTAGGAACTTGGTGCCCAGCCACTCCAGCCATGGCTGAAAGGGGCCAGTGCAGAGCTCGAGCTGTGGCTTTAGAAGATGGAATCCCCAAGTCTTGGCAGCTTCCATGAGGTATTGAGCCTGCAGCTGCACAGAAGTCAACAATTGAGGTTTGGGGACCTCCGCCTAGATTTCAGAATATGTGTGGAAACGCCTGGATGCTCAGGCAAAAGTTTGCTGCAGATGGGGGGCCATTGTGGAGAACCTCTGCTAGGGCAGTAAAGAAGGGAAATGTGGGGTCGGAGCCGCCACACAGAGTCCTTACTGGGGGACTGCCTAGTGGAGTTCCCATACAGGTGCACTTGATAATTATTTATTAAACTATACACATAGATTGTGATGTTTTCTTCCTGTACTTTTTTTACCACCATAAGCGGAGAAAAAATAGTGCTAAGGGAAGTAACATTGCATTAAACAGTCAAGTATTTTATAACCAAAAGGATAACCAAAATTATTTTCTCTATGTATAGCAGATCTCTTTGAGAGCAGTAATATCAGTTTATTGATAATAATAGTTTTATTTTCAAATTCTCATAAATTTCTCTAAACATCATAGGAATGATGCTTACATAATTGGCATATTAATTTCGATGTTTTGGTAAGTATTTTATATTTGGGTGGTAAGTTTTCATTCACAGTTTGTGACTTTGTGCTGGAATCCCATGCACTTGGTACATTTTCTCAGGGGAGATTTGTCACCTCCCCATCCACTTATTCTCAGAGGTGGAGGACCAAGAACCGGAGAAAAAGAAATGACCAAAAAAAAAATCTAAAAAGATGTGCCTTCAATGTAATACATGAATTTGACCAGGTGAGGGCAGTGCCGTTTTAAGCTGTTTGCTGGGATGCAAGTGGAGGCAGCTAGTGATTTCATGCCTTTTGAGTTTCTCCTCTTCTCTACTGTTAGCTGCTGGGATTGAAAGGGCCATTTGTGCCAATTAAAGCGGAAGCAGTGTTGGCAATCCTTCTGATGGGCTGCATCTCCTTTGCCTATTTGGCACTTCCATCTTAACGCCAACCTTGCCAGCTGCTTTCCCCAGCAACTCTTTTCTTCCTGTTTCTTCTCCTCAGGCCCAACTAAGACCACTGATGTGCTAGACAAAGCACGGGGCCCTGACAGACAGAGAGATAGCAGGCTGGAGTGTGCAGCCCTTTGGGGCCTTATTGTTTGTTGTGAATAAAGCCAGAGGCATTTTCCTAAAAACTCAACCTCCACCCCAGGATGAGTTTCCCCTGCTTTTGTTTCTAGCCTTGTACTCCCCCAGGGTGGCTTGAGTGAAGCCCCCACACTAGTTTATGGCATTAATAGGGTCAAGTAGGATGAATGTTGGGATTATTTATTCCATCAATTGATGAAATGAAATAAAAACTATTCTCTGGAGCCAGGCTCAGTGGCTCATGCCTGTCAGGGGAGGCCAAGGCGGGCAGATCGCTTGAGCTCAGGAGATCAAGACCAGCCTGGCCAACATGGCAAAACCCTGTCTCTACGAAAAATACAAAAAAATTAGACAGGTGTGGTGCCACATGCCTGTAGTCCCAGCCACTTGTTGGGTTGAGGTGGGAGGATCGTTTGAGCCTGGAAGGTAGAGCCTGGCAGTGAGCCAAGATCACCGCTGCACTCTAGATTGGATGGCAAAGTGAGACCTTGTCTCCAAAAAACACACACACACACACACAAAACTATTACTGGTTCTCTGGGAGCCACCCCTCTGCCTAGAGATAAATAGCAATTTCCATGATAAGTACCACTCCATTCCCTGATTCCATTATTTAGAAGTCCAGCAACTGTAAGGACTTACTTAAGGTTGAGTGAGAAGCAGAAATCAAGGAAGCACTTATGTTGAAACTTTGCTTTACTACTTAAGTAAAGGGTCTTCTCAGATTCTCGTTAGGGATTTTTCATCTTTTCCAACTACATTTTTTTTTTTTTGAGACAGGGTCCCACCCTATCACCTAGGCTGGAGTGCAGTGGCATGCTGATAGCTCACTCCAGCCTCGAACTCCTGGGCTCAAGCCATCCTCCTACCTCAGCCTTCCAAAGTGCTGGAATTCCAGGTATGAGGCAGCACACCCAGCCTTTTTCATCCCTTTAAACTACATTTTCTTTATTACTAATTCTATCATACCATTAGAAGAAATTTGAGGGAAAAAATTATTTTGCCCATGATTCTAGGACCCAAACACCTCAACTGATTTTTTTTCTCCATGGTTCCTGCTCTAAGATCATAGAAGTACAGAATATTGGAACTAGAAGAACTCTTGGGAGGGAATTTGTGGGACAACTCGGTCAGTGTGCAAGTGAGGAATCTAAGAGCCGGAGGGGCAGTGCCATGTCAAGGCCACCAGATAGTTCAAGGCTGCACCTCCTCAGTCTCCATTTTGTCCTTCAGCAGGGCAGAAACCACTCTATCTCCTCATACGCAGGCCTCATGTGGATTGATATCAAAGTTGGTGCAGCTTCTTCTCAACCTCTTGACTAGTTCTAAGCACTACAATATATCCCATTTGCTGTCAGTTACAGCTAGAGCTAGATTAGCCCATGAGAGCATCTTGGGTGAAGAAGCAGCCATTGCCTTTACTCCATCCAGAGGACCTGTGGGGTGCGGGAGTCACCCAGGATGGTTGTCTCTGGCTATTGTACAGTTCTTTACAGGCACAACAGATGGCAGAGTAAGGCAGGACAAGCGCTAGACGAGGAATCAAAAGACCTGGCTCTCTCCTAACCTACTGAAAAGCACTTCCCCTTACAGTAAGAACCTCCATTTCTCCATCTGTGAAAACAGAAAGGTGGCCTGAAACAGTGCTTTTCAACCTGAGGTCCATGAACTTTCTGAAATTGTGTGCAGAGTTGTGGGAAGTGGTGTTTGCAGTCTCCTAGGGAGAGGGTATAAAGCTTTCATCTCATTCTCAAAGAGTTCCTGTTATGGACTGAACTGTGTTTCCCCAAAATTCGTATGTCTAAATATTAACCTCCGATGTGACTGTATTTGGAGACAGGGCCCTTAGGGAGGTAACTAAGGTTAAATGAGGGTGAGGCCTAATCCAATAGGACTGGTGCCCTTAAAAGAAGAAGAGACACCAGAGTGCTATCTCCCTCTCTCTCTCTCTCTCTCTCTCTCTCTCTCTGTGTGTGTCTGTCTCTCTGTCTCTCTATCTCTCTCCCCACCACCCCTTTAAGGACATAGTGAGAAGGTGACTGTCTGCAAGCCAGAAAGAAGACCTTCACCAGGAACCTAATTGCTGGCACCTTGATCTCGGACTTCTAGCCTCCAGAATTGTGAGAAAAATTTCTTTCGTTCAAGCCACCCAGCCTGTGGTATTTTATTATGGCAGCCTGAGCTGACTAATACCGGTCCTATAACCCAGAAAAGGTTCAGAGTCACTAGATCCACTGGTCCCCAGATATCAAGCTTGGGCATTCATGTTCTGCAGCAATGTGTCTCTAGATATTTTGTAGACTTCTTAAGTTTTGAACCTTTCATGCACATATTTTACGTAATTGTGATTATAGCATATATACAAATCTATTCTACCTTTTTTCTGCTCAGAATTGGGCAGCATATTTATTATTGCAACATACTGTGTTTTCTATTAGTTGCATAGCACAAGTTTGGATCTATATAAACCCATATCAGTTTAAGTCCTGATTCTACAACCTACTTTTTACCTCTGTGACCTTGAGCAAGTTATACCGTATCTGTGCCTTGTATATAAAATGGGGATAAGGGCTGGGTGCAGTGGCTCACGCCTGTTATCCCAGCACTTTGGGAGGCTGAGGCGAGAGGATCCTCTGAGGTCAGATGTTCGAGACCAGCCTGGCCAACGTGGTGAAACTCCATCTCTACTAAAAATACAAAAATTAGCCGGGTGTGGTGGCACACGTCTGTAAGCTCAGCTACTCGGGAGGCTGAGGCACGAGAATCACTTGAACTCAGGAGGCAGAGGTTGCAGTGAGCTGAGATCAAGCCACTGCACTCCAGCCTGGGCGACAGAGCAAGACTCCATCTCAAAAAATAAAAATGAAAATAAAAATAAAATAGGGATAAGATTAGTATCTGTATTAGTCCATTCTCACACGGCTATAAAGAACTGCAAGACTGGATAATTTATAAAGAAAAGATGCTTAGCTGACTCACAGTTCTGCATGGCTGGGGAAGCCTCAGGAAACTTACAATTATGGTGAAAGGGGAAGAGGCATGTCTTACACGGTGGCAGGTGAGAAAGCAAGTATGTGAAAGAGGAACTGTCAGACACGTAAAACCATCAGACCTCGTGAGAACTCACTCACTACCATGAGAACAGCATGGGGGAAACCACCCCCATGATCCAATCACCTCCCACCAGCCTTTGTCCTTGACATATGGGGATTTTGGGGATTACAATTCAAGATGAGATTTGGGTGGGGACACAGAGCCAAAGCCTATCAGTATCTATCTCATGTGGCCATGATGATTATCAAATGACATAATGTATGTAGAGGACCAGGGATATATTAAAGTTTCAACAGATATTAGTGGCTCTTATCATTGTTGAATACTGAAGTTGTTACCAGGTTTTTTGCTTTTATAAATTATACTGCTGTGATCAAATTTCTTTGTACATAGAGAATTTTTTTTCTTTTAAACAATTTCCTGAGGCTAAATTCCCTAGAGTAGTGTAACTGGGTCAATAGTTAGATTATTTTTTCTTATAATTTGGAATTTTTATTTTGTTTTTATTGAAATATCTCATTTATATTTACTTAACTGTAGATCTCTTCTGTGCATACATTTTTTAAATGTATTAGTCCACATAAGCAAAATAAATAAGTGAATTTATTTCTAGAAGTTCTTTATATTTAGCGTAGAACTCTTCTGAATCCTTTTTTACATTAGCATTGTCTGCGTTGCTGGATCTGCACCCTATGCTATCCTTTGGTGGTACATCATTTATTGAAAGACTGTTTCACTGCTGGTTCCAGGATTTCCTTCCAAGCTGCTGAGATCCCATCTGCACCCTTTCAATGAAGATGCTTTCTTGATCTTTTAAGGAGATTTCATGCACAGTCAATGACAACCTGATCACTAAACTATCAAATGGCCAACCGTGATCACTGACTGTCAGAAGCATTCTGATTTCAGAGACATGAAAATTTTTTTTTAAAGTGTATATTAGGATCAATGAAGTATGCTAACTCGCCACTATTGTGAATCCCACCTTCTTCAGATAGGATATTTTTTAATAAGTTTTATTGTATATATTTGAGGTTTACAACATGATGTTATGGGATACATATAGATAATAAGATGGTTACTATAGTGAAGCAAATGAACATTATCACTTCACACGGTTACTTTTTTGTGACAAAAGCAGCTAAAAATCTACTTATTTAATAAAAATCCCTAACATATACAATTTTATTAACTCTAGTCCTCATGTTGTACCTTAGGTCTCTAGACTTGTTCATCCTATGTAACTGCTACTTTAAAATCTTTTGCCTACATTCCCCATTTCCTCCCCTTCCCCCTACCCTACCCCTGGTAACTACTATTGTGTTCTCTCTATATATATATTTGACCTTTTTTTAAGATTCTACATGTAAGTGAGCTCATGCTATATTTTTATTTCTGTGTCTGGCTTACTTCACTTAGTATAATGTACTCCAGGACTATCCATGATGTGGCAAATGGCAGGATCTCCTTTTTTAAGGCTGAATAATATTCGTGTGTGTGTGTGTGTGTGTGAACATAGATAAAGAAAATCGACTTAGGTTGTTTCCATATCTTGGCTATTGTGAATAATGCTGCAATGGACATGGGAGTGAAGATATCTTTATGAGGTGGTGATTTCATTTCCTTTGGGAAGGAGGTGAAAGATCTCTAGAAGAAGAACTACTAAACACTGCTGAAAGAAATCAAAGATGACAAAAACAAATGGAAATACATCCCATGCTCATGGATTGGAAGAAGCAAGGCTGGGTGCAGTGGCTCACGCCTGTAATCCCAGCACTTTGGGAGGCCGAGGCAGGTGGATTTCTTGAGCCCTGGACTTCGAGACCAGCCTGACCAACATGGAGAAACCCTGTCTCTACTAAAAATACAAAATTAGCCGGGTGTGGTGGCACATGCCTGTATTCCCAGCTACTCGGGAGGCTGAGGCAGGAGAACGGCTTGAACCCGGGAGGCGGAGTTTGTGGTGAGCCGGGGATTGCGCCATTGCACTCCAGCCTGGGCAACAAGAGCGAAACTCCATCTCAAAAAAAAAAAAAAAAAAAATTCTAGAAGAAAACCTAGGAAAAACTCTTCTGGACATAGGCCTTGGCAAAGAATTTATGATTAAGACCTCAAAAGCAAATGCAACAAAAGCAAAAACAAATAAATGAGATCTAATTAAACTAAAAAACTGGTGCTATGGCAAACGAAATCATCAGAATAAACAGACAACCCTCAGAATGGGAGAAAATATTTGCAAACTATACATCCGACAAAGGACTAATATCCAGAAATCTGCAAGGAACTCAAATAAATCAGCAAGAAAAAAAACAATCATATCAAAAAGTGGGCAAATGACATGAATAGATGTTTCTCAAACGAAGATATACAAATGGCCAACAAACATATGAAAAAATGTTCAACATCACTAATCATCAGGGAAATGCAAATTAAAACCACAATGAGATACTACCTAACTCCAGCCAGAATTGCTATTTTTTCTTTTCTTTTTTTTTTTTTTTGTTTTGTTTTTTGTTTTTTTGTTTTTTGAGATGGAGCTTCACTCTTGTCTCCGAGGCTGGAGTGCAGTGGCACAGTCTCAGCTCACTGCAACCTCCACCTCCCGGGTTCAAGTAATTCTCCTGTCTCAGCCTCCCAATAGCTGGAATTACAGGTGCTCACCACCACGCCCGGCTAATTTTTGTATTTTTAGTAGAGACGGGGTTTCACCATGTTGGCCAGGCTGGTCTCGAACTCCTGACCTCAGGTGATCCACCTGCCTCAGCCTCCCAGAGCGCTAGGATTACAGGCGTCAGCCACCACACCTGGCCCAGAATTGCCATTATTTAAAAACCGAAAAACAAAGGATCGACAAATTACAGCCCACAGGCCAAATCAAACCCATCACCTGTTTCTGGACAGCTTGCAAGCCGGGCATGGTGGAGTGCGCCTGTAATCCCATAGATGTTGGCATGGATGTGGTGAAAAGGGAACATTTATACATTGCTGGTAGGAATGTAAAATAGTACAATTTCTATGGAAAACAGTATGGCGATATCCCAAAGAACTAAAAGAATCTACCATTCAATCCAGCAATCCCACTACTGGGTATCTACCCAGAGGAAAAGAAGTCATTATATCAAAAAAGACACCTGCACACATATGTTTATCACAGCACAATTCACAATTGGAAGGATATGGAACCAACCTAAGTGCCCATCAACCAATGAGTGGATAAAGAAAATGTGGCATACCCATGGAATACTCAGCCATAAAAAACGAACACAATAATGTCTTTTGCAGTAACTTGGATGGAGCTGGAGGCCATTAAGTGAAAGCTAAACTATAGGTACACAAAAGCATACAGAGTGGTATAAGGGACATTGGAGACTCAGAAAGGGGGATGGTGGGAGGGGTGAGGGATAAAAATATGCATATTGGGTACAATGTACACTACTCGGGTGATGGGTGCACTAAAATCTCAGACTTCACCACTATATAATTCATTCATGTTACCAAAAACCATTTGTGCCCCTAAAGCTATTGAAATTTTTTTAAACAGAAGTCACACGGGAAATTAGAAGATACGTTGAAGCAAACAAAAATAAAAACACAACATACCAAAACTTATGGGATGCAGCGAAAGCAGTACCAACAGAAAAGTTTATAGCTGTAAATGCGTACATTAAAGAAAGATCTCAAATAAACAGCCTAACTTTACACCTCATAAAACTAGAAAAAGGAGAACAAACTAAACCTAAAGCTATCAAAAGGAAGGAAATATTAAAGATTAGAGCAGAGATAAATGAAATAGAAAAACAATAGAAAAAAATCAATAAAACTGAGTTAGTTATTTGAAAAGATCCACAAAATTGACAAATGCTTAGCTAGATTAAGAAAAAAAAAGGAAAGACTCTAACTAAAATCAGAAATGAAAGAGGAAGCCTGGGAGCAGTGGCTCACACCTGCAATTCCAGCACTTTGGGAGGCCAAGGTGGGCGGATCACGAGGCCAGGAGTTCAAGACCAGCCTGGCCAACATGGTGAAACCCCATCTCTACTAAAAATACAAAGATTCGCTGGGCATGGTGGCGGGTGCCTGTAATCCCAGCTACTCCGGAGGCTGAGGAGAGAGAATCCGGGAGGCAGAGGCTGCAATGAGCCAAGATCATGCCACTGCACTCCAGCCTGGGTAACAGAGACTTTGTCTCAAAAAAAAAAGAAGAAGAGAAGAGAAGAAAAGAAAGAGACATTATAACAAATAGTAGAGACGGGATTTCACCATGTTGGCCAGGATGTTCTCGATCTCCTGACCTTGTGATCCACCCACCTCGGCCTCCCAAAGTGCTGGGATTATAGGCGTGAGCCACTGCGCCCGGCCAAAATAAGAGGATTTTAAGAGAATATTATGAACAATTGTATGCCAACAAATTAGATAACCAAGAAGAAATTGGTAAATTCCCAGAAATACACAGCCCACCAAAACTGAATCACGAAGAAACAGAAAATCTGAACAGACCAACAGTAAGGAGATTGAATCAATAATCAAAAACCTCCTAACGGGCCTGATGCAGTGGCTCACACCTGTAATCCCAGCAGTTTGGGAGGCCGAGGCTGGTGGATCCCTTGAGCTCAGGAGTTCGAAACCAGCCTGGCCAACATGGTGAAACCCCGTCTTATTAGATGGGAGCACAGAGTGGAGATAGGGAGACCAGTGAATTCTCCCTATCTCCACTCTGGAAAAAAGGAAGTCTCCTTGCCTGTGACAGTTGTCCAGGCAAGAGATGCTGGGGGCTTGGACCACTATGGACTGGAGGAGAGGTGAACTTTTCAAGAGATATTTAGGAAGTAACACCACCAATAGTTTAGAGAGAAAGAAGAAGGCAGACGCGACAGATTTTAGACCTGAGTGACTGAGAGAATTATGGCACCACTAGCAAAAATAGGGAATTCAGGAAAAGGAAGTGATTTGTGGAGAGAGAAATTTTTGCCTTGAACACATTAAATTTGAGGTGAGTGTAGGACAGCAAGTATAGCTGCCTTATAGGCAATTAGAAGCACAGGTCAGGAATTCTAGAAAGAGGTAAGAAGGTACCAATTGGGGAGTTTTCTCTTTAGAGGTGGTGGTTGAAACTAGGGGTCGACAAGCCAGGCGCAGTGGCTCATGCCTGTAATCCCAGCACTTTGGGAGGCGAGGTGGGGCGGATCACAAGGTCAGGGCCAAGACCAGCCTGGCCAACATGGTGAAACCCCATCTCTACTAAAAATACAAAAAATTAGCGAGACATTGGTAGCACGAGCCTGTAATCCCAGCTACTCAGGAGGCTGAGGCAGAATCTAAAAGCGAACCTGGGAGGTGGAGGTTGCAGTGAGCCGAGATCATGCCACAGCACTCCAGCCTGGGCAACAGAGTGAGACTCTGTCTCAAAAGAAAGAAATAAAATAAATAATAAATAAATAAATAAACAAACAAACAAACTAGGGGTCAACAAACTACAGCCCATAGGATAAATCAAACCAACTACCTGTTTTTAGATGGCTTGCAAGCTGAAAACAGGAGATTATATATATATATATAAAATTTTGTTTTTCTTGAGTCAGAGTCTCACTCTATCGCCCAGGCTGGAATGCAGTGGTGCCACCTCAGCTCACTGCAACCTCTGCCTCCCAAGTTCAAGTGATTCTTGTGCCTCAGCCTCCCAAGCCCAGCTGAGACTACAGGCACACACCATCAAACCCAGCTAATTTTTTGTATTTTTAGTAGAGACGGGGTTTCTCCATGTTGGCCAAGCTGGTCTCGAACTCCTGGCTTACTCAGGTGTTCCACCTACCTCCCAGTCTCTAGATGCTGGATAGGCATGGCTCCACTACTAACAATTCCTTTGGCACCTTCTGCCGGCCAGTTTTTACATTTTAAGTGTTTATATAAAGACCTACGGAATTGCCTTGATTTTGCCTCTTGGCACACAAAGCCAAAGAGATTTACTCTCTGACATTTAGGAAAAGTCTGCCAAGGCCCCGTCAAAACCATGAGAGTAGAGGTGCTCACCAAGTGAGTGGTGTCGAGGGAGGAGCATCATGCTTGAGGAAGAGAATAGACAGAGGTAAAACCACAATAAAGCAGCAGTGGAGATCAAGGAAGGAGAGTGTTTCAAAAAAGACAGGTGGGCCAGGGTGGCAAGTGCTAGACAGAGGATGAAGACTGCCGCCTGAATTTGGGAGCCGAGAGGTCATCATGTTAGTGGTCGTTAGGTTGGTGATCAAGTAGAGTGGTGGAAGAAGAAGTCAGATTGCAAGGGATTAACAAGTGAATAGTCGGTGAGCAGGTTGAGGAGCACATATAGATTATCCTTTGAAAGCGTTTAATGGGCCTGCACGGTGGCTCACGCCTGTAATCCCAGCACTTTGGGAGGCCGAGGCGGGCAGATCACGAGGTCAGGAGTTTGAGACCAGACTACCCAACATGGTGAAACCCGTCTCTACTAAAAATACAAAAAATTAGCTGGGCATGGTAGGGGTGCTCACTGCCAATCCCAGCCCCCCGCGGGAGCTGAGGAAGGAGAATCACTTGAACCCAGGAGGTGGAGGTTGCAAAAGAGCAAAGATGTTATCACTATTACTCCAACCCTGGCGACAAGTCAGATTCTGTCTTGAAAAAAAAAAAAGAGAGTTTAATGAAGGAATAGGTCGCTAGGGGTGGTATCTGGTGTGGAGCTGGTGTCTATAGAATGGAGGAGATCTGAGTGTATTATAAGCAGAGGGAAGGAGATGTAGAAAAGAACAACTGAAGAGGCAAATGAAATAAGATCCGCGGTTGCCCAGAGCAAAGCCTGGGAGGTAGCACTCTGGGGTGAGAGTCAGAAGGGACACTGTTGGCAGGAAGGGGACGGAATTCTTCCCAGGAGGAGGAGAGGCAAGGAGAGGCAAGAGACTTTTCAGTATGAGGTAGATCCATATACCACTGAGAGAAGGAACTTTTTTCTCTACAACTTCAGACATTTGAAGTTAAACAATGCAGGGTTATCTAGGCCTAGAACCACAGAACAAGAGTGTAATAGAAATACAAAGTAGCAGAGTAGATACACGAGTAAACGTCTGGCCATGAAGTTCTGTCTTGGCGGAGGAGGTGACTGAGACCAGAAAAAGATGGTCTGGGAGATGAGAAATGGTTCAGGGCTGGAACCCAGGCCAGAGACAGAGTGAGTTTGGTGGAAGGAGAGAGGGTAGAAAGAACCAGAGGTTGGCGGGCAAGGTGGCTCACGCCTGTAATCCCAGCACTTTGGGAGGCCAAGGCAGGTGGATCACCACAAGGGTGGGAGTTTGAGACCAGACTACCCAACATGGTGAAACCCCGTCTCTACTAAAAAGACAAAAATTAGCTGGGCATGGTGGCGTGCTCCTGTAATCCCAGCTACACGGGAGGCTGAGGAAGGAGAATCACTTGAACCCAGGAGGTGGAGGTTGCAATGAGCCAAGATCGTGCCACTGTGCTCCAGCCTGGGCAACAAGAGCAAAACTCTGTCTCAAAGAAAAAAAAAAAGAGTTTAATGAAGGAATAGGTCAGCATAGGGTGGTATCTGGTGTGGAGCTGAGGTGTCTATAGAATGGAGGAGATCTGAGTGTATTATAAGCAGAGGGGAAGGAGATGTAGAAAGAACAACTGAAGAGGCAAATGAAATGTAAGATCACGGTTGGAGCAAAGCCTGGAGGTAGCACTCTGGGGTGAGAGTCAGAGGACACTGTTGGCAAGGAAGGGGATGATTCTTCCCCAGCCATGACAGGAGGAGGCCAAGGAGAGGCAGAGAGGCTTTCTGGTAATGAGAGTGGTCCCATAGCATAAGAGGGAAGGACTTTTTCTCCTGCAAACTCGGACATTTGGAAGTTAAAACAGTAAGCAGGGGGTTATCTGGGCCTGGAGACCACCCAGAGACAGGGAGTGTAGAAATGCAAAGTAGCAGTGAATGCACAGTAAAACGTCTGGCCATGAAGTTCTGTCTTGGCGGAGAGGTGACTGAGACCAGAAAAAGATGGTCTGGGAGAATGAGAATGGTTCAAGGGGCTGGAACCCAGGCTAGAGACAGAGTGAGTTTGGTGGAAGGAAGAGAATTGAAAGAACCAGAGGTTGGCCGGGCAAGGTGGCTCACGCCTGTAATCCCAGCACTTTGGGAGGCCAAGGCAGGTGGATCACCTGAGGTCGGGAGTTTGAGACCAGACTAGCCAACATGGTGAAACACCTGTTTCTACTAAAAATACAAAAAATTAGTCCGGCATGGTAGTGCATGCTTGTAATCCCAGCTACTCGGGAGGCTGAGGCACGAGAATCGCTTGAACCTGGGAAGCAGAGGTTGCAGTGAGTCAAGATCATGCCATTGCACTCCAGCCTGGGCAACAAGAGCAAAACTCTGTCTCAAAGAAAAAAAAAGAAGAAGAACCAGAGGTTATACCCAAATAAGAGGATTTCCAAGTTTAAAATCTTGAAAACGAAACAATGATTGAGTGAAGAAGAAGGCATCCTAAGTGCGATTAAATGTGTGGGAGGCTGAATGAGAGTCAAGATGGAGATGACTGAAATTGAAAGAACAGTTATAGGGTCTCATTTAAGCCTCATCACATACGTAGGCCATAGAAATGAAAAAACTGAGGCACTGAGAATTTAAGTCACCTGTCCAAAGTCATGCAGCTAGGAAATGGAGGAGGTGAGCTTTGACCAGATCTGTAACTCTCAGATCGAGTTGATCGTGTCATGAAAGGAAGATGGTGCTTTGCTCTCACTGGAGATAAGATCTGGGAAGGGGGTAAAAAAAAGATGACATGGAGAGAGGAGGACAATGTCCTGCAGACGAAGGCAGGTCGAGGCAGAATTAAGCATGAAGTTAGTTTAAAGACTGGGAAAGGAATAGAGAGGATTTAATATGTATAAACAATTCCTAAATTAGGAACTTAATTTTTTTTCATCTCTTTTTCTGTGCCACATTTAATTAACATAGTTCTTTGGAGGTTATTAGTGTGCAGCACTTTCACTTCGTCTCTCAGTATCTGCACAACAGTCTCTGAGGGTAGCTATTATTATTTTGCTCACTTTACTGAGGAAGAAACAGCCTTAAAGACTGTGATCTGTCCATGATCATACAGGAAGTGACAGATACAGGCATGCAGTCCAGATATCGTGTTCTTTTGTTGATCCATCTGAGTGAAAGCAGGACTTACTGCCTGCGCCACCCCTCTGGTGTTGAAGTCATCTCTAAGTCCAGTCCCTTAGCCTGAGGTAACTGAGACCAGAAAGAGGTGATCTGGGAGAATGAGGAGCCGAGCCCCAGGGCCTGAAACCAGGTCCTTGGAGAGAATCACCGAGAATCTTACAAGACGGTGGGAATATAGAGCTACCAGGCATAGCCTGTATCTTCAAAGAATTCTTTAAGTGGAGGAGAAAGAATTGTTTTAAAAATTACAATCCAGAAGGCTGAGGTGGGAGGATCGCTGGAGCCTGGGAGGCAGAGGTTGCAATGAGCCGAGATCGTGCCATTGCACTCCAGCTTAGGCGACAGAGCAAGACCCTGTCTCAAAAAAAAAAAAAAAAAAAGTTAAAATCCAGTATCCAAAATTCTATTCTGTGCTGGTGCAGACTGTTCTGTGGGAGCCCAAAAAGAAGCAGTCACTACTGCATTGGAGATTTGAGGCCAACTTCTGAAAGAAAGAGATTCCCAATGGATAAGGAGACTGAGTTAGGACAGAGCACATGGGAACCACATGCACAGAGGCATGGAGAGGAGCCTGTTGACTCATTTGGTGAACAAACTTGGCAGTATGCTTAGTAAGTGGGACTCTTGTTAAAGAGCCAGGCCACTGGGGCCTTGTGTGTCAGGCTCAGGGCATCGACCTATAGACACAGGGCCATGGGGAAGAGCACTGTCGAGTTTTGAACAGGGAAATGATATGATTAGATTTGTATTCTGAGCAATCTTTCCATATCAAGGCAAGACTGGCACTGGGGAATCAGGCAAGAGGGGCTGTCGCAGCAGGCCAGTTGAGAGATGCCAGCTTGAGCCTCGGGAGGAAGAGCAGAGAGGAGGGAACCTATTTAAGAACATCTGTTTCTGAGCACTTGTGCTGGTAGGGTTGCTGAATCATCACAGATGCACCTGTTGCCTAGATACTACCCAACTGCTCTCCAAAAAGGCTGCACCAATTTACGTAGGAAATGTTCTTTAGAGCACCCCAGCTATTTTTCATTCTCTCTCAGTCTTCCCATAATGCTATTGCATATCAGCTGCCCTGTGAAGGAGACTCATATTCTCTGATGTGGATAAAGAAAATCAAAAGCATCATGTTAAACTTGTGATTCCCCGTGCACCATGCATGGCTCCCCCCTGCTTTCTCTTCTACTACGCCCAGGCTCCTCAGTACATTGAAAGGTGCATCTATCTTTATTGTTAGTCATCCCAGACTATAAATTTAGGTATACAAGAAACATTGCCTCTCTTTATTGTTTTTCTATATCAGTCTAATTTCAATTCTGCACTCCGCCTTGGCAGAGTCTGGGAAATTCACCGTGAGTCATCCTCACAGTTCCTGCTTCCCTGATGTCAAGAAGAGGTCTTGGGACCTTTCACAGTATCAGACATCTAGGGGCAGAACGGTAGAGGGTCTTGTTTTCTGTAAGTTTCTGCTAAGCCATTCATTCTACCCTGTTCATTGCTGCTTTTGTGGCTGAGGAAATCTGCCAGGCAGCTAGGACGCCTGCAGTTTCCGGTGCATCTCCCTGCACACACCAAGGGACCACTCCTCTTTGGGGAATTACCAGCTCCTCAGAGTGTTACTAGGAAGCAGGGCCCAGGGACCCACAGCTCCCTCTCTCCTCCCTCTTCTCCTTCTACCCAGGCTGTATACCTCTCCTGAGGCAATAAAGCACATAGCTGGCTTCATTTTGATAAGGTGTGGGGAGAAAGAGGGAAACACAAGGAGGGAAGATACAGGCTTCAGCCTATGGCACCTAAAGGGATAAACGGATTGTCTATGAAAAATAAAAAAAAATTAGCCGGATGTGGTGGCACGTGCCTACAGTCCCAGTTACTTGGGAGGCTGAGGCAGGAGAATCGCTTGAAGCCAGGAGGCAGAGGTTGCAGTGAGCCCAAATCGGCACCACTGCACTCCAGCTTGGGTGACGGAGCGAGACTCTGTCTCGAAAACAAAAATAAAAATAAAATAAAATAAAATGCCAACATCCAATCTAATATTAAAATACTTAGGCAGGGCACAGAGGCTGATGCATGTAGTCCCAGCACTTTGGGAGGCCAAGGTGGGAGGATCGAGACCAGCCTGGGCAACATAGTGAAACCTGGTCTCCACAAAAAGAAAAAACCAAGCTTAAAATACTTAAGTCGGGGTGTAGCCCAACATCATGTTTTCACGGGAAATCTCCAAGGGGACATTGCCACTTTTCCTCCTAGGATAACGACTCTTTTCTTCCTAGGCCTGTGTAGTAGGCAGAATAATTCCCCAACTACCAAAGATATCCACATCCACATCCTAACCCAGAACCTGTGTGTGTGTGTGAGATTACATGTCGAAGGGGCATGAAGGTTGCAGATAAAATTAAGGTTGCCAATCAGCACACTTGTGACAGGGATATTCTCTTGGATTATCCAGGTAGGCCCGGTGTAATCTCAGCGTCCCTATATGTAGAAGAGGGAGGCAGAATGAACGAACCAGAGAGATGGCAGCGTGAGAAGGAGCTGGCCTGACGTTACCAGGTTTTAAGATGGGGGAAGGGGCCATGGGCCAAGGCATCCAGAAGTTGGAAAAGGCAAGGAAATAGACTCTTCCCTAGAGCCTCTAGAAGAAACACCAAGCCTGCCAACACTTTGATTAGTCCAGTGAGACGCATCTCAGGCTTTTTTATTTTTATTATTATTATTTTTTTGAGTCAGATTTTCACTCTTGTCGCCCAGGCTAGAGTGCAATGGTGGGATCTTGGCTCACTGCAACCTCTGCGTCCTGGGTTCAAGCAATTCTCCTGCCTCAGCCTCCCCAGTAACTGGGACTACAGGTGCATGCCACCACTCCTGGCTAATTTTTTATTTTTATTTTTAGTAGAGACTAAAAATATTATTTTAGTTTCACCATGTTGGCCAGGCTGGCCTCGAACTCCTGACCTCAGGTGATCCGCCCGCCTCAGCCTCCCAAAGTGCTGGGATTACAGGCTTGAGCCATCGCACCCAGCCTACATCTCAGACTTCTGACTTCTAGAACTATAAGATAATAAATTTGTATTGTTTGAAGCCACTAAATATGTCATAATTTTTTACGGCAGCAGTAGGAAATGAATACAAGCTACAAAAGGAAATCATGGTTTTTAATTTCTTCTTATGATTTTCAGTGTAACTGTTTCCATTCTGGGGCTTGAAGGTAGCCCTGAGCATGGCTGGTATCCTGTTTTCTCCCACACCTTAGGGTGGTGGAGGATGGGGTTAGGACACGTGGTCTGCCTGTGGCCCTGGCCTCGTGGGCTTGTAGAAATCCACGTCTCCCCTTTCCCTCTAAGCCATGTAAAAGCCAAGTCTTGACTAGAGATGAGTGTTGACAGCTGCTGGATCTACAGATAGGTCCTCCTTCCAGGCCTGTGGCGGGATTGCGCATCCCAGGGAATCTCTTTAGAGTTAGGTGTGGACATGTGGCTTGCCTTTGCCAATGAAGCTTTAAGACACAGTGTACAATTCATCTCATTCTCAACCCACTGCTGCAGTGAGCATGAGAGAATGTGCCAAGATGGGGCCACTGTCAGCGCCTGGGTCCCTGGGTGACTACAGTGAGCCAAGCCTTCGCTAACCTGTGTTGTACATTTAATGTGAATAAAAAAATAAAGTTCTGTTTGATTAACGCTCTGAGCTTTGGTACTTTTTGTTTCACAGCATAGCCTAGTCTGGCTTGGCCTGACAAATCTGGTCTTTTTTTTTTTTAAGAGCCAGGGTCTCAGTCTGTCACCCAGGCCAGAGTACAGTGGCACAATCATGGCTCACTACAGCTTCGAACTCCTGGGCTCAAGTGATTCTCCTGCCTCAGCCTCCCAAGTAGCTGAGACTACAAGCACACACCCACCACACCTGGCTAATTTAAATTTTTTTTTCTTATAGAGACGGGCTCCCACTATGTTGCCCTGGCTGGTCTCAAGCGATCCTCCCGCCTCAGCCTCCCGAGTACCTGGGACTAGAGGCGTGTGCCATCGCACCGGGCTCTAGGTCTTACCAGATTCTCTGTCTCCTAGTCAGCCTCTTCACTCATGTGGCCACGAGAGGCAGGGCCTGAGCTTTCCTCATTTCAGACACAAACATGTGCAACACAGATTCTGGCCCCAGCCTCACAATAAAAAGTGAGAAAAAAAAAATCTGCCTGGTTTCTCTCTCCAGGGAGCTGGGAGGCTGAGGGAGCTAGGCCCTGCACAGGACCCAGTAGAGAAAGGAAGGAGCATTCCTTTATGGAAGTGCCAACCTCAAAAGGGTGGAAGTAAATCCTTCATGAGGCCTCATACCAGTTAGCTTGAACCTCACGTGTACATTTAATACTTTGGCACCAAAAGCACTGGCCCATCCTAAAGGTCAACTTCTCTTGCAGAGAGCCAGAGGAGAGATACTGCAGTCCCTTGCCTCCAGCCTCAGCAGTCATGACAGGCTTGTCCCAATCTCCCTGGGGCAGAAGGGAGTAGATGCCGACCATTGGGCCTAAACCAGGGGCTTCCCTTTTAAAAAAACAAAAACAGAAACTAACAAACAACAACAATGAAAAACATCTCTTTCTTCCAGGCAACTCCTGGCAGCTCTTGCTAGTCCCCTACATCTCCGCCGCCCGTGGTCCTGTAGCCTCCATGTAAGGGCCAAGGCTGTGGAACATCAGTGGCTCCAGGGACCCTTTTTCTCTTGTGCTTTTCACTGCCCCTCATGCTTGCTGAGACTTTCTCCCCAGCACAGCCAGTGCTCCTGGATCTTTCACATTCATTATTATCTCACTGAGAAGGTCAAGAGGGTTAATTATTGATGGCAACGTTATGAAACTTGTTACTACTCTTAAAGATGATATTAACAGCTGTTTTGAAATTCTCATTGCCTCAGCACTATGGTCTAGTGGCTTTCCACTCTTGATGTGCATTACAATTACCTGGAGAGCTCTTGAAAACCACCCAAGAACCAGGTAGCTCTCCCGGCCTAGTGCTTGAGAACCGCGTCCCTCATTTATACTCTATCAGGCATAATTACCTCTCCATGTCTTTGTGCGCTGTGGGTCCTAGTCCTTGACACACAAAAAGAATCAGCAGCAGCACTTGGTCAATATCCAGCCCCATCTCTCCCATCTTGAGGAGGGTCTCACAAGTGTAGCATTCTTTGAAATTTCCGAGAAATTGTTTCTTCCTGTACTCTATTCCCATCTCCACCCCATTCTTTCTAAAAGCCCATTTTCCTCAAGTCAACATTTCTCAGAATATATTCTGTAGAGAGAGCAGGGGAGCTGGGAAAAACACAGTAGTTAGTGACTGTGGTTGGCTGATAATGGCTCCCAAAGGTAAGTCTGGTCCTAACCCCTGAAACCTGTGAATGCTGCTTTATTTAGGGAAAAGGGTCTTTACAAATGTAATGAAGTTAAATACTTGGCCATGAGGAGACTATCCTGGATTATCTGGATGGGACTAAAATGCCCTCACAAGTGCGTCCTTATAAAAGACAGACAAAGAGAGAGCAGACACCCGGAAGAGGGAGAGCCCCCATGAAGATGAAGGCAGAACCTGGAGTGATGATCTCACAAACCCAGGAATGCCAGCCAGCAGCTGCCAGATACTACAAGAGGTGAAGAATGGATTCTCCCCTAGAGCTTCTGGAGGGAGCATGGCCCTGCTGACACCTTGATTTTGGACTTCCAGCCTTCAGAACTTTGAGATAATAAATTTCTGTTATTTTAAGCCACCCAGTTTGGGGAGATTTGTTATGGCAGCCTCAGGAAGCTAATACAGTGACCAAATGAGTTTGGTGACTCTGTCTACAGCAGAATGTCCCGAAAACTCTCCTATGCTAATGGGCATTGTTTTCCAAAAACAGGCCCCAGACAAGTGCTCCACAGAACACACCCTGCAACAGGTCACACCTTAGCCAGCCGCCACGAACCAAGCTTCCAGCACCACAGATTTTATGTGTGCAAGACCTTTATGCATGAGACTATTTATTCATTTTCTAACTCATTCAAATAAACAATTATTTGTTGAATATTTATTTATTTATTTTGAGGCAATCTCACTCTGTTGCCTAGGCTGGGGTGCAGTGGTGCCATCACGGCTCTTTGCAACCTCTGCCTCCCAGGCTCAGGTGATCCTCCCGCTTCAGCTTCCTGAGTAGCTGGGACTACAGGCTCACATCACCACATCTGGCTAATTTTTTGTATTTTTTGTAGAGATGAAGTTTTGTTACCGGAAAGGGGTCCTGATCCAGACCCCAAGAGAGGGTTCTTGGATCTTATGCAAGAAAGAATTCAAGGTGAGTCCATAGAGTAGAGTGAAAGCATATTAGGAAAGTAAAGGAATAAAAGAATGGCTACTCCATAAGCAGAGCAGCCCCAAGGGCTGCTGGTTGCGCATTTTTACTTTTATTTATTTTATTTTATTTATTTATTTTTTTGAGACGGGGTCTCCCTCTGTCCCCCAGGCTACAGTACATTGGCACGATCTCGGCTCACTACGACCTCTGCCTCCTGGGTTCAAGCGATTCTCCTGCCTCAGCCTCTCGAGTAGCTGGGATTACAGGTGCCCACCACCATGCCCAGCTGATTTTTGTATTTTCAGTAGAGACAGCGTTTCGCCATGTTGGCCAGGCTGGTCTCGAACTCCTGACCTCAGGTGATCCGCCCTCCTCAGCCTCCCAAAGTGCTGGGATTATAGGTGTGAGCCACTGAGCCTGGCCCTATTTCTTGATGATATGCTAAACAAGGGGTGTGGATTATTCATGGCTCCTCATTTTAGACCATATAGGGTAACTTCCTGACATTGCCATGGCATTTGTAAACTGTCACGGCGCTGGTGGGAGAGTAACAGTGAGGACAACCAGAGGTCACTCTTGGTTGCCATCTCAGTATTCATGGGTTTTAGCCGGCTTCTTTACTGCAACCTGTTTTATCAGCAAGGTCTTTATGACCTGTATCTTATGCTTACCTCCTAACCTCTGACTAAGAATGCCTTAACCTCCTGGGAATGCAGCCCAGCAGGTCTTAGCCTTATTTTACCCAGCCCCTATTCAAGATGGAGTTGTCTGGTTTAAATACCTCTGATAGTTTCACCATGTCGTTCAGGCTGGTCTCCAACTCCTGTCCTCAAGTGATCTGCCTGCCTCAGCCTCCCAAAGTGCTGGGATTACAGGCATGAGCCACTACACCCAGCCTATTTATTGAATATTTAAATAAATAAAAATGTATTTGTTGAATGAGCACCTACTATGTGTCAGAAATGATTCAAGGCCCTGGTGACATCGTGATTTAAAAAACCCAAATTATATATCTTGTGAAAAGTATATTCTAGTGGAATAATCGATCAATAAGCAAATAAGCAAATAAGTAGCAGGTGGTGATGAATGCTATAAAGAATATAAAATGGGCCAGGCACGGTGGCTCACACCTGTAATCCCAGCACTTTGGGAGGCCAAGACGGTTGGACCACCTGAGATCAGGAGTTTGAGACCAGCCTGGGCCAACATGGTGAAACCTCGCCTCTATTAAAAATGCAAAAAAAAAAAATTAGCTGGGGGTGGTGGTGTGCACCTGTAGTCCCAGCTACTTGGGAGGCTGAGGCAGGAGAATTGCTTGAACCCAGGAGGCAGAGGTTGCAGTGAGCCAAGATTGCACCACTGCACTCCAGCCTAGGTGACAGAGTGAGACTCTGACTCAAAAAAAAAATATGTACATATATACACACACACAACACACACACATATATATAATGGACCAAAAAGGATAGAGAGGGATGCAGGGTGTATTTTACAGTGGGTGATCAGAGAAGGCAAGGCATTTTACCAGGTTATTTACCCAAATTAATCTCATGTAATGCTCTCAACAACCATTTCATCATTATCATACAAAGTAGGTGTAATCTCTACTTTGTACACAAGGAAACTGAGGCTCAGAGAAGTGAAGTGATTTGTCCAAATCACACAGCTATGAATTGGTCGATATGGGATTGGGATTGAGACCTAGGCGGGTCTGACACCAAACAAAGCCCATTTACTACTACCATGCTACACGGTTCCTGTACCCAACTGGACTCCCATTGGAATCCTCTAGAGCCTGCCTTGGCCTTTCTACTACAATTGTTCACTGATTCCCAGTGGAGTTTGGGAAATCATTGACTAATGATTCTGAGGGTAAGAAAGCTGGAGGCAGGGGAATCAGATGGCAAAGGACACTTCTAGTCAGAGACTTGCCCTGCAGAATCGCTTCAACTTAGTTCTATATTTGGAAGGCAGTCATAGGGTACTGAAACTTCCTGCTTCCTCCCCTGGGTCTCCTCATCTCTCCTTTGTGTCCTGCCCCGTCACCTGGGGCCCTCAGGCAGAGCCACAGAGTCCAGCTAAAGAGACTTTTTATGCCTTTGTGGCTCTGAGCTGCATCTCTGAGTCCTGGATGGTGGGTGGGACTCGGGCAGACAGACCAGCCAAGCAGTGGAAGCTTGGAGCAGGTCTACAACAGCATGTGGCCCAGTTCGGCTGGAATATAGGATGCTCAAGAAGACTGGAGAATCAGGCTGGCCTGGAGGCTGGGGCCAGATCATGGAAGGCCTTAATGGCCAGGCCAGGAGAAGAGCCTCCATTCTCTTGGCTGGTGTTTGCCAAAGCGTGTCTTGCAGACCACTCGTGTTTGGAGATAGTGATAGCAGTGACAGGAGGGGGTCTTTTGTGAGAAGGTGAAGGTTCCTTGTTAAATAAGTTGAGGTTCAGTGAAAGTGAACAGATTCCTTTTGTGCAAGGTTTCTCCGACCTGGCATGAGGGCCAGAGGGCAAGCCAATGGGTCACGGTGAGTGCCATCCTCATGGTGAAGATGGATGGAACCCCGCTAGAGGTAGACTGGCCTGGGGGTGGCCAGTCAATCCTGTGGATTCGGCTCTTTATGGCCTCCTCTCTCCACTCTCTGCCACTCTGCTACCTCCACTTCAACTAACACCCTCCTACCCTCTAAGTGGTCTCCCTGCACCTACCTGCCCCCATACCATCTCCCCTCTCCCAGACTCGCCTTCCCTGCCCGCACCACAGCCATCCTCTGCGACCATCCCATTACCCTATGCCTCTTCACACGAAAGCACTTCTCTAGCTATTTTATAAGCTATGGTAATGGCTAAATACTCTAGGTAATTAGTTATGTGAAAGACCACTACTCACTAGCAAATATGCTAAAAATTTATCTGGAGTCTCATGGAGGGTTTGTCCTAAGCCATCCTTGAAAAAAAATGGACTTTTAATTTTTATTTATTTATGTATTTATTTTGAGATGGAGTTTCACTCTTGCTGCCCAGGCTAGAGTGCAATGGCACGATCTTGGCTCACCGCAACCTCCACCTCCCAGGTTCAAGCGATTCTCCTGCCTCAGCCTCCTGAGTAGCTGGGATTACAGGCATGTGCCACCAGGCCTGGCTAATTTTGTATTTTTAGTACAGATGGGGTTTCTCCATGTTGGTCAGGTTAGTCTCGAACTCCCGAACTCTGGTGATCCGCCCCCCTTGCCCTCCCAAAGTGCTGGGATTACAGGCGTGAGACACCACACCCAGCCTTAACTTTTTAAAAATATCGTTTGCTTTTTTTTTTTTTTTTAGAAGTAGACAGAGCTTTACCGCACTGTTAGTTTCCTTGGTAACCACATCTAGTTCCTGACCCCTAGACCTCCTGTCCTCAGTCCCTAACTGCAGAGCGTCTGAGGCGCTGCCACACTCCCTGGCTCCAGGAAGATGCCCTGCCGTGGTTCTCACCCCAGCCCCTGCGCTATCTCAGTGCTCCACTCCAGAGCCCATCACCAGGTCCCGGACCGGGTGTCCTCAGCCCCTAAATTCACATCATGGTCTTTTCAAATCCAGTTGGGGGCAGGAAGGGTATTCACAAGATAAAACGTATTCCCAGAGACAGAAAGGCGGGCTGGTTAGGAGTGTGGACTTTGAAGCCAGAAGGCTTGGTTTGAAAGCCAGGCTTGCCTCACTTACTAAAATGCCGTTTGACCTTGGGCTTAATTGACTTAGCCTCTCTTTGAGTCTGTTTTATCATCCTTAAAAGAGAAATAAAAATAGAACCTTTCTGAAAGAGTTTTCAAGAGAATACATATGTGTAAAAGTGCTTTAAGCAGCACCTGGCACTTGGGGAGCGTTTCTGGTCCATATTATTGTTGTGGCCATCCATCTGTCCGCTCATCTTCAGATGTTTTGGCTTAGTCAGCAGTTAGTCTGGGATTTTGTGAGTGAGGAATTCGTGAGTGCCACAAGCGAGAGCATGTTTTTAATTTGGTGTCTCCTCAAGCTTTTTTTTTTTCTTTTTTTTTCTTTTTTTTTGAGACAGTCTGGCTCTGTCGTCCAGGCTGGAGTGCAGTGGTGCGATCTCAGTACACTGCAACCTCCACCTCCCGTTTCAAGCGATTCTCCTGCCTCAGCCTCCTCAGTAGCTGGGATTACAGGCGCCCATCATCATGCCTGGCTAATTTTTTGTATTTTTAGTAGAGACAGGGTTTCACCATGTTGGTCAAGTTTGTCTCAAACTCCTGACCTCGAATGAGCTACCCGCCTCGGCCTCCCAAAGTACTGGGAGCACCCAGGCATGAGCCACTACACCCAGCCCTAGACTGACTCTTTTTTTTTTTTTTTTATTATACTTTAGGTTTTAGGGTACATGTGCACAACGTGCAGGTTTGTTACATATGTATCCATGTGCCATGTTGATTTCCTGCACCCATTAATAGATCATTCAGCATTAGGTATATCTCCTAATGCTGTCCCCTCCCCCACCCACAACAGTCCCGAGGAATGTGATGTTCCCCTTCCTGTGTCCATGAGTTCTCATTGTTCAATTCCCACCTATGAGTGAGAACATGAGGTGTTTGGTTTTTTGTCCTTGCGATAGTTTACTGAGAATGATGTTTTCCAGTTTCATCCATGTCCCTACAAAGGACATGAACTCATCCTTTTTTATGGCTGCATATCCAGAAGACAGAGAGGTGAAATAACCTGTCCGAGGTCACATAGCTAGTAAATGGCAAAGCCAGGAGCAGGAACCCAATCCAGACAGCCTGTTCCAGGGCCCGTGTGCTTACCCACTCTGCTGCCATGCCTTGCATGGGACTAGCCAGGCTCTGGCCAGACTGCCACTGATGCCTATGCCTGTACAGATGGCTGGCTGCCTAGTTGGAGAAATACGGGCTCCACTCTAAGAGGAGGCAGGGCCTGGGCCATGGCACCTCGGCACAGGGCATGTGGACAAAGTCCCCAAGGCCGACACCACACGTTGGGATTGTAGAAAACGATTTTTGGCTGGTTGAGGAATTTTTCAGAAGGCCTGAGAGTCCAAGCAGGTAAAGTCCAGCCCAGAGTCGGGCCCACCACTAAGAGGCCTCGTGCAGGTCCTGGGAGGGCAGCTTCAAGCAGTATTGGGTGTCTCAGAAGGTACGGACCCAGGGAGGAACCTTATTTGGCAGCTTTGCTCAGCGGAGTGTCTTTGGGTTGGGCACAACGCTTTCCAGGGTGTGACTTTCCCTGTTCCTGGAAGCCCAGCAGCAGCCAAGAGCCCCAGGCCATGCCCAGTCCAGACTACCTGCTCCTCAGGAAGGGGCCTTAGCCAGCTGTGCAGGCCCTCTTCAGTTTGGGAAAAAGAACTTCAGGCGCTCAGCTGGTGACACCTTCTGAATAACACAACCCCAAATCCCTTCTATTCAGCCAGTCTGAGCCAAGGATGGGGTCACCCTGGGAGCCTCTGGTGTGGCCTGTATTCCTTGAGGGGCCCTGAGTGGCTTGGAGAAGAAGCCCTTGGGCTGCTGATGCCTTGCAGCTGGAGGGCAGGCAGGCTTCCCTCCCTGGTTCAAAAGGCTGCAGGAGAAGTCGGGAGGAACTTGGCTGAGAGGTTGGAGGTAGCCAGACAGTGAGAAAAGGGAAGAAGCCCAGGACTCTAGAAGCAGAAAGTGAGGCCACAAGCAGGAAAGGTGGGGACAAACTGAGTGAGGGAGAGGTGCTTTCCTGGGACTGGGATGAGGCCAGAGGCCACTGCCAGAAAAGATGTGTTCCCAGGCAGGCTTGACCCCACCTTCTTCTCACACGGCCTCTAAGCTGATTCAGGGAATAGCATCCGATATCAAACCCATCCTGCCTAAGATTCTTTTGATATTTTTTTTTTTTTTTTTGAGACGGAGTCTTACTCTGTCACCCAGGCTGGAGTGCAGTGGCGCAGTCTCAGCTCACTGCAAGCTCCGCCTCCCGGATTCAGACGATTTTCCTGCCTCAGCCTCCCGAGTAGCTGGGACTACATGCGCGTGCCACCATGCCCGGCTAATTTTTGTATTTTTAGTAGAGACGGGCTTTCACTATGTTGGCCAAGCTGGTCTCAAACTCCTGACCTCATGATCCGCCCACCTCGGCCTCCCAAAATGCTGGATTACAGGCGTGAGCCACCGCGTCCGACCTAACTTTTATTTTGATATAACATAAAACTTACTAGGTTGGTGCAAAAGTAATTGTGGTTTTTCCAATTAAATGCGGCTTTTGCAATGCTTTTAATTGCAAAAACTGCAATTACTTTTGCACCAACCTAATAAAAACAAGTTGCAAGAATAGTACAAGGATCTCCTTTATGCACTTCCTCTGTATTACCAGTTATTAGCATGCCGCCCCATTTGCTTTATCTTTTGTGCCTTCTCTCTTGCTCTGCATATTTGGTTTCCAAGTCACACAAAAGTAAATTGCAGACATCATGACCCTTAACTTCTAAATATCTCGATGTGTATTTCCTACAAACAAAGACATTCTCTTACATTATCCAAATTAGCTAAATAGCAGGAATACAAGGTTTTTGTCTAATCTCCAGGCCATGTTCAAATATTACCAACTGTCCCAATCTTTTAGCTTAATTTTATTCTTTTTTTTTTTTTGAGACAGAGTCTTGCTCTGTCACCCAGGCTGGAGTGCAGTGGCACGATCTCAGCTCACTGCAACCTCCACCTCCCAGGTCAAAGTGATTCTCTTGCCTCAGCCTCCCGAGTAGCTGGGATCACAGGCACCTGCTACCACGCCAGGCTAATTTTTGTATTTTAGTACAGACAGGGTTTCACCATATTGACCAGGCTGGTCTTGAACTTCTGACCTTGTGATCCTCCTCGGCCTCCCAAAGTGCTGGGATTACAAGCGTGAGCCACCGCGCCCGGCTAATTTTATTCTTTTATTATTATTATTATTTTGAGACAGGGTCTTGCTCTGTCACCCAGGCTGGAGTGCAGTTGTGCGATCTTGGCTCGCTGCAGCCCCAACTTCCCAGGCTCAGGTGATCCTCCCACCTCAGTCTCCCGAGTAGCTGGGACCACAGGTGTGCACCACCACGCCCAGCTAATCTTTGTATTTTTTTTTTGTAGAGACGGGGTTTCACTGTGTTGCCCAGACTGGTCTCAAACTCCTGGGCTCAAGCCATCCGCCCACCTTGGCATCCCAAAATGTTGGGATTACAGGCGTGAGCCACAATGCCTGGCTTATTCTCCTTGTTTTTTGTGTTTTGGTTTTTTTTGAGACAGAGTCTTGCTCTGTCACCCAGGCTGGAGTGCAGTGGCACGATCTCAGCTCACTGCAACCTCCACCTCCCAGGTCAAAGTGATTCTCTTGCCTCAGCCTCCCGAGTAGCTGGGATCACAGGCACCTGCCACCACGCCTGGCTAATTTTTGTATTTTTAGTACAGACAGGGTTTCACCATATTGACCAGGCTGGTCTTGAACTTCTGACCTTGTGATCCGCCCGCCTCGACCTCCCAAAGTGCTGGGATTACAAGCGTGAGCCACCGCGCCCGGCCTCCTTTTTGATGACTGTTTAATCACACAGCTAATACATGAATGCAGTCTCTGAATAAAACAATACAGACAAGGCCAAAGTATTCCTCTTTGAACAGCACTCTCGCTCCCAGCCCCTCTCACCTTACACAGCGTCCCTGTAGAGTGTAATGGGGGAGGGTGAGGAGCCTGTGCCACTAACTAGCTGTGTGACTTTGAGCAAGTTCCTTGAACTTTCTGTGTTTCTGTCATCTGTAAAATGAGGATGATGATGATAGTAACGGCCACATCGTTACTACATAGTTGTAGGTATTAAATGAATTCATCCCAACAAAACCCTGAGAACAGTGCCTAGCACGTAGGTCATCAATAAATGTCCATCAGGTGAGGTGGCTCACGCCTATAAAATCCCAGCACTTTGGGAGGCTGAGGCGGGCAGATGGCTTGAGTACAGGAGTTGGAGACCAACCTGGGCAAGACCCCTGTCTCTACAAAGAGTTTAAAAATCATAATAATAATAAGTTGGGCGTGGTGGCACATGCCGATAGTCCCAGCTACTCAGGAGGCTGAGGCAGGAGGATCTCTTGAGTCAAGGGAGTCGAAGCTCCAGTGAACTCTGATCGCATTCCCCACTAGGCAACAGAGTGCGACCTCGTCTCTAAAAAACAAAAAAACAAAAACAAGCAAAAAAAAAAAAAAAAGCCCCAAAACAAATAAATGTCCTCAGTTCTTATGACCCTGTTTGACCTCACCCTGTGGGGAAACCCAAGGAAATGCAAGAAGCAAACTTTATCAACACTCCCCTCTATGGCTCCAGCCCAGCCAAGTGGGTGTCCACCCTCACCACACAAGATGCCTGATTAGGGCTGTGTGATGAGGAAGGTGTGGCTCCTGATGAGTCCTTGAGCAGCAGGATGTTTAGAGGGCTGGCAGTGTGACACAGCCCTCCTGGCTGACTAGGCTTGGACAGATCACTTCACCTCTCTGAACCTCCATTCTGCAAAATGGGCGCAGTAGCCTCTCCCTCACTGGGTGGCTAAACGGTTTAAAGGAGATCACGTGTATGAAAGTAAAGCCTTGCAGAATGGGAGTCGTTTTATTTAATAGTTCCAGGGAACTGCCAGAGACAGGATGACAGGAAGGTCATTGTACTTGGTGGTGGGGCTTGGGTCTTGAACTGCTTTCCAGCCCCCTCTACCCTCCTGCCGTCACAAGAACGTTCTGTTCTAACCAGTCTGACCGCCCCTGGTGTGAGGAGCTCTTCCTTACTTCCTTGTCTTGGCACCTGGTGTTCCCCCAGCCTGAGAACAGCCTGGTCTCCCTTTGCCACGTGACAAACAGCAGCAATGTCCTCCAACACCCAGCTCAAACTTCATCTCCCCTGTGAGGTCTTCTCCATTCCCCAAAAAAGCAGTGTCCCCACAGGTCTGGGAACTCACCCTCATGGGCTGGGGCTGTCTGTCCCACCTCCTGGGCTCCCAAGGCCCCAGCCCACGGCCCCCAGCACTTAAAATGGACTTGCCTCCCAGGAGGGCTCAGAGCTGCAGGACATGGGCAGAGGAAGAGGCAGTAGTCCCCAGGCCCCAGGTCTCCCTGTGACTTCAGCTCTCTTTCAAGGGAAATTCAGGGCCAGGAGAAGGAAGCCCAGGGTCCCGGCACTGTCTGGAGCAGATACACACCCGTGCCCAGGGCTTGGACTCTTCTTGATTTCATGTAAGAGAGTCTCAGCCCCAGCCTGGGCCACACGGGAACCTCAGGCCTGACTGAGCCTGCTCCCCTAACAGCCTGGGGCTGGTGGCCGAGTCCAGTAGCTTTTGGAGTAGTGCTCCAAGAGGCATTCGGAGGAGCTGCGAGAGAGGTTGTGAAGCAGCCGACTCTGACAGAGAGGAGGAGGAAATGGCCCTTTTCCCGGGCTGGCCGGCCTGGCAGACAGCAGTAGGGGCCCTCCTTCCTGTGAGGCACTGGGCCTAGGCCTCAACCTTTGAGCCTCCCATCTCCTCAAACCACAGCCCAGAGGTGTGAAAAAAAGAAAAAAACAGGGGGAGGGGTGGCAGAGAAGAGCCAGGTGCACATTTCACACCTTGACCACAGGTGGGGCCCGGAGCAGCTTCACTCTGACTAACTTCCTCCTCAGGCTTCCCCGCCAGCTGCTCCGGAGGGCGGAGGCAGGAGGCTCACTGGCCAGAACTCCGATTGCAGGCCCTTGGCCAGGCAGCTGTCCCCTAAGCTGGGCCTGATTCTGTCCTGGTCTGGGAGCTGTTTGGGACCAGAAAGAACCAAATTAGACAGCTGGTCAAGGGTTTGGCTCGGCCCCGTAACACAGGAACCTTCTAAGACAGCTGTGCATGACGGCAGAAGCCCACCACAGACTTGCAATTGGGAGGTTAGGAGGGGTCGGTTTGGAAAGTTCCTAGAGCGGGAGGAGACTGCTGCTCACTAGGCACCTACCCTGCCCCAGACCCTTTCTACACATATCATTTGCAGTCTCCAGAGCAACCCTATCAAATGTATACTATCCTTAGACCCATTTTTCAAACGAGGAAACCAAGGTACAGAGATTAAATAATTTGCCTGAGATTACACAGCTGGGCAGCCAGAGGATTCACCTAGGACTGGCAAACTCACCGTCCCCCTCCACCCCCACTTAAGGCAGGGGGTGGCCTCTCTGGAAAACCAGCCCTCCGGCCAAGTCCACACCTGTACGCCCCACAAGTGCCACCCTCTGTCACTGGCTCCCTTGATACGAAAGGCTCCTGGTTGCTCCAGGTTTGTAGCCAACATCTCTCTCACTCAACATTCTCGATTGCACTCCTACTAAGCTATGGGCCCTGTGCTAGAAGCCTACAGCCTTGGTTATTCCAGTTCATCTTTTTAACAACCCTGCTGAGGAAACTGGCTCGACTCAGCAATGTAATTTGTCCAAAGTCACACAGCTCGAACAGGGTGGAGTCAGGGCTGGAACTCGGACAAGTTTAGCATTCTTCCCACAACATCATGGCCTCACAGGGAACAGCTCAGCCCCATAGCCCAGCTTGGGCTATCAGGACACGGCCCTGATATCAGTGTGTCCGAGCTCAGAAAGGAAAGCTCTCTGCTCCTTTCCAAAGCTCTTGCCCTGCCTTTCTCTCATGTGTCCTTCCCAGCAACCTGGGAAGGACATGATACAAACAAGTGAGGAGACTGGAAGGACACCAGGGGGGACACCAGGGTCACCTTTTTTTCTTTTTTTTTTTCTTTCTTGTCTTTTTTTTTTTTTTTTTTTTTTGAGATGGAGTCTCACTCTGTCACCCAGGCTGGAGTACAGTAGCATGATCTCAGCTCACTGCAACCTCCACCTCCTGAGTTCAAGTGATTCTCCTGCCTCAGCCTCCCGAGTAGCTGGGACTATAGGCATGTGCCAGCCTGGCTAATTTTTTGTCTTGTCTTGTTTTGTTTTGTTTTTTGAGACGGAGTTTCACTCTTGTTGCCCAGGCTGGAGTACAGTGGCATGGTCTTGGCTCACCGCAACCTCTGCCTCCTGGGTTCAAGCAATTCTCCTGTCTCAGCCTCCCGAGTAGCTAGGATTACAGGCATGCGCCACCACGCCCGGCTAATTTTTGTATTTTTAGTAGAGATAGGGTTTCTCCATGTTGGTCAGGCTGGTCTCGAACTCCCGACCTCAGGTGATCCACCCGCCTTGGCCTCCCAAAGTGGTGGGATTACAGGCATGAGCCACCGTGCCCGGCCTGGACTTTATCTTTCACATGGACCAGTAACATTTCAACATCTATTTAGAGCAGGGCTCCCCAACCCGTGGGCCGTGGACCAGTATACCGGTCTGTGGCCTGTTAGGAACCAGGCTGGACAGCAGGAGGTAAGCTGCAGGGGGAGGGAGCATTACTGCCTGAGCTCTGCCTCCTGTCAGATCAGCAGAGCACAAATCCTGTTGTGAACTGCGCATGGGAGGGATCTAGGTTGTGCATTGTTTATGAGAATCTAACGCCTGATGATCTGAGGTGGAACAGTTTCATCCAGAAACCATCCCCACTCCAGTCTGTGGAAAAATTGTCTTCCACGAAACCAGTCCCTGGTGCCAAAAAGGTTGGGGACTGCTGGTTTAGAGGACCCACATTGGGTTGTCAACTTCTGCCATCACAAGATATTTCCAAAACTACCATCTATTTCCCCCATCATTTCATAAAGAAAAGGCCCTTTTGATACCCAAAAAAGGGGACAAATAACATGATTGCTGAATACAAGACAGACCTTTAAATAGAACAAATGTGGCTTTCCGTGGTCAATTTTCTCATTTGCAGAAGCCTGTGGAACTCAAACCTCTTCACAGGTCAGCACTGGGAAACTGTGGTCCCAGCTCCTATCCCTTTTCCACCCCCATAGGTAGCTACTGGCCAAGTCCTGCTCATCCTAACTGGCCTGGTTTCTGGAATCCTTCCTGCTCCCTCCACTGGCACTGCTCCTGACCTCTGCCAGGCCCTCAGTTCCCTCTGGCCTGAACCCTGCAGGTGACAAGCTGTTTAGAGCAAGGAGAGTCACATCGGTCCACAGGAGGGGAAGGGCCTTGATGCCTTGCAAGTATGCATCATGTGAGTAGGTGTAAATTGAATTCCAAGCCTTAGCCTGGAGGCTTTGGTGGGGCAGTCTGGCTGAAAACTGGCCCCAAGACCATGGGCTAGCACTTGCTTCTCTCTCTCTCTCTCTTCTCTCTTCTCTCTTCTTTTCTCTCTCTCCCTCCACCCCTGCTTTCCAACTAGGGGAGAGAGAGAAAGAGGAAACTGCTTGGGAGAGGCAAGTTACGGGCAGCCTTGCCCACTGGTAATGAGAAGAGGGCGACAGGGAGGGGAGAAGAGGGCAAAGGGGAGAGCTGAGGGCAGGTGGGGAGAGGAACTGTTCACCACTCTCCGCCATAAAGTGACTGATGTGCTGTACCAAGGCTGCCTTACAGCTTTTCCTTAAGATCAAGAGGTTCCTATGGCCTCCTCCCCAACCCCATCCTCCTTCTTGCCCCAGAAGCAACTGCTTTTATGAATTTGTGGTATCTCCCGTCCCTGTTTTAAACCTTGAGAACAAACAGTGTTATCCAAAACAACATGGTATTGATTTTGCGGTGGTTTTTAGAGTTTATGTAAGTGGCACCAAACTATACATGGCATTCTGTAACTTGCCTCTTCTACCATGTGATCGTTGGCTTTTCTAGATGCATCCATGTTAAAATGTGTAGCTTTAGTTCATTTGTTTTTAACTGCATGAATATATCATAGCTTATTCACTTAAAAGAAACTGAAGACAGTGTTCATGAGTAGGAAAAGGAGAATCAGACAGCCGTGGGATCAATCCTCACGCCCACCTTTAATTGCTGTGTCTGGGGAAGGCCTGTCCCCTTTCTGAATCATCCATGGAGATAACCCCGCACTTCACAAGTGAGTTGTGTGGTTGAAATAAGGCAGTGTCGGAGAAAGCACCTACAGCAATGTCTAGCACATAGCAAGTTCATTACTGGTAGTTCCCTTTCCTTTTCCCCACTGATTAGCAGGGAGGGGCGGTGGTAAAAAGCTAGATTTAGTGTAATGGCTTTTTAAAAAATATTTTAATTCCTTTTTAAGAGACAGGGTCTCACTCTGTCACCAGGCTGGAGTACAGTGGTACAATTGTAGCTCAAGGCAGACTTGAACTCCCGGGCTCGAGCAATCCTCCTGTCTCAGGCTTCCAAGTAGTTAGGACTACAGGCACATGCCACCATGCCCGGCTGGCTTTTTTTATTTTTGGTAGAGATGGAGCCTCGCTATGTTGCCCAGGCTGGTCTCAAACTCTTGGCCTTAAGTGATCCTCTTGCCTCAGCCTCCCCAGTAGCTGGGATTACAGGAATGAGCCACTGCACCTGGCTGAAATTTTTAAGAAGGTGGATCTCCTCTACAGACTTATTTCTCTACCCAGCCTTTACAATCATGCAAAGATCAACTCAAGGCCAGGACAGATGAGTTCCAATCTATGGAGCACTGATCCTACCAGTGCAGGCAGCAGGGTTGCCCTTCACTTCTCAGCTGCATTGCTTCCTCTTCAGACCTCTCTTCTCAAAGGACCTGCCCCCAGCCAGTCCTCCTCTGCCCAGCTTTTCTGGTCCCAAGCCTGTAGCCAGCTCCTTCAGAGAGGCTTCACCCAGTCACGGAAACTCTGCGGCCTAAAGTTTAGGGAGGTCTGGTAGAGGTAACTAACTCCCTGGAAGAGGCTGCTGCTGAGAACTGCCTGAAACTCCCACTTCCTCTGTGACTGCAGGTTTCCAACCACAAGCACCAAAGCAGAGGGGCAGGCAGCACACCACCCAGCAGCCAGAGCACCAGCCCAGCCATGGTCCTTGAGGTAAGTGCTGCCGCCCAGCCGGGCCAGGACAGAGTTCGAAGTGGAAAACCCGGGGCACTAGGGGAATGCCAGGGCTGGCCCACAGCCCAGGGTCACCACAGGGTTGGGTGAGTAGCTGGAGGCCGCATGGGTTGTGGCAGAAACAGCACTGGGGAATTGGGAACCCAGCTTGGCCACTGACCCTGGGTGCCTCTCCTCTCCTCTCTGGCTTTGGTGTCTCGCAAAATGGGGGGCAGGGGGCAAGTAGACTCGAAGGCTCCCTTCAGGCGACTTGGAACTTTGACTCTTGCGTGCTGGATTGAATTGGCACCGGGGAGACCTGCAGGTCCGTAGTGCTGGGGGTGAGGGGATAAAGAAGATTCCTTCTCAAGCTCAGTGGGGGATCCCCTCGTGGGCAGCTAAATGGCCGTGCAAGCCTCAGTGTAGGGAGGGGGAAGGACTGGGCAGACTGCATGCATTTGGGGCGTGGTGACTTGTAGAGAGGCCACACGGCGGGGGGTGGGCAGGAAGTTGGGGTCCCCGGACAAGGGAAGAGGAGGGTCAGTGACTGGAAAAGGGGATTGTGGATTGTGGAGAGGTGCTGGGGAGGAAGGTGGTTGAACTATGTGTTGGGGGTGGGGCACTGAGGTCGCAAGGCAAGCCGTGAAGGGAGAGCAGGGAGAGAGAGGACAGTGGGCAGAGAGGGCTCTGGGCACCGGAGGGACGCTTCTCCCGCCCAGGGGTCCCAATATAACCACGCAGAAGAACGCAAGAGAAGCAGCCTTTGAGAAGGGAAGTCACTATCCCAGAGCCCAGGCTGAGTGGATGGAGTTGAGGAAGTATGGCCCTGGAAGACTGGCGGGGACAGTTATAGGAGGAGCTGCTCAGAGCAAATCACAGACTAAATCAGACTCAATCACAAAGGAGTTCCTGCCAGGCCTTTACACAGCCCCTTCCTCCTCGTTCCCTCCCTCACAGGTGAGTGACCACCAAGTGCTAAATGACGCCGAGGTTGCCGCCCTCCTGGAGAACTTCAGCTCTTCCTACGACTACGGAGAAAACGAGAGTGACTTGTGCTGTACCTCCCCGCCCTGCCCACAGGACTTCAGCCTGAACTTCGACCGGGCCTCCTGCCCCCAGCCCCTTTCTGCTGGGGCTGGGCAACGTGGCACGGCAGCCGGGGTGGCTAGCTGAGCTGGCAGCCCTGAGCAGCACCGACACCTTCCTGCTCCACCTAGCTGTGGCAGACACGCTGCTGGTGCTGACACTCCCGCTCTGGGCAGTGGACGCTGCCGTCCAGTGGGTCTTTGGCTCTGGCCTCTGCAAAGTGGCAGGTGCCCTCTTCAACATCAACTTCTACGCAGGGGCCCTCCTACTGGCCTGCATCAGCTTTGACCGCTACCTGAACATAGTGCACGCCACCCAGCTCTACCGCCGGGGGCCCCCGGCCCGCGTGACCCTCACCTGCCTGGCTGTCTGGGGGCTCTGCCTGCTTTTCGCCCTCCCAGACTTCATCTTCCTGTCGGCCCATCACGACGAGCGCCTCAACGCCACCCACTGCCAGTACAACTTTCCACAGGTGGGCCGCACGGCTCTGCGGGTGCTGCAGCTGGTGGCTGGCTTTCTGCTGCCCCTGCTGGTCATGGCCTACTGCTATGCCCACATCCTAGCCGTGCTGCTGGTCTCCAGGGGCCAGCGGCGCCTGCGGGCCATGCGGCTGGTGGTGGTGGTCGTGGTGGCCTTTGCCCTCTGCTGGACCCCCTATCACCTGGTGGTGCTGGTGGACATCCTCATGGACCTGGGCGCTTTGGCCCGCAACTGTGGCCGAGAAAGCAGGGTAGACGTGGCCAAGTCGGTCACCTCAGGCCTGGGCTACATGCACTGCTGCCTCAACCCACTGCTCTATGCCTTTGTAGGGGTCAAGTTCCGGGAGCGGATGTGGATGCTGCTCTTGCGCCTGGGCTGCCCCAACCAGAGAGGGCTCCAGAGGCAGCCATCGTCTTCCCGCCGGGATTCATCATGGTCTGAGACCTCAGAGGCCTCCTACTCGGGCTTGTGAGGCCGGAATCTGGGCTCCCCTTTCGCCCACAGTCTTAATTCCCTGCATTCCAGGCTCCTCCCTCCCTCTGCTGAGCCGGCTCTGGCTCTTCCCATATCCTCGCTCCTGGGACTCACTGGCAGCCCCAGCACCACCAGGTCTCCGGGGAAGCCACCCTCCCAACTCTGAGGACTGCACCATTGCTGCTCCTTAACTGCCAAGCCCCATCCTGCCGCCCGAGGTGGCTGCCTGGAGCCCCACTGCCCTTCCTTCATTTGGACCAAACTTCACCCCTTCCCTGGCAAGCGGGAGTACAGACAAGCATAGAGGGCGCTGCCCCATGAAGCCACAGCCCAGGCCTCCAGCTCAGCAGTGACTGTGGCCATGGTCCCCAAGACCTCTATATTTGCTTTTTTTATTTTTATGTCTAAAATCCTGCTTAAAACTTTTCAATAAACAAGATCGTCAGGACCAGGGCGTGTTCGTGCATTACAGTCAGCCCACCTGGGCTGCAGGGGCACTTCCTGGTTCTCCCTGCCTGGCCGTGGGTCTGTGCCAGCCCATCCTGCCTTCATCAATGTCTGTCTGCAGCTTTGTCTCTACCCTCGTGGGCACTCCTGTTCTACTCACAGGGAAACACCCAAGTACATGGGTGCAGAGTGAGCAGTTAGGCAGCTGGTTGGCATAATTGGGGAAGGGGCCATCAGACACGAACACGAGAGCTCTGCGCTCCAGCAGCTCAGGACAGGAGGCAAGATGTGTGCAAAACTAGCGAAACCCAGCAGCCTGGCCATGGGGCAAATAAGTGGCACAATGAACCCAGAACTCAGGGCACTGAAGGTTGGAGCCATTTGGGAAGCCTTCTTGAAGACTTAAAGGGCAAGTAGTATTTCCAGGCATAAGGGAGGGCAGTAGCAACGGTGGGAAGGCTGAAAGTAAGACTGAAAGGTAATTTGGGATGAGGTGATGGTATTGGAGACCAGTCAGAAGGCCCTACTGGTTTTTCAGGTGAGTGATACAAGCGCTTACTAGGGAAATGGCTGTGGGCTTGAAGAAAAGCAAGGCCAGATGACTTGCCAACAGTCATTAGCACACAGCCACCTGGAGGCGGGCTGTGGGGAGCATTTTTCCAGGGCTATCAATGAGGCCAAAGTGAGGGAAAGAAATAACTGGGGTTTCCCAGAAAGGCAAGTGACAGGGCTGAGTTAAAACAGAAGGTGACGGGGTGGGTCTACTGCACTGTCAGTGCCCCCTAATTAAGTCACCAATGTGCTAGGATCCAGTTTCACAGGCCAGCTGCGCCCCTGCTGAAACTGCAGAAACAGCCAGAGGTGGGAATGGGGAAGAAAAATCTGAAGAGTTAGCTGGGGAAGCTCGTCCCACCATATAAACACACCATCCCGCTTTGTGGCCACTAGACACTCCAAGCTTTTACAAAATGAAGAAAGGAAGGGAAATGACAGAACGCACCCTGCCTAGAAAAAGTATCAGGGTAGTCAAGATGCTTGTGGCCGGCTGAAAACGTGGTGCCCAAGATGCCCCCGTGCTAACCCCCAGAGCTTGTGACTATGTTACCTTAGATGGCAAAAGGGAATTGAGGTTGCCAATCAGCTGACTTGAAGAAGAGGCTCCTGGATTATCCAGGTGGGCCCAAAGTAACCACAAGGGTCCTTTAAAAGTGAAAGAGGCGCCGGGAGTGGTGGCTCACACCTTAAATCCCAGCACTTTGGGAGACTGAGGCAGGCAGATCACTTGAGGTCGGGAGTTCAAGACCAGCCTAGCCAGCATGGCTAAACCCCGTCTCTAATAAAAACACAAAAATTAGCTGAGCACAGTGGTGCATGCCTGTAATCCCAGCTACTCAGGAGGCTGAAGCAGGAGAATCACTTGAACCCAGGAGGCGGAGGTCAAAGCGAACCGAGATCACACCACTGCACTCCAGCCTGGGCGACAGTGAGACTTCATCTCATAAAAATAAAGAAATAAAAATAAAAGTGAAAGAGGGAGGCAGCAGGGGAGTCAGAGAGGGAGCTGTTGCTGCCTCTGGAGGACGGGACCATGAACCCAGGAAATGTGAGCAGCCTCTAAAAGGCAGAAAAGGCCGGGCGAGGTTGCTTGCGCCTGTAATCCTAGCACTTTGGGAAGCCAAGGCATGTGGATCACTCGAGGTCAGGAATTCCAGACCAGCCTGGCCAACATGGTGAAACCCTGTCTCTACTAAAACTACAAAAATTAGCCGGGCATGGTGGCAGTTGCCTGTAATCGCAGCTACTTGGGAGGCTGAGGCAGGAGAATCACTTGAACCCAGGAGGCAGAGGTTGTAGTGAGCCAAGATCGTGCCACTGCACTCCAGCCTGGGTGACAGAGCAAGACTCTGTCTCAAAAAAAAAACAGAAAGGAAAATACAAGGCAAGAGATTCTCCCCCAGAGCCTCCAGGAAGGTACACAGCCCTGTCAACACCCTGATTTTAGCCCAGTGACACCGGTGATGGACTACCTGACCTCCAGAACTGTAAATGTGTGTTGTTTTAAGCCACTATGCTTGTGGTAATTTGTTGTGGCAACCGTAGGAAACGAATACAATGTGGATCCCAATCCACATCCTGAATCACTCCAAGAAGTAGGGAGGCTGCTGAGTCCTTATGGGCAGTCACAGAAATCCAGAGGAGAAGCTTGCCCGGAGTGTGGCAGCAGCTCCTCTAGACGCAGGTCCCTCCCGAGGGCTTCAGATGTTCGGAGTCTTGGACAAAAGACCAGAGGGTCTGTTCTGCTCTAGGTGCAAGGATTCAATGAACAGACTTTGCTAACAAGCGAGATGCAGAAAACTTTTATTTTTTGATTACATGATAGGTTCAATCAATACCATCAGCAACGAATTTTATGAAACACATTTGTCTTTCCTGTCTACATAGATGTCACAGTAGCCCTGGTGTTTAAGTGTTGCCTCTCAAACTTGTCCTCTTTCCAGCATTCTCCTCTTTCTCTCAACCTGCCACTCTTGAAAACTCACTTTTCTTTTGCATTTTGTCCTACATGTGAAAAATATGGAACTCAAGTAAAACCCAAGGTAGATCCCAAGGGCTTCAGAAATACCCTGTCAAGGGCACAGAATGGTTAGCAATAGAGTCCCTGGTTAAGGTCAATCATCATTAATAACATGAACCTTAAATTCTAATATTACTTACTTAACAGTACCTAAATTCTAATATTCCTAATTTCACAAAACAAACTTTTCTAAAACTTCTTACCAGTAAAGGATATAGCTCCCATGAATACACACTCAGATAACCTTAAGAATTTTTCACTGCCTTGTAATTCCTGCCAAGTGTTTTCATCACATCCCCAAGGCTAATCCTAGCCATCTCCTGCATAATTTTTCTATAATACTTCTGCACATACACAGCAAATGGTCACACGTGGGGCACAATACGGGTCCCATCTTTCCGAGTTAATGGCACCATGACCAGAGACCCCTCGCATTTGGCACAGATGAAGCGGCTGGTGTCCAATGATTTGGTGTAGCAGCCAATCCTGGGAAGGAAAGGAACAACACACAACAAAAGAATCAGTCACTGCACCTCAGCATCAGCTCTAAGATGTTGGCCTTGGGCCCAAAGCAGTAATTTTCTCTGGGTTGTCAGAGACCCGGGCACCAAGCGGCAGCAGTGGTCAGGCCGGCTCAAATTACGGAAGAGAAAGGAGAAAGAGAACATGGAAAGGAGGAGAGAGGTTCTCCTCCTCAGTTCAGACAGCCATCTACTTATAAAATCACTGAAGAGCCACTTGGAGGCCCCAGCAAAACGTAACTGGGAAAAGTCTGAGAAGAGTCTTACCTCGTTTTGCACCCAGTACATTCATAATGGACCTTGTAGTTAATCTTATAGTTATGGCAACGGGTGACCCTGGGCAGCTCCGGGTGTATCTTGTTGGATTTCCTGGCATAATACTTCCATGCGTCACCATGAGAATCACGGATACCATCAATCAGCCAGGAAGCAGCATGGCACAGTTCATGGATCAAGGTATCCCGGATTCGGTCTTGAAAGAAGAATGAAAAGAAATTGTGAGCACTAAAACCAATCCTCTTTTTTTTTTTTTTCCTTTTTTGAGATAAGTCTTGCTTTGTCGCCCAGGCTGGAGTGTATAATGGCATGATCTCGGCTCACTGCAACCTCTGCCTCCCAGTTTCAAGTGATTCTCCTGTCTCAGCCTCCCAAGTAGCTGGGATTACAGGCATGTGCCACCATGCCCAGCTGATTTTTTTTTTTTTTTTTAGTAGAAACGGGGTTTCGCCATGTTGGCCAGGCTGGTCCCAAACTCCTGACCTCAGGTGATCCACCCACCTCGGCCTCCCTAAGTGCTGGGATTACAGGTGTGAGCCACCACACCCGGCCCCAATCCTCTTCTTATCTGCTACTCAACAACCCCTCGACTTTCAGCACCACCAGACACAAGCCTATCTTAAAGAAGCACATGCAGGCAAGCATGGGTGTTACCTTCCCAGGATTCTCAAAGTGAATAGTGAACCTACTTCAACCCGATATTGTTTATGGCAAAGAGCCTTCGGTGAGCAGGTCTTTTCAGAGCAGCTCCAACAAGCTCATTTTTTTGTGAGGCACTTCTAGAAAAACATCAGGACAAGAGCTAGTTTCTGCCCTCCAGGAACAGAGGTGGACAGGGTGGGGAGCAATCGCTATGGCCGTGGGATTTGGTTAGGAGAAGCTCCATGGTGAAATTGAGACCTCAGGGGTTCTTACTAATTGAATTTGCAAAATTAGAAAGGCCATTCTGGGTGTGGCAAAACATGAGTATGTGGCACATTTTTAAAAACATTTTAGAGACTGAGTCTCGCTATGTTGCCCAGGCTGGAGTGAAACTGCCATTCACAGGTGTGATCATAGTGTACTACGGCCTCGAACTCCTGGGCTCAAGCGAGCCTCTCACCTCAGCCTCCCAAATAGCTGGGACTACAGATGTGTGCCACCACACCCAGCCTGTGGTATGTTTTGAAGGCCAGTGTGAAGAGAGCCTGTCTGGGGCATGGGCTAGTTGTAGAATACTGAGAGACAAGATTGGCCAAGCCAAACAGGAGCAGATTACAATGGCCTCAAAAGCCAGGCTCTAGGCCTTGAAAAGCCCTGGTTTCTCAGCAGGAAAGCAATGTAGTGGCATATGGGAGACCAAACGGAGCAGGGATGAGGGCCTGTCCTTGCATGGAGGCACAGACAGAGAAGGAATGGTGAGCTACTGTGAAGGAAGATTTGGTGATGGGCTACACAGAGGGGACCTTGAACCTCAGCTCCTGAGAGAATGAAGATGCTACTGCTGGCAAAGGGGAAATGCAGAAGGAAAGGCAGGCCTGGTATAAAGATCGATAGGTTTGATTCACAGGGATGGTGAGACATCCAATAACTATGTCCTCTAAGCAACACACAGCATGCCTGCCCACCCAAGGATGACAGTTCGAGCTGTGACACAGGCTACCAGCTAGGAGTAATTTCACAGGCACGGTGTCAGAAGGAAAGAGCATAGTGGTGAAGCTGCCACACTCCTGCCGTCACCTGCAGAGTTGCAGACTTTTGAGCCAATCTGGATCTTGGCAAAGCGCCGCCTCTTTGGGTACCACATCTCACCAGTGCTGCATAAGCCAGCAGTTTTCACCATCTTGTTATTCCAGCCTATCCGTAGTTTCTCTGGCAGCTGAGAATGAAACGCAAATGAAAGGAATCAGAAAGCTGTTCTGTTTTTTTTTGTTTTTGAGACGGAGTTTTAGCTCTTGTTGCCCAGGCTGGAGTGCAATGGCGTGAACTCAGCCCACTGCAACCTCTGCTTCCCAGGTTCAAGTGATTCTCCTGCCTCAGCCTCCCAAGTAGCTGGGATTATAGGCATGTGGCACCACACGCAGCTAATTTTTCGTATTTAGTAGAGACAGGGTTTCACCATATTGGTCAGGCTGGTCTCGAACTCCTGACCTCAGGTGATCCGCCTGCCTTGGTCTCCGAAAGTGCTGGGATTACAGAAGTGAGCCACCACGCCGGGCCCAGAAAGCAGTTTTAAGCAGACCAGAAAATATTAACTCCAGAGTTTTTTACCCTCTAATAAAAAGGAAAAGGAACCTTCTCCCCCAGGTTCTTGGCTCAGAGCAAGTTTGAGAAGAAATTTATTCAAAGAGCACACAAATCAAAACATTCTGAGGAGAATAAAAGCCACATTGATGTCTGGGTAAAGACAACAAACAGGCAATCAGGACACAAGGGAGACTGATAGAACATGTGAGTGCAGGACTTGGGTCTCTTGTCCTCAGGGCAGCCAAGGAGAGAAGGACAACCCTGCTGAGGTGGGCAAGGCTGGACTGAAAATGCAACTCAGAACACTTCAGTTTCCACCCATCTGATGTGACACCACTGTCATCCAGAAGGGCATCAAAGGCTGGGGAACCTTTAGGAATATGTAAGAACTTCCCTCCATAAAGTCTTGTCACCAGAGATAATAAAGTCTGAAATATCTAATGACCAATAGGTCTCTCTGCCTCCAGATTTTCTCCAATCCAGTCCATACCCACAGGTTACTGTCAGGTTAATTTCTTTCAGCAGGTTAATTTCATTCACTCCCTGATGCACCCCATCCCTGTGCAGTGGTGCCTACTGATGTAAATTTCACCTCCTCCAACCTGATTCCCAAGGCCCTCTGGTATCCAGTCCTACACTATCAAAAAATAAGAGCTTACTATGTCCTAGGCCCTGTTCTAGGCACTGTATGTGTATTAACTTATGTAAGGGTAACAATAATCCTATGAGGTAATATGTACTGTGTTGTCCCCATTTTACAGATGAAGAAACTGAGGCAAACTGAAGTCAAGTAACTTGTTCAAGGTCACACGACTCTTTTCCATTATCCTTCCACAAGAATCCTCTCTTCCTGATTGTCGAGCCTCAACTCTCCCTCTCCCCCATCCTCTTTGCCACTTAACATCCTTTAAGAAGCAGAGTCTCACTTCCTCCAGGTAATCTTACTTCCTGGCTGTTGAGGCTCTCAGTGATTTCTCCTCTGCTGATCTCCTGTGGTAACAGCCATCTGTCCTATACATTATAACTCATGTACATTCTCTATTGCTTTCACCTGTACCAGGGCTCATCTCCCAACCTCAACTGCCTCTGCTCAAGGGCAGGAAGTATACATGGTTAGCACACCTCACGGCACCAAAAGTACTGGTGTATAGCAGGTGCTCAATCAGTGCTCATTCACTGATCCTACCTTTTTTTATCACAGACGGATCTGTTAAACAGGTCGTAGATTCTCCGAACCAACTCATTCTTATTTCGCTTTAAATTTTTTCCAGAGTATTTCTTTGACTTTTCAAGGTCATGCAAGAAACATCCAGGGACTTTGCACTTAGGAGTCCTGCAAAGATAAATTCAACTGAGGTTTATGTAGCTAAAGAGAGAGAAGGAATGCACACGTAAGGTCTTGTCAAGAGACCCTGAAAACCTGTCGCTCCCTCTTCCCATCCAGCTCCTTAGATGAGGGCATTTCCCAAGCCTTCATTTGTAGCCTTTTCTCTTCTCTCTTTGCAACCCTCAGAGGTGTAAAGCCCATGGTTTCAACCTCAACAAGACTAATCCCCACATCTGTATCTGCACTCTGGAGCTCTCTCCTGAGACCTAGTTCTGAATTTACAATTGCCCAGTGCAAACTTCCAACTGATTAACATGAATGTATCTCCAGCTAAACGTGTGTTCAATTATCAAACTTGTGTTACAATGGGCTGAAAAACCTCAAGGACATTTTAAAATTCCTCTTCTCGGCTGGGTGCGGTGGCTCACGCCTGTAATCCCAGCACTTTGGGAAGGCAGTGAGCGGATCACTTGAGGTCAGAGTCGAGACCATCCTGGCTAACCTGGTGAAACCCCGTCTCTACTAAAAATACAAAAAATTAGCTGGGCGTGATGGTGGGTGCCTGTAGTCCCAGCTACTCGGGAAGGCTGAGGCAGGAGAATGGTGTGAACCCAGCAGTAGGGCACCTGTGAGCCAAGATAGGCGCTCACTTTCACACTCCAGCCTCAGCGACAGTGCAAGACTCTGTCTCAAAAAATAAAATAAAATTCATTTTCTCTCTTTATTGGGCACAGAGACAGACTATCTTCTTCACATTTTCTCTTCCAGCCAGCCCCTCCTTTCCATCCCCCTGGTTCCTACTCTAGTTCAAGTTCTTGTCCTACCCTTTATGCCTAGATATGAGAACACTCCAGTGTTCCTTACCTCCAGGCTCTTTCTCTTCTCATCCAATCACACACACCCCTCCAGATTCATTTTCGCAGGCCATGCTCCAATTAATGTCCCCCTCTGGTTTTTCACTGACTGCCTGGCCTGACATTCATGGCCAGGGTCAACCTTGTCCAAAGCTCTATTCCCAGCTACCACTGCCACTCTAGCCAAAGTGGGCAACTTAAATGTTCCCTGGACACAAATTGCAATTTCCCGCATTTGTGCCTTGGTACAATCTATTTTCCCATGGCTTACAAGGACTACATCTCCACCTCTGCTGAGAATAACCTTCTGTGTAGCACTTTATCATTTGCAAATAACTTCTTCTTGCATTGTCATATTTAATCCTCACAACCACCCTTCAAAGAAGCTGTTACTATTTTTACGATCTCCACTGTGCTCAGGGGTCAAGTGACTTGCCCAAAGGTCACAGAGACAGTGAATCTCCTGATCCAAATCTCATTGTCTTTTGATTAAACCACAATCGCTGCCCCATCTTTCAAGGCCTAATTCAAATGGCACGAAGAATAATGCTGAACACATAAAGGACTCATACTGTAATAACTACCATTTAAACAGAAGCATTTTTATCTTAGCTGGAACAGTCCACTAAGTCCAGAGATGAGCCCAAAGAGCTGGAAAGACAAAATGGGAGCAAATGCAGCAAGTTTCTGACTTAATAGAACTCCTAAGACTAAGATTTTGCCAGAACACTTATTAACCCTTAAGTCACAAACTAAACCCTACGTGAGGAAGTTGGGCTGCAGAGGGGGGACGTACCAGACAAGACAGAGGTTACAGAAGGTTCTTCATCCCAAGCCTGAAATGGGGGACTCAAACATTTCTGCCTCCAGTTACTTAGGTCTGAAAGCAAATTTACATCAGTATTTAAGGTGGCAGATGCAAACCTGAACCCTCTGCAGACTTTGGCAGAGCCCGGACCCCTGTGTGTTTGTGCTCACAGAACGCTGGCCTTGTGGCTTAGCATACTTTCACCTCAAGGCCTGTGGCTCTTTACTGCAGGCTGAGCACCTTCACATCAGAGGAACCGACAAGACCCCAAACTGGGTACATCAGACACCATGACCAGCAAGCAGCCTACACAGGAACAATGCTAAGCATAACAGGAAGCCTCCAGACTGACACAGGAAGTGCTAAACAACAGTTAAGAGTCCAAACAGGCTAGCCTCCTTTGGATAATGCAGACTGACAATGACACCAAGGGACAGCTTTTCCCTTCTTTTGTCACGCTCTAGCAAAGCAACCTGGGAGTTACCCAAGACACACGTCCCTGGAGGCAAAGCAGCTTAAATATGTAGTTAGGAGTCTGGAGCAGAAACCTTGCTGAAAGGGGATCCAGCTAAGAGAGCACTTGGCAAGCTGCTACCGGCTGCCTCAGCCAGTGCAGAAACAGACAGCCCTTCTGCTCAGGTCCGGGGTAACCTGGTGCCCCTATGCCTGACACATCAGTCTTTTTCCCCTCCCTTAAGATATACTTATTGTCCCCAAATACTCGTTAAAAAATAACATACAGTCCTTCAAATACATTCCTTGTCTTGTAAGACAATTCAGATGTGAGTATACATTACTCTTCAATGAAAGTAAAAACAAAGAAAATTATGCTTACTATATCAAATTTTTAAGGGAAAAAACTAAGAAATTCCTGGAATCTAAATAAGAAAATATATTAATTTTTTGCCTTAAGTATTAACATGTCTTTGGTCTACAGGATCAGTTGTTGTTTTCAGTATCAGCTATATATAGCTTAATAAAAATAAAGGAATGATAAGCAATCCATTTCATCCTAACATTTAAGCTTAAAAATTCATACAGATATACATAGTAGTAAGAGTAACTGGGTTCAGCCAAAGCACTAGAAAAACCTGGAAGACAATCTTGACCACTCTCCCTCCAATTCCAACAGATCAATGTGTTGCTTCTGCCTTCTCACCATTTCCAGTGCCTTTGCCTTGGTTTAGCGCAAACTGGTGGCCATGAGGCTGTATCCAGCCTGAAAAAAAGTGTCTTGTTTGGCTACACATTGTTCTTTGATCTGAGCTGAAGGACATAGGCAATCTCAGAGGCCAGAGCTGCTGTGGGTGCAGACAGGACCCCTCCACCCAAGTAACTGCAGGCACCTTGGCAGAGAGCCCATGCCCAGCCTCAGAGAGTGGGGAAAGAAGGGAGGAAGGAGCCAGTGGGTGGTATTCTCCCTTGCTTGGGCCCTCCTACTCAAGGACAGAAACCTTGTCCCCCATTCCCATCCCAGCCAGACTCTATCCCCTTGCAGACCACCCCCACCCAAGTGCCCAGTGGACTGCCCAGTGTGACAGCTGTGCAATAAATTCCTGTTCAGCTGAACATGAGCAGTACATACCTAGTCTTGCGTTTTCCAACTTTTGCCGCACCGGGTTTCTTCTTTGAAGGCCCACACTTCTTATGTCCTTTACCAGATGAAAAAATAATAGGTTACTTGTACCCCGAAAATTGGTACCATCAAGAGACTAACAGAAAGGTAAACCCAAAAGGAGCCCTCACAGCCGAGCCCAGTGCAACATCTCTAAACAAAACTGTCTGAAGTGGCATACTGCTGCCTTCATCATTCTCAATGATCTCACCCACGTGAATCACAGAGCTGCCAGCAGCATGAGCTGGGCAGGATTCTGTCACAGGCACCAAGGACTATGAGGGTCCAGGAGTGTGCCCTTAGAAGCTAGGTGGTGTGGGCAACTGAAGCGTGCACAGTCGAAGGGGTGGTATGGTACAGCTCACACACCTGCTCCAATGAGTGGCTCATATTCTAGGCAGCACCTTCACTCAGTGTGCAGGGCAAGGCAGATCTTTCTGCCTTGGCCTAGGACCCATCCTGCCAGCTGCTCTAGCTAAAGGCTTATGTATCAATAGTCAGTGTCATTCATATATCTAAAAAATTTATTGAACCTCTATCACGTGCCAAGCACCAGGCCAAATCCTGAGAGAGACTAAAAGATGAGGAAGAGTCCTCCCACGAAGAGGCTCACAGTCTACCGGGACGGGGTAGGGAAGGGGACAGACTCAGGAATGTATTCTAACAGTGTGACTAGTGCTTTGGTAGAGATTGGCTCTAGAACTTTGGTAACCCAGGAGACAGGAGCCACCCTGACTCAAGGCTTCATAGAGGAAGGGATAATTGGGCTGGGTCCTAAGAAAAATAAGATATCCTCAGAACAGAAGGTTCAGGGAGACAGCACTCCAGGCTAGTGAACAGCAAATACTAAGATACAGGAGCATGAGAAAGATGTGGGCATTCCTCCCCTGTTCCCAGAACCATCCTTGCGCTGGGATGGATGCCTCCTTGGGCCACAGGGAAGTTACTGAAATGGCACAGGGTTGAAAGGGAGGACAGGCAGACTGGATAACACAGGCACATTTGGCAGGCAAGGCACATTCAGTGGGACAGGCATACTTGGCATGACTGGCTTACCAGGTGTCACAGATACATTTTTGGTTTTTGCCTTCCTCTTCCTCAGAGGCTCCACTATATTTTCGGTCTTTGTCTGCCTTTTCCTCAGTGGCTCCACAATAGTTTTGGGTTTTGACTTCCTTTTCCCTGATTGTTCCACCACAGGTGCAGGCTCTTCCTCAGTTGGCAGCTTTCTCTCTGAAACTTCAAGGTTAGCCTCAGGATCACTTGGTGGTTCGCTGAGATTCTCACCAAGATCCTGCTCACCAGCATCATCAGATGAATGGTGCTGGGAGACAGCAGCAGCAGCCTCATCCAGCTCTTCTTCATCTGAGGCAATTTGGCCTTCATTACACAAATCTTCTGCTGGCACAGGAACTTCCAAATCATTACTATTGTTGTCGGGAACTTCCAAATCATCACTGTCGTCGTCGGGAGCTTCCAAATCATCACTCTTGTCGTCGGAAACATCCGAATCATCACTGCTGTCGTCGGAAACATCCGAATCATCACTGCTGTCGTCGGGAACATCCGAATCATCACTGTTGTCGTCGGGAGCTTCCGAATCATCGCTGTTGTCATAGAGAACTTCCACATCATTACCGTTGTCGTCGTCATTGTCATCATCACTAATAACTATTGGAGGTTCCTGGATGAAAAGCTTCACATGACAACACTCTGGACTCTCATCTGAAATTCAAGAGACACAATCATATGTAAATATACTCCCTCCACCACCTCCTTTATACACTAAATTTCAGCAGATTATTTAGCACAAATTAAACAAGACAGGAACTGTGACATTTTGAATAGCAGTTAAGAATCAGTTATTTTAAAGGGGACACCAACAAATGGAAAGATTCCATGCTCATGGATTGGAAGAATCAATATTGTTAAAATGTCCATACTGCGTAAAGAAATGTACAGAATCAATGCAATCCCTATCAAAATACCAATGACATTCTTCACAGAACTAGAAAAAACTATCCTAAAATTTATATGGAACCATGAAAGGCCCAGAATAGCCAAAGTTAAAGTTATCCTGAGCAAAAAGAACGAAGTGGAGGAATCACATAACCTGCCTTCAAATTACACTACAGAGCTATAGTAACCAAAACAGCATGGTACTGGCATAAAAACAGACAACATAGGCTAATGGAATAGAATAGAGAACCCAGAAACAAATCCACACACCTACAGCGAACTCATTTTAGAAAAAGGTGCCAAGAACATACACTGGCGAAAAGGAAGTCTCTTCAATAAATGGTGCTGGGAAACCTGGATATCCATATGCAAAAGAATGAATCTAGACTCCTATCTCTTGCTATACAAAAATCAAATCAAAATGGATTGAAGACATAAATCTAAGACCTCAAACTATGAAACTACTACAAGAAAACATTGAGGAAAATCTCCAGGACATCAGTCTGGGCAAAAATTTCTTGAGCAATACCCCACAAGCACTGGCAACCAAAGCAAAAATGGACAAATGGGATCACATTAAGTTAAAAACTTCTGCACAGCAAAGGAAACAATCGACAAAGTGAAGAGACAACCCACAGAATGGGACAAAATATCTGCAAACTACCCATCTGACAAGGGATTAATAACTAGAGTATATACGGAGGTCAAACAACTCTATAGGAAAAAAAAAATCTAATAATCCAATGAAAAAATGGGACAAAAGATCTGAATAGACATTTCTCAAAAGAAGACATACAAATGGCAAACAGGCATATGAAAAGGTGTTCAACATCATTGATCATCAGAGAAATGCAAATCAAAACTACAATGAATGACCAGACACAGTAGCTCACACCTGTAACCCCAGCAGTTTGGGAGGCCAAGGCGGGTAGATTATCTGAGGTAAGGAGTTTGAGACCAGCCTGGCCAACATGGCGAAACCCCATCTCTACTAAAAATACAAATACTAGCCAGGTATGGTGGTGTGTGCCTGTGGTCCCAGCTACTTGGGAGGCTGAGGCAGGAGAATCGCTTGAACCTGGGAGGTGGGGGTTATACTGAGCCGAGATCACACCACTGTACTCCAGCCTGGGTGAGAGTAAGACTGTCTCAAACAAAACAAAACAAAACAAAACAAAACCTACAATGAGGTATCATCTCACCCCAGTTAAAATGGCTTTTAGCCACAAGACAGGCAATAATAAATGCTGGTGAGAATGAGGAGAAAAGGGAACCCTTGTACACTGCTGGTAGGAATGTAAATTAGTACAACCACCCTGGAGAACAGTTTGGTGGTTCCTCAAAAAACTAAAAACATTTTTTATGGCTGCATAGTATTCCATGGTGTATATGTGCCACTTTTTTTTTTTTTTTTTTTTTTAATTATACTTTAGGGTTTTAGGGTACATGTGCACAATGTGCAGGTTTGTTACATATGTATCCATGTGCCATGTTGATTTCCTGCACACCCATTAACTTCTACGTCGTGCAGCATTAGGTGTATCTCCTAATGCTGTCCCTCTACCCACAACGGTCCCAGTGTGATGTTCCCCTTCCTGTGTCCATGAGTTCTCATTGTTCAATTCCCACCTATGAGTGAGAACATCACGATTGTTGGTTTTTGTCCTTGCGATGGTTTACTGAGAGTGATGGTTTCCTGTTTCATCCATGTCCCTACAAAGGTCACGAACTCATCATTTTTTATGTCTGCATAGTATTGCATTGTGTATATGTGCTGCATTTTCTTAATCCAGTCTATTGTTGTTGGACATTTGGGTTGGTTCCAACTCTTTGCTATTGTGAATAGTGCCGCAATAAACATACGTGTGCATGTGTCTTTATAGCAGCATGTTTTATAGTCCTTTGGGTATATACAGTAATGGGATGGCTGGGTCAAATGGTATTTCTAGTTGAGATCCTGAAGGAATAAGCCACACTGACTTCCACAATGGTTGAACTAGTTTACAGTCCCACCAACAGTGTAAAAGTGTTCCTATTTCTCCACATCCTCTCCAGCACCTGTTGTTTCCTGATTTTTTAATGATGGCCATTCTAACTGGTGTGAGATGGTATCTCACTGTGGTTTTGATTTGCATTTCTCTGATGTATGTGCCACATTTTCTTAATCCAGTCTATCGTTGTTGGTTGTGGGGTAGGGGGAGGGAGGACTAACGTGGGAATGCACCTAATGCTAAATGGCTGGATATCAAGTGCAACTAACATGGCACATGGATACATATGTAACAAACCTGCACATTGTGCACATGTACCCTAAAACTTAAAGTACAATTAAAAAAAAAAAAAAAAAACAACTAAAAACAGACCTACCATACAATTCAGCAAACCCACCGCTGCGTATATACCCAAAAGAAAGAAAATCAGTATATCAAAGAGATATCTGCACCTCCTATGTTTGTTGTAGCACTGTTCACAGTAGCCAAGATTCGAAGCAACCTATGTGTCCATCAACAGATGAATGGAGGTCGGGCACGGTGGCTCACGCCTGTAATTCCAGCACATTGGGAGGCCAGGGTGCATGGATCACTTGAGGCCAGGAGTTTGAGACCAGCCTGGCCAAAATGGTGAAACCCCATCTCTACTAAAACTACAAAAATTAGCCAGGCATGGTGGAGGGTGCCTGTAGTCCCAGCTACTCAGGAGGCTGAAGCAGGAGAATCGCTTGAACCCAGTAGGCAGAGGCTGCAGTGAGCCGAGATTGCGCCACTGCACTCCAGCCTGGGCAGCAGAGCAAGACTCCGTCGCAAAAAAAAAAAAAAGATGAATGCATAAAGAAATGTGGTGCGATATGCTGAATGGAGCAATGGAGCACCGCTCCACCATAAAAAAGAACGAGATCCTGTCATTTGCAACAACATGAGTGGAACTGGAGGTCATTATGTTAAGGGAAATAAGCCAGGCACAGAAAGACAAATTTCACGTTTTTTTTTTTCGTCGTTGTTGTTTGAGACGGAGTCTTGCTCTGACGCCAGGCTAGAATGCAGTGGCGCCAGTCTCCGGCTCCTTGCAACCTCCGCCGGGACAGCAATTCTCTCAGCCTCCCGGTGGCGGGGACTACGAGCCGCGATACCACCACACCCAGCTAATTTTTGTATTTTTAGTAGAGACGGGGTTTCACCATGTTGGCCAGGATGGTCTCGATCTCTTGACCTCGTGATCCGCCTGCCTCGAACTCCGAAAGTGCTGGGATTACAGGCATGAGCCCACACGCATGTTCTCATTTATATGTGGGGTCTAAAAATGAAAACAATTGAACTAATGGAGATAAGAGAATAGAAGAATGGTTACCAGAGGCAGGGAAGGATAGTGGAGGGGTGTGGAAAGGTGGGGATGGTTAATGGGTACAAAAAAATAGAAAGAATAAGATCTACTATTTAATAGTGCAACAGGATGACTGTAAGTCAGTAACTGTACATTTTAAAATAATTAAAAGAGTATAACTGGATTGCTTGTAACACAAAGGATAAATGCTTGAGGAGACAGATACTGCATTCTCTATGATGTGATTATTACACATTGCATGCTTGTATCAAAACATCTCATGTACCCCATAAATATATACACCTACTATCTACTCACAAAAATGAAAAATTATTTTTTAAAAAGGAAAGTTATTTTAGATTGTTTTTCCCCTATTTTTTATTTCACTGAGAGCAGTGACAGATCAAATAGCAGCCAAACTCATGTGGCAATTTTCAAATCATAGTCTCTAAGTAGCAAGATATAGTAGTTGCTTCGGGCTTCCCAAACACAGGTCTGCAGACTTGTGTATTTTCACTGGTCCACAGCAAAATAAGACAAATTAGAATAATAAAGTGGTATTTTTCTCCCATCAAGTTAAATTTCTATAATTTAAAGGACTGTCCTTTATTTTGTGATTATGTCTTGGTTAAACTTTTGGTGTTCTTTACAAAATTACAAAGATAGTAAATGGTAGCTGAAGTTTTTTTTTTTTAATTTCCTTCATTAGACAAATTAAAAATTGACAACTCTGTGTTGGTCACCAAAATTTCATTCTTTAAATTAGTTCATAAGTGCAAAGCTCTCAGAACCACTGATATGAGTCAGGAGTAGGTCCTGATGTCAGCACTCTCTGAGAGGCCTCAGGAACATTTGGAACATCACTGCCTGCACTGAAATGAAGGCTGGTGTGTCTGACGCCACACACTCTTCGAAGTCTGTCTGGAGCTCAAGTTCTAGCTTTCTATGATTCTGGATGTAAACAAAAATCTAAAAATCTAAACCATGGCATAGGCAAGATGTGAAAGATATATTTATGGTGCAAAAACTCTTTATCCTAAAACTGCAGATATGAGATAATATATTTTGAGAGTCTTATCTGTTATTTGAATTAATTATGAAAAAACTTCAAATATGCAGTAACGGAAGAGAAAAGGAGTAGATGTTCCTATGGTAAAAAGCCCTGCCTCCTTCCTGGAAAACTTAAAAGATTTGCCACCTGCAGTTGAAATTAAAAATCAGAAAAAGTAGGGACACACTGCTTACAATATATTTAAAAATGACTATGTACAGCGACAAAGGTTGGAGGTATGTTTTAGAGTTCACTGGACCTTGTTTTCTGTAGAATTGCCTAAATTCATTATAACAAAAAGAAATGCCACGTAGAGAACAGTAGAGAAACATACAAAGCCAGTCCTATAGGCGCATTCTTCATCCCTCCATCGCTGTGATGGATGCCCACAGTTACAGTCCACAGGCCAGCAAGGTAAGAGCAGCCTTAGCTAAAAGTTCACCCTCAAAAGAATCTGTCTCTTCTGATTTAAAGAGTCAAGCACCTGGCGGCCTCCGGTTGTGAACTGGTTTCTGGCTCTGTTACTCCTGCCTGCCCTCGAGCTGCCTCCTTGGAGTTCCTTTCACATTTGAACAGCTTGTCATGTCAGATCCTCTACTCTGCACCCAGACCACTGTCCTGCTCAGGCACAGCCACCCAGAGCTAGAGAGAGGAAGCAGGGAAAGAAATCCAAAAGGATAGGTGGTAGAACAATAGGAGACTAGCGTTTCAAACCACCTCTCCCTTCCCTGCTCTGATATCCCAGGTTAGCTAAGCAACTCTGGCCAACAATAGCTCTTGGGTAGTTATCTAAGAAATAGCTGGTGCTGGTTAGGCCCAGTGGCTCACACCTGTATCTTAGCACTTTGGGAGGCCAAGGCAGGCAGATCGCTTGAGGCCAGGAGTTCAAGATCAGCCTGGCCAACATGGTGAAACCCCAACTCTACTAAAAAAAAAAAAAAAAAAAAAAATTAGCTGGGCATGGTGGCAGGCGCCTGTAATCCCGCTATTCAGCAGGCTGAGGCAGGAGAATCACTTGAGCCCAGGAGGCGGAGGTTGCAGATTGCTGAGATCATGCCACTGCACTCCAGCCTGGGCAACAGACCAAGACTCTGTCTCCAAAAAAAAAAAAAGTAGTAGTTGGTGCTTTAAGGGTCTCCCATTTTCAGTTGAGTTCAGCTCGGCAAACATTAACTAAGTGCCCCACATATCATGCCCTATACCTGTACTGACAGAACAAAGGTCAGTGAAATACTGTCTCTAATGCTTAAAAAGTTTCTAGTCTTCCCGTGTTTCATCCCCCACTGAGCAGGTAGGTTCTGAATTGAGTTAAGCTCCAAGCCACCCAGAAGGTTAAAGGGGCTTCTGAATCCAAAGAGGTAAGGATCTGCCATGGGAAACAGGCTCTAAAGAAACACAAGAATCTCTAGAAAATACAGAAGGACCGGCAAACAGCAAAGACCAGCAGCTCAATGGAGAAAGAATTTTCTCAACACGACACCGCCAGCTGGCCCATAACAACCACCCTTCAAGCTGGAAGGAAGAATGAGCCAGGCCTCTTACTCCTTTCCTCTTCCTCGTCATTCCCACACATAGAGGGGGGAAGAGAGGAAGAGGGAGTCACAGAGCAGCCTCCATACTTCCCAGCCTCAGTTCTTGACCCACCACCCCTACCCCGCTTCACTGATATAGCTCTAGGCAGGTAAGAACTCTACTGAGGGGGCCCCCAAGGTCTGAGGTAGCAACAGCAGTTGCTGCTGCTGGGAAATTGACCAGGGGTTATAGGGAACCCGGCCATATCCACAGCCAGCACATACGAGGAAAGAAACGGTGGCACTCACTACTGAGGGATTCTGAATAGAAAGTCTGCAGACTCTGATCCTGAAACTACCATGTGTGATGAGGCTTTGGAGCTCAGCTACTTATCTAACAAAGTAATATATACTTGCCGTTGCTGTTTATTTCCAATAACTTAGCTTTCTTCTCCTCATAGGTGTGAAATTCCTCATCAGAATCAGAGTCAATCACTACCACGGAGCTGAGTGATGAAACAGGAGAAAAACAAGAGAGAAGTATGAATGCAACAGTCTTCTTTTTCATGGCATTTCTCACCTTTTCTGATCTTGACCACTTGTCAATTTTTTGTTTCCCACAGTAACTCTGTTCCCCTCCTTTGGAACTACTTAATCCTTCCATTCCACCTGATTTTCTTTTTCTCTTTTTCCATCTTCCTACTACATCTTTCCATCTGTCTCACATCCTTCTAAAAGGAGGAGTCTGTCACATACTGAGAGTGAAATGGGCTCTGTCAGATTTTATGTATTCAGATAGTTTTGGCACAGTGGTAAAATTGATCAGGGAGTTGTCATCTTTCTTTATCAAGTTTGAGATCCAGTTGTCTGAGAAGGGTGGAGAGAGGCAGCCTCAGAGTAGGGAGTTTCTCTTCAGTGCTACTCTCTGCAGCCCCAAACCAGCACCACCCTCTTGAACTGATGGACTGCTCTGGTAGGTGTCAAACTCAGCAGTGCACCTGCACCACCCAGGGTGCCAGTGGTAAGCACCCCCTGGGGTCCTTATCCTCAGCTGATCCTGGTATTTGGCTCAGAAGTTCCAGCAGGATGAAATTGGCCACCTTCCTGTCTCCAAACAGTGTATAATAAGTATAATATACTTTCATAATGAAAGAAAAATACTTAATACACTGTTATAGGACATGTCTGCACCTGCTACAGACACATATGTTCATCTGCTTCCACCATGTTTACCACTTTGACACTGCCAAGTTGAAGTGCCTTTGCTATCCTATTGACTACTCCATCCTTAAAACTCTTTTCTTGATTTCTGGGACAAAGTCGTCTTTTGCTTCTCGTCTCACCTTTCCATTCACTCCTCCTCACTCATCTTCCTCGACTCAATCCCAGGACTTATCCCCAGCCCTCTCATGCCAATACAATCAATTATTAATTACACCAGCCCAATTCATTATATTGAGCCCAACTTCTCTTCTGACTTCTAGCTCCACAGTTCCAACTTCCTACCTGGATATCCTGTGGGCAGGGCTGATATTTAGTCAGTATGCAGAGGTACGGCCTTACCGATTTGTTTATTGATGGTGTCTGTCCTGACCAGCAGGCAACCATCCTGACTAATTCCTGCCTGTGCTCCGTTGGTTGTTAGAAAGTTTTGAATATCAGCCCCGCCTACAGGCTTCTTGATTCTAGCATGCCCAAAACCAAACTCATCACCTTCCTCCCAAATCTACTCTTCCTATAGTATCCCATATATAGATGGCACCTGGGACTGGACCAAGACCTGTGGGCACTCCTTGCAGGTCCCTTAAAACCGATTTTCTTTAAACATTTGTTCACCATCTATCTAGCAGAGGCTGGAAGAAACTATTTTTTCTATTTAAAACTCAGATACATTTTAATTATCAAATAAGGACTTCATTATGTATAATATTAGATACTGGAATACTTCTCAGGAGCCATGATAGAACATTTAAAATATAAATAACAGCAATGGAAATACTCTGCATCTTGATAGTGGTGATGGTTACACTACCATATATGCTTGTCAAAATCCATCAAACTGTACACCTAAAAAGGATGAATTTTGCCATATGTAAATCACACCTCAATAAACCAGACTTTAGAAATACAATTAACAAAACTGATCATCAACGATTAATAGCTTTATACAATACATTATTTGGCTCTAGAATTTCAGCTGATTGCAACTGCTGACTTTATTTATTTATTTATTTGTTTATTTATTTATTGGGAGAGTCTCACTCTCACCCAGGCTGGGGTGCAGTGGTGCAATCTTGGCTCACTGCAACCTCCACCTCCCAGGTTCCAGTGATTCTCGTGCCTCAGCCTCCTAAGTAGCTGGAATTAGAGGCACATGCCACCACACCCCGCTAATTTTTGTAGTTTTATTAAAGATGGAGTTTCGCCATGTTGGCCAGGCTGGTCTCGAACTCCTGACCTCAAGTGATCCGCTCAACTTGGCCTCTCAAAGTGCTGAGATTAAAGGCATGAGCCACTGTGCCCGGCCTGCAACTGCAGACTTTAAATGACATTTCACACATTGGTGTCAGGAGTTGGTGGTTTACATGTTATAAAAATACTCAATAGAGATAAATCAGAGATAGCCAGAACAAAAATTTTCCCACTTCACAGCACTATCTGGCTTGATGGGGGGAACAAGAATGACCAATTTGCATTTGTACAGTAATTCAAGGAGTCAATGTGGAAAACAGTTATGTAGCACCATACTTCATATTTACTCCAGCAATTTTTTCAGCACCCCCTACAGTTTGGCACCTGGGAAACACCCCTCCATCAAGCTCTGGCTAGAGCAGAGGATTCATTAATAGGAACAGTAGCAGGTGAGGCTGAAAGAGAGGTTATGGCCAGATCACAGAAGGCGTTAAATATTGGGGTAAACAGCTTGATTTTTCTATTATGAGCTATTTGAATTGGGGATTGATATGATCAAAGCAGTGCCTCAGGAGATCCAGCTGCAAGTGGTACACCGACTGGATCAGAAGTAAGAGATCAAGGTGAGGAAGCCACTTAAAAAGAAGAAACAAGCTGGGCACGGTGGCTCACACCTGTAATCCCAGAACTTTGGGAGGCCAAAGCAGGTGGATCGCTTGAGGTCAGGAGTTCAAGACAAGCCTGAACAACATTGTGAAACCCCGTCTCTACTAAAAACACAAAAATTAGCCGGGCGTGGTGGCGTGTGCCTGTAATCCCAGCTACTTGAGAGGCTAAGGAGAAGAATCACCAGAACTCAGGAGGCGGAGGCTGCAGTGAGCCGAGATTGCACCACTGTACTCAAACCTGGTCGAGCAAGACTCAGTCTCAAAACAAAACAAAACACTAAACTAAACTAAACTAATCTAAAAACAAAAATAAAAAGGAGCAAACACCTATAAAGGCTTAGACTAGTAGAGCCTGGATATTAAGGCATAGTTCTCAGAGATACTTCACTGAAGAGACTTGACCAGTTAGAAAATGGGTCAGGGATAGAGGAATCTAATGTTTTCAACCTGGTTGTGATGTCAAACAGCCATCATGATCCTGATGAGAACCACAGAGTGTCCACAGAGGAAATGTGAAGTTTACTCTTAAATTTCCTTAGACAGAGCATGGGGTTTTCCCCCTATTAATAAAAAAAAAAAAAAAAAAAAAAAAAAAAGTAAAGTTTCATTAATTCTCCTACTCACCTCGCCTGTCTCTTCAGAGCTCTTCTGGCCACAGCTGAATCAGAGAAAGAGGGCATTAGAAAACATCTGAAGCATGAAAAAATCTGGTTGCCTATGTCTTTAACTCCCTAAAACCAAAGTCTATAGATTAGAGCTGCTTGGGGTATATCTTCATGAAGGACAGAAGGAAATAAAAGTGGGGAAACTCAGAGCCAAAAAAAAAAAAGGGAGGAAGGAAGTAAGTTGGAAGAAGCGGGAGAACCTCCTCCACTCCTGACAGTGGAGAATTTCATTTCCCACCAACCTAAAGAGAACCCTAGGGTGATGAACTTAGAACCAACTTAGGCCAGACATCCCAAATCACAGTTGAGTCATCTCTACAAAGACACTTCAAAATGTTCCTGCTTTGAGTGGGATCTCCCTACTTTACAAGACCCATTGGTGTCACCACCCTGACCGGACACAAGGGATGCAACTGCAAAATAAAAGAGATACTTTATCAGTAGCAGCTACCGCAACTACAAGCAAACCCAATTATCAAAAACCCAAATATGCAAAGAAAACAAACTCAACTCAGAATTCCCGAATGCAAAAAGGTTTTAAGGGCTTTAAGCCCTTAGAGAAATTAGGATCACAACAGCACAAGTGAACAAAAATTGGAAGCAATAAGCTGCTCAGTCCTTACTGCTGAATCAAAGAGAGGGGAAGAATGTTAGCTGAGTATCATTAGCTATCAGTGAAAAGCCTGTTTTCTGCCAAGTAATTTATTTCTATTTAAGGTATGAAGAAAGAGGCATGAGCATGGAGGGGCTCGCCTGTAATCCCACCAGCTTTCGGGAGGCTGAGCGGGGAGGATCGCTTGAGCCCAGGAATTCAAGGTTGCAGTGAGCTATGATGGTGCCACTGCACTGCAGTGTGGGCAACACAAGACCCTGTCTCTAAAAAAATAGTAAAATAAAAAATAAAGACATGAAAGTGAGTCTTGAGAAAAGGGCCTCGGGGGAAAGGACTTGAGGATGAAGAGATTGCAGTCAAAAATTCAAAGGGCAAAAGGGTAAGGAGGTCCCCGTTAAGAGTGTACTTCTTGGAGACAGCCTACTGTTTGGGATTGATATCTAGGTAAATGGACAACTACTGAACTCTGTTTCATGCGGAGCCAATGAATGGATGGTTTCAAAGCTGCCACTGCTCCCTGCAGTGAGCCCGCGATACTGGGGCCTCTTGCTTCTCTGTCTCATCTGCCAAGGTCCCAGCACTCTCTCTCCACTGCTCTGAGACAGGCTACTTTGCCTCTTGCTATCACTTACCAGAGAGCTATACAGCACCACCTGAGGTGAAGCAAGCACTTCCTTACTCGGAACCTTCAGCTCACCAGACAGCAGCTGGCTGGACATCCACTGTCAGCCAGATCAAACTCAGCCCAGGGAGTCACACCGCAGTGAGTATCACTTCACCCGCCTGCCACTCCTCAATGTGGCTGGCTACATCATGGTCATCTTGTTGTGGTTGGCCAATGACACATAGTCCACAGAGGTTATCAAAAATGCTAAAGGAGGGGATGTAATAGCTATAAGGAAGTCCAGACTCTACATATTAAAAGTTAGACTTAGGCCAGGCACACTGGTTCACACCTGTGATCCCAGCACTTTGGGAGGCCAAGGTGGGTGGATCACTTGAGGTCAGGAGTTCAAGATCAGCCTGACCAACATGGTGAAACCCCGTCTCTATTAAAAATGCAAAAAATTAGCTAGGCATGGTGGCGTGTGCCTGTAATCCCAGCTACTCAGGAGGCTGAGGCAGAAGAATCACTTGAACCCGGGAGGTGGAGGTTGCAGTGAGGTGAGATCGTGCCACTGCATTCCAGCCTGGGCAACAGAGCAAGACTTGGTCTCAAAAATAAAAATAAAAACTAAAAGTAAGCAAAATAAAAACTAAAGGGAGTATTAAACACTGATAAGGGCTTAGACTAGTAGAGCCTGGTTGTTTAAGGCATAGTTCACAGAGATACCTCAAGAAGAAACTGACCAGTTAGAAAATGGGTCAGGGATAAGGGAATCTAATGTTTTCAACCTGGTTGTGATGTCAAACAGCCATCATGATCCTGATGGGGAACCACAGAGTGTCCACAGAGAAATGTGAAGTTTATAGCAATTTCATGGAGCAGAGCATGGGGTTTCCCCACTTAAAAAAAAAAAAGTAAAGTTTCATTGAATTCTCTACTCACTGACTGGAGTCTCATGGGCTCTTCTGGCCACAGCTAAGTGAGAAGGGGCATTAGAAAACATCTAGGCTTGTAGAAAAAATCTGGTTGCTATGGCTTTAACTCCCTAAAACCAAAGTCTATAAATTAGAGCTGCTTAAAATTTATATCTCCCATGAAGGATAGAAAGGAAATAAAAGTAAAAGGAAACTCAGAGCCAAAAAAAAAAAGAAAAGAGGAAAAGAAGTAAGTTGGAAAAGAAGCGAGGAGAACCTCCTCCACTCCTGACAGTAGGGGGGGGCTGACTAACTAGACTAGGGTGATGAACTTAGAACCAACTTAGGCCAGACATCCCAAATCTGGTTGGTGTCTACAAAGACACTTCAAATGTTCCTGCTTTGAGTGGACTCTACTTACAAGACCCATTGGTGTCATCACTGCTTGACCGGACATTAAGGATGTAACTGCAAAAATAAAAGAGATACTTTATAAAAGGAGGGCTATCGACACCATAAGCAACCACATATCAAAAATCCCAAATAAGTGAAGAAAACAACCAATCAGAATTCCTGAAATGCAAAAAGGTTTTAAGGGCTTTAAGCCCTTAGGAAATTAGGATCACAACAGCACAAGTGAACAAAAATTGGAAGCAATGAGCTGCTCAGTCCTTAGTGCTGAATCAAAAACACAGGAAGAATGTTAGCCGAGTTATTACTAGCTATCAGAGAAAAGCCTGTTTTCTGCCAAGTAATTTATTTCTATTTAAAAGTATGAAAGAGACGCCAGGCATGGAGGCTCACGCCTGTAATCCCACCAACTCGGGAGGCTGAGCGGGGAGGATCGCTTGAGCCCAGGAATTCAAGGTTGCAGTGAGCTATGATGGTGCCACTGCACTGCAGTGTGGGCAACACAAGACCCTGTCTCTAAAAAAATAGTAAAATAAAAAATAAAGACATGAAAGTGAGTCTTGAGAAAAGGGCCTCGGGGGAAAGGACTTGAGGATGAAGAGATTGCAGTCAAAAATTCAAAGGGCAAAAGGGTAAGGAGGTCCCCGTTAAGAGTGTACTTCTTGGAGACAGCCTACTGTTTGGGATTGATATCTAGGTAAATGGACAACTACTGAACTCTGTTTCATGCGGAGCCAATGAATGGATGGTTTCAAAGCTGCCACTGCTCCCTGCAGTGAGCCACGATGCTGGGGCCTCTTGCTTCTCTGTCTCATCTGCCAAGGGTCCCAGCACTCTCTCTCCACTGCTCTGAGACAGGCTACTTTGCCTCTTGCTATCACTTACCAGAGAGCTATGCAGCACCACCTGAGGTGAAGCCAAGCACTTCCTGCTCGGAACCCTTCAGCTCACCAGACAGCAGCTGGCTGGACATCCACTGTCAGCCAGATCCAAACTCCAGCCCAGGGGAGTCACACCGCAGTGAGTATCACTTCACCGCCACTGCCACTCCTCCAATGTGGCGCCTGGCTACATCATAGGTCATCTTGTTATTAGTTATTGTGACACATAGTCCACAGAGGTTATCAAAATGCTAAGAAGGGGAGACACCAATAGCTAAGAGTCCAGGCTCTACATATTAAAAGTTAGACTTCAGCTGAGCCTTGGTGGCTCACACCTGTAATCTCAGCACTTTGGGATGCCAAAGCAGGTGGATCGCTTGAGGTCAGGAGTTCAAGATCAGCCTGACTCAACATGGTGAAACCCCATCTCTACTGAAAGTACAAAAAAAAAAAAAAAAAAAAGTGTAGGCCTGTTGGCAGGCCTGTAATCCCAGCTACTCAGGAGGCTGAGGCAGGAGCATCACTTGAACCCAGGAGGCAGAGGTTGCAGTGAGCCAAGATCCACCACTGCACTCCAGCCTGGGCCACAGAGTGAGACCCCATCAAAAAAAAAAAAAGTTAGACTTAGCCATACTTTGGGGCTTTTGTTTAGCCTAGAGGCTGATACTGTACTGCCTGTATACTTTTCTAATCTTTAGCAGAGAGTATGATGGCTCCTTTCCCCTTGATTAAACTTCTATACATTTCTCAACCACTGTACAGTGGACTTACTCAGTAGTAGACAAGTTTTCTTTAATCGGGAAAAGAAACCTTTTGCTGGGTGTATGGTTTCCATGTATGGGTCAATATGTGATGTTAGTTGTCAGTAAGCAGCACTATATATTTATAAACAACAGCTGATTCAGACTTCATCCATCTTTTACATACTTTTATTATTTACAAACACACCTGGCCACGAGGAGTCAGGCAAAAGCAACAAGGGATCAACATGAGGGCAAAAGTTACGTGACAGAGAGAGCCCCACCAAATCCCTAATGTCAAAATATCAAATTCAGGTGGATGGTAACCAACAGGTGAGGTAGTCAAGGAGAAGCACTAAGGAAGAAATACATGGTCAAAAGAGGCAGATTTTTGTTTGGTATCTTTTTAAGTAATATTCATCACCAAGTCAAGTCCCTAGAATGTATTTCAAGGCTTATGTTATTGTTATTAGAAAATATACGCGGGTGGCTGAATCACGGTGGCTCAACGTAATCAGCTCTTTGGGAGGCCTACGGCCGGGAGGTGCATGAGCCCAGGGTTCAAGGCCAGCCTGGGCAACAGAGCAAGACTTGGTCTCAAAAAAAAAAAAATCAAAAAGAAAAAAAAGCGGGCTGGTGCTTCAGCCGAGTTCAGTCTGATGAGCCATGATAGGCGCCACTGCAGTTCCACCTAGTGATGAGTGAGACCCTGTCTTGAAAAAAGAAAATATATGCATGCTAGCTGACATGTTAAGTCGGGGAAAGGGGAAAAAAAAAGGAGGCTGTGGCTCACGCCTGTAATCCCAGCACTTTGGGAGGCCAAGGTGGCGGATCACCTGAGGTCAGGAGTTTGAGACCAGCTGAATAACATAGCAAAATGCCGTCTCTACTAAAAATACAAAAATTAGCCAGGCATGGTAGCGTGTGCCTATAATCCCAGCTACTCAGGAGGCTGAGGCAGAAGAATCACTTGAACCCGGGAGGTGGAGATTGCAGTGAGGTGAGATCGTGCCACTGCATTCCAGCCTGGGCAACAGAGCAAGACTTGGTCTCAAAAAAATAAAAATAAAAACTAAAGTAAACTAAAAATAAAACTAAAAGGGAGTAAACACTGATAAGGGCTTAGACTAGTAGAGCCTGGATGTTAAGGCATAGTTCACAGAGATACCTCAAAGAAGAAACTGACCAGTTAGAAAATGGGTCAGGGATAAGGAATCTAATGTTTTCAACCTGGTTGTGATGTCAAACAGCCATCATGATCCTGATGAGAACCACAGAGTGTCCACAGAGGAAATGTGAAGTTTACTCTTAAATTTCCTTAGACAGAGCATGGGGTTTTCCCCACTTAAAAAAAAAAAGTAAAGTTTCATTAATTCTCCTACTCACCCTGACCCGTCTCCTTGGAGCTCTTCTGGCCACAGCTAAATCAGAGAAAGAGGGCATTAGAAAACATCTGAAGCATGAAAAAATCTGGTTGCCTATGTCTTTAACTCCCTAAAACCAAAGTCTATAAATTAGAGCTGCTTAAAATTTACATCTCCCATGAAGGATAGAAAGGAAATAAAAGTAAGGAAACCCAGAGCCAAAAAAAAAAAAAAAAAGAGGAAAGGAAGTAAGTTGGAAAAGAAGCGGAGAACCTCCTCCACTCCTGACAGTAGGGAAATTTCATTTCACCAACCTAAAGAGAGCCCTAGAGGTGATGAACTTAGAACCAACTTAGGCCAGACATCCCAAATCACAGTTGAGTCATCTCTACAAAGACACTTCAAAATGTTCCTGCTTTGAGTGGACTCTACTTACAAGACCCATTGGTGTCATCACTGCTTGACCGGACATTAAGGATGTAACTGCAAAAATAAAAGAGATACTTTATAAAAGGAGGGCTATCGACACCATAAGCAACCACATATCAAAAATCCCAAATAAGTGAAGAAAACAACCAATCAGAATTCCTGAAATGCAAAAAGGTTTTAAGGGCTTTAAGCCCTTAGGAAGTTAGGATCACAACAGCACAAGTGAACAAAAATTGGAAGCAATGAGCTGCTCAGTCCTTAGTGCTGAATCAAAAACACAGGAAGAATGTTAGCCGAGTTATTACTAGCTATCAGAGAAAAGCCTGTTTTCTGCCAAGTAATTTATTTCTATTTAAAAGTATGAAAGCAACACCAGGCATGGAGGCTCACGCCTGTAATCCCATAACTTCCCGGGGAGGCTGGCCGGGAGGATAAGCTTGAGCCAGGAATTCAAAGTTGCAGTGAGCTATGATGGTGCCACTGCACTGCAGTGTGGGCGACACAGCAAGACCCTGTCTCTAAAAAAATAGTAAAATAAAAAATAAAGACATGAAAGTGAGTCTTGAGAAAAGGGCCTCGGGGGAAAGGACTTGAGGATGAAGAGATTGCAGTCAAAAATTAAAGGGCAAAAGGGTAAGGAGGTCCCCAAGTTAAGAGTGTACTTCTTGGAGACAGCCTACTGTTTGGGATTGATATCTAGGTAAATGGACAACTACTGAACTCTGTTTCATGCGGAGCCAATGAATGGATGGTTTCAAAGCTGCCACTGCTCCCTGCAGTGAGCCACGATGCTGGGGCCTCTTGCTTCTCTGTCTCATCTGCCAGGGGCCCCAGCACTCTCTCTCCGCTGCTCTGTGGCAGGCTACTTTGCCTCCTGCTATCACTTACCAGAGAGCTATGCAGCACCACCTGAGGTGAAGCCAAGCACTTCCTGCTCGGAACCCTTCAGCTCACCAGACAGCAGCTGGCTGGACATCCACTGTCAGCCAGATCCAAACTCCAGCCCAGGGGAGTCACGCAGCAGTGAGCATCACTTCACCGCCACTGCCACTCCTCCAATGTGGCGCCTGGCTACATCATAGGTCATGTTGTTACTAGTTATTGTGACACATAGTCCACAGAGGTTATCAAAATGCTAAAGAAGGGGGACATAATAGCTATAAGGAAGTCCAGGCTCTACATATTAAAAGTTAGACTTCAGCTGGGCACGGTGGCTCACATTTGTAATCCCAGCACTTTGGGAGGCCGAGGCAGTTGCATTGCTTGAGGTCAGGAGCTCAAGATCAGCCTGACCAACATGGTGAAACCCCATCTCTACTGAAAATACAAAAATTAGCCAGGCCTGTTGGCAGGCGCCTGTAATCCCAGCTACTCAGGAGGCTGAGGCAGGAGCATCACTTGAACCCAGGAGGCAGAGGTTGCAGTGAGCCAAGATCCACACCACTGCACTCCAGCCTGGGCCACAGAGTGAGACCCCATCAAAAAAAAAAAAAGTTAGACTTAGCCACTTCTTTGGGGCTTTTCATTTGGCCTAGAGGCTGATACTGTGCTGCCTGTATACTTTTCTAATCTTTCGAAATACATGATGGCTCAACTCCTTGATTAAACTTCCTATGCATTTCTCAACCACTGTACATTGGACTTACTCAGTAGTAGACTTCAAGTTTTTTTCTTTAATCAGGAAAGAAACCTTTTGCTGGGTGTATGGTTTCCCATGTATGGGTCAATATGTGATGTTAGTTGTCAGTAAACAGCACTATATATTATATAAACTAACAGCTGATTCAGACTTCATCCATCTTTTTACATACTTTTGTGTTACAAACACACCTATTTTTTTGAGAGGTCAGGCAAAAGCAACAAAGGATCAACATGAGGCAAAAAGTTACATGACAGAGAGCCCCACCCAAATCCCTAATGTCAAAATATCAAATTCCAGGTAGGATAGTAACCAACAGGTGAGGTAGTCCAAGGAAAGCACTAAGGAAGAAATACATGGTCAAAAAGAAGGCAGATTTTGTTTGGTATCTTTTCCAAGTAATATTCATCACCAGGGGAACAAGTCCCTAGAATGTATTTCAAGGCTTATGTTATTGTTATTAGAAAATATACGCAGGTGGCTGAATGCAGTGGCTCACGCTTGTAATCAGCTCTTTGGGAGGCTACGGCGGGAAGATTACTTGAGCCCAGGAGTTCAAGGCCAGCCTGGGCAACATGGTGAAACCGTCTCTACAAAAAAAAAAAAATCAAAAAACGAGGCTGGAAGGTTGCTTCAGCCCGAGAGTTCGGTGCTGCAGTGAGCCATGATAGCGCCACTGCAGTTCCCACCTGGGTGACAGGAGTGAGACCCTGTCTTGAAAAAAAAGAAAATATATGCATGCTAGCTGACATGTTAAGAATCGGGGAAAAGGAAAAAAGGAGGCTGTGGCTCACGCCTGTAATCCCAGCACTTTGGGAGGCCGAGGCGGGTGATCACCTGAGGTCAGGAGTTTGAGACCAGCTGGGCCAACATAGCAAAATGCCGTCTCTACTAAAAAATACAAAACTTAGCTGGGTGTGGTAGCACATGCCTGTAGTCCAAGTTCTTCGGAGGCTGAGGCAGGAGAATCACTTGAAACCCGGAGGCAGAGGTTGCAGTGAGCCAAGATTGCACCACTGCACTCCAGCCTGGGTGACAGAACGAGACTCTGTCTCAAAAAAAAAAAAAAGGAAATATATGCAGGCCAGGTACACTGCAGTCCCAGCTATGCAGGGGGTAGGAGAGGACTGCATGAGCCCGAGTTGGAGGCCTCAGTGCACCATGATCGCACCTGTGAATAGCCACTGTACTCTGGCCTGGGAAATACAGCGAGACCACCCCCACCGCACCTCGTTAAAAAAAAGAATATATGCATTGAAGGAAGAAGAACCAGAACTCTATCATGAAAGGACTAAGAAATAACATTGGAAGGCTTTAAAGATACATTTAAAGAAAAAAAGAAAACTCAAAAACTATAGAAGAGCTGTGAGCAGTGGCTCATGCCTATAATCCCAACACTTTGGGAGGTCGAGGCCGGAGGATCACTTGGGAGCAGGAGTTCAAGACTAGTGTGGGCACCATAGCGAGACTCTTTGTCTTTACAAAAAATATTTTTAAATTAGCTGGATATGGGATCCTCCCAGCTACTCAGGAGGATCCCTTGAACCCAAGAGTTCGAGGCTGCAGTCAGCTATGATGGCATCACTGCACTCCCACCTGGCTGACAAAGAAAAAAAAAAAAACTTTAAAAAAAGTTATAAAAGATCCAAAGAAGATCTATTTTATTTTATTTTATTCATTTATTTATGAGACAGAGTCTCGCTCTGTCACCTAGGTTGCAGTGCAGTGGCGCGATCTCGGCTCACTGCAACCTCCACCTCCCGGGTTCGAGTGATTCTCTCGCCTCAGGCTGTGGAGTAGCTGGGATTACAGGCATGTGTCACCACGCCCGGCTCATTTTTGTATTTTTAGTAGAGACGGGGTTTCACCATGTTGGCCAGGCTGGTCTTGAACTCCTGACCTCAGGTGATCTGCCCGCCTTGGCCTCCCAAAGTACTGGGATTACAGACGTGAGCCACCACGCCTGGCCAGATCTCTCCTTTAAAACTTTAAAAGGCTATAAATCATAAAGATTATGTATGCTTTTATATGACTACAGAAATATCTCTAGAAGAAATGCTGCCAAATTATTCAAAATTATTACCTCAGAAGAATGGGAGGATGCATGCATGTGAAGGCAGACTTTCACATTTTACTTTATATGCTTCTGTACTGTTCATTTTCACCACAGACCTATATTCCTTTAGTAATTTTTACAACTCAATAAATATGTTATAATATGATTAGGATATCTGTGGTTCATTCCTTCACTAATTAGACGTTTATCGAGCATCTACTATATGCTTGGTACTGGGGCTACAAAAAAGAAAAAAGAATGACTTCTAGGGATCTCACAGTCTAGTGGCAAAGACAAAAAAACAAATAGACAATATTCATGAGCCTTACTCTAAAACAACAGGAATCAGAAACTGCATTTTTGGCCAGATGCAGTGGCTCACACCTGTAATCCCAGCAATTTAGGAAGCCAAGGTGGGTGGATCCCTTGAACCCAGGAGCTCTAGACCAGCTTGGCCAACATGGCGAAAGCCCATCTCTACTAAAAATACAAAAATTTTAAATAGCCAGGCATGGTGGCGCACACCTGCAACCCCAGCTACTGGGGAGGCTGAGGAACAAGAATCACTCGAACCCAGGAGACAGAGGTTGCAGTGAGTTTGCAGTGAGCTGAGATTGTGCCACTGCACTCCAGCCTGGGCGACAGAGCAAGACTGTTTAAAAAAAAAAATCCAAGAAACTACATTTTTAACAAGCACCCCCAGGCAATTCTGATCCAGGAAGCTGGCAGACCACACTTTCAGCAACACCAGTTAAGTGTGACAGCCTTCTTTTCCTTGAAATCAGGAATTGAAAATATCAATAGAATGCTAATTAAGTAACTTTGGCGTTGTCAAGAAATTTAAAACATAGCCAACCCACTAGGTGACCCATTTGCTTTTCTGATTATTTTAAATTCAGCCTAACAGGATAATTTTAAAAATATAATATTTCTGCATATCATCAAGGCTATCTTGTAATAGTATTGACAAAACAAAGAATCTTGCTTGGGCTAAAAAAGACTAGTCAGTGGGCATCAGAGAGTACTAATTAGGCTTATCAATGAAAACCAGACCCCCACCTCTTGCATTATGCATTTCGGTACAACTCTGCCTTTGAAGTGCCAATCCCTCCTTCCCCGCCCCCTTCACTGTGTTAATGACCTTGTCTCATAAGACACTAGGATAATAGAAGCAATCAGCTAGGAACTCACTCATCCTCCCACCAAGAAATCTCCAGAACTAACTGCAACCATACTAGACTCTCCGCCTTCTCTATCACTAACAACGGAACACAGTGTCCCTACCACTATCAAAGACCAATCCTTCCCTTGTACTTTGGACCTGTCTCCTCTAGCCTTCTCAAGGATTGTATTCCGGTAGTTCCAGCACTCTGTGCTGCATCATTCTTCCCTCTCTCCTGAATCATTCATGCTACTAGCCCTAGACTCCATGTCCCCAACTTTATATTAATAGCCTTGAGCTCTTCACTGAACTCCAACTGTCTACTTGACACCTTGGATATTTATTAAGTATTTAAAAGGTAACATGGGCCAGGCGCAGTGGCTCACACCTGTAATCCCAGCATTTTGGGAGGCTGAGGCAGGCGGATCACCTGAGGTCAGGAGTTCAAGATCAGCCTGGCCAACATGGTGAAACCCCGTCTCTACTAAAAATACAAAAATTAGCCAGGTGTGGTGGCAGGTGCCTGTAATCCCAGCTACTTGGGAGGCTGAGGTTGGAGAATCGCTTGAACCCAGGAGGCGGAGGTTGCAGTGAGCTGAGATCGCACCGCTGCACTCAAGCCTGGGCAACAAGAGTGAAACTCCATCTCAAAAAAAAAAAAAAAAAAAAACAAAAGTAACATGGCCAACAACACAGAACTCTATTTTCTCCTTCAATCCTATTCCTATCCCAGCCCTACCCATCTCAGTCAATGGCACCACTATCTACCCAGTAATGCCAAATAACTGAGGAGTCATCCTTGATTTCTTTCTTTCCCTCACCTCCCATATCCAACCCATCTGCAAGACCTGTTGGCTCCACTTCTCTAATATGTTTTTTTTTTTTTGAAATGGAGTTTTGCTCTTGTTGCCCAGGCTGGAGTGCAATGGCACAGTCTCGGCTCACCGCAGCCTCCGGCTCCCAGGTTCAAGCGATTCTCCTGCTTCAGCCTCCCAAGTAGCTGGGATTACAGGCATGTGCCACCAAGCCCGGCTAATTTTGTCTTTTTAGTAGAGACGGGGTTTCTTCATGTTGGTCAGGCTGGTCTCAAACTCCCAACCTCAGGTAATCGGCCTGCCTCGGCCTCCCAAAGTGCTGGGATTATAGGCGTGAGTCACCGCGCCCAGGCTTCTCTAATATATTTCATCTAATCTAAGACACATTATTACATATACCTCTTCCATTAAAGAAAAGAAAATACTACCAAACTACAACCTGCCATCAAATGTATGATACATGCCAATTTCAGAAATGCAAAAATGTGAAAAGACATCTCCGAATTTATGAACTACAATATATTACATATTCATCCAAATCTCTCCAACTCCACTAGTAGCACCCTACTCTAAGCCACCATCACTTCTAGACTTTTATAATACCAAGTTCTTGGGCCTCAGTTGAAAAACAAAAACAAAAAAAAAAATGTTTATTTCATAGGGCTATTGTGGAAAGTAAACAAGATCCTATCTGCCCTCCTCTGTACTCCTATGGCATCATGCACATCTGCCCCATCGCAGTGTTTATCACACTGTACTGTAACTGCCTGTTTACATGTTTCTAACCCCCACCCCAGACAGTAAGCTATGCAAGGACTTGGAAGTGTATTTGTTTCACATTGTTCCATACAAAGTCAGGATTCAATAAGTATTTTTTAAATGAATGAATATATGAATGAATCTCAAAGAGTGATTCCAAAGACCCCTTCTATTATTTTCCACCCCCTAAAAAAACCTCAAGTTGTGAAAGAATTCTGCCTACTAGATCTCACTAAGTAATAATTTTCTGTGTGTAAAAATGTAATTACACATATATGCCCATCTATGTGAAGGTTCGAGGTAAAGAGTCAGCTCAAAGTAAAAAACAAAAAAGCTAACAATCTTATCTTTGTTAATGAAAATACAATGCCCAGATCAAGGGAAGTAGCAGTCCCAATTTGGAGCTAAGATGGGTTAGAGACTGGCAGGTTGGTGTCTGGCCTCAAGGGCTATCTCCAACCAGAGGCCCAAGATCTGCTTTTTGGACCTGTAGCTTCAGAAACTCAGATTTATCAATTCTTCATCAAATGCTAAAGGCATGACTCCTGTCAACCAAATTCACAAGGGGCTAATAATAACACGTAACCCAGTTACCTCTCAGGACAACTGAGACTAACGATCCACCCCGGGCACTCCCTATTTGAGGGCAAGTGACTGAGGGTCATGGAGCTGCAATTTGACCTTTTGCTTTTTTTTTTTTTGAGACAGGGTTACACTCCTGTCACCCAGGCGGAAGTGCAATGGCGCGATCTCAACTTACTGCAACCTCCACCTGCTGGGCTCAAGCAATTCTCCCACCTTAGCCCCCCAAGTAGCTGAGACTACAGGTGTGTGCCATTGTGCCTGGCTAATTTTTTGTATTTTTTTTTTTTGTAGAGACAGGGTTTCACCATTCTGGCCAGGCTGGTCTCAAACTCCTGGACTCAAGCCATCTGCCCACCTCAGCCTCCCAAAGTGCCGGGATTACAGGTGTGAGCCACTGGGCTCGGCCACCTTTTGCATTTTTTATCACACACATGATTCAGGAGACTGAATCAATAATAAAAAACCTCCCAACAAAGAAAAGCCCAGGATCATACTGATTCACTGGTGAATTCTACCAAAAATTTAACGAAGAATTAACACTAATCATTTTTTTTCTTTTCTTTTTTTTTTGATATGGAGTCTCGCTCTGTCACCCAGGCTGGAGTGCAGTGGTGCGATCTCGGCTCACTGCAAGCTCTGCCTCCCAGGTTCACGCCATTCTCCCGCCTCAGCCTCCCGAGTAGCTAGGACTACAGATGCCTGCCACCACGCCCGGCTAAATTTGTTTTTGTACTTTTGGTAGAGATGGGGTTTCACTGTAAAAGGCCAGGATGGTCTCCATCTTCCTGACTCATGATCCGCTGCTCAGTGCTGATTACAGGCGCGGAGCTCACTGCTACTGGCTATTAATTTTTAAATTAAATGCTACGAGGCCGGGTGCGGCAGTCACGCCTGTAATCCCAGCACTTTGGGAGGCTGGGCAGGTAAATCAGCTGGAGCCCAGGAGTTCAAGACCAGCCTGGCCAACATGGTGAACTCCCATCTCTACTCAAAAATACAAAAAAAGCTGGGCATGGTGGTGCATCTGTAGTCCCAGCTACTCTGAAGGCTGAGGTGGGAGGATCGCTTGAGACCAGAAGGCAGAGGGATGCAGTGAGTCATGATCATGCCACTGCACTCCAGCCTGGGTGACAGAGTAATACTGTCTCAAACAAACAACAAAAAAAAATTAAATACTACTAAAAGCACCTTTGGGCATTTAATTGGCTTCATAAACTGGATTTTCCTATGCTTGGTTGCCAAAAATCAAATTACTCAATCAAAAGTATGTCCAGCTGCTAGTAACACAGTGGCTCACACCTGTAATCCCAGCATCAGAGGCTAAGGCGGATGGATCACTTGAGGCCAGGAGTTCAAGACCAGCCTGGCCAACATGGTGAACTCCCATCTCTACTCAAAATACAAAAAAAAAAAAAATTAAGGCTGGGTGTGGTGGCATGCCTGTAATCCCAGCACTTTGGGAGGCTAAAGCAGGCAAATCGCTTGAGCCCAGGAGTTCAAGACTAGACTGGGCAACTTGGCGGTCTCAACAATAAAATACAAAAATTAGCTGGGCATGGTGGTGCATCTGTAGTCCCAGCTACTCTGAAGGCTGAGGTGGGAGGATCGCTTGAGACCAGAAGGCAGAGGATGCAGTGAGTCATGATCATGCCACTGCACTCCAGCCTGGGTGACAGAGTAATACTGTCTCAAACAAACAACAAAAAAAAATTAAATACTACGAAAAGCACCTTTGGGCATTTAATTGGCTTCATAAACTGGATTTTCCTATGCTTGGTTGCCAAAAATCAAATTACTCAATCAAAAGTATGTCCAGCTGCACACAGTGGCTCACACCTGTAATCCCAGCACTTTGGGAGGCCAAGGCGGATGGATCACTTGAGGCCAGGAGTTCAAGACCAGCCTGGCCAACATGGTGAACTCCCATCTCTACTCAAAATACAAAAAAAAAAAAATTAGGCGGGTGTGGTGGCATGCGCCTGTAATCCCAGCTACTCAGGAGGCTCAGGCACGAAAATTGCTTGAACCCAGGAGGCAGAGGCTGCAGTGAGCCAAGATTGCGCCACAGCACTCCAGCCTTGACAATAGAGCAAGACTCTGTCTCAAAAAAAAAAAAAAAAAAAAGAATCTAATAGTATGTCCAATTTTGTAGCTCTTGGTACATCTGCTTAATCATTTCCAAAGGGTTGTGTCAGTTTATGATGTCAGCAGCATTACTATAATAGGATTAAATATTTAAAATTTACTAATAGGTAAATGATTTTTAAATTAGCATTCCTTTTTATTACTTGTTAAGATGTATATTTGCCAATGTTGGCATCATTCTTTTGCTAATCCCCTCCACACCCCCCGCTTTCTTAAACAAAAAATAGAGATGAGGTCTTGCAATGTTGCCCAGGCTGGTCTCAAACTCGTTAAGTTCCAGCATTCCTCCTGCCTCAACCTCCCAAAGTGCTAGGATTACAGGCATGAGCCACCCCGCCGCCTACCCACATTTTTAATGACTATGGCAAAATAATGTTTACCAGGTCGTTTTTTTTCTAACCGATAAAGAACTCTGAAAAACAGCAGTGAGTGACACTCTGTCCTTGCTCTTCCCGGAGACAATGTATCTTATTTATCCTTCTAGAAAGTTAAATGTAAGCACACATCAGAACAAGTACACACACCATTTTCTTATTTTTTTTACAAATAATATTATGCTATATGCTTTGTTCTGCAGCTTGCATTTTTCACTTTATATTTCTTAGTAGTCTTGTCATTATCAGTACACATAGCTCTCACCATATTTTTGCAATGAACCCTAATTTATTCAACTAGACCCTTAGGCCATTTCAGCTCTTTTCAAATTTGTGCTATCACAAACAGTGCTGCAATGAATGTTCTTGTACATATTTCTCTATGTACTGGTAATTAAATCATATATCCTTCTTCCACAAAAGCGAACAAAGACCAAAATAACCTGTAAATGTCTATATATGATTACATGAACATGGAGAAAAGTATGGAAGGCTAGCTACATAAATATTTAGCATGGGTTACAGGGAGAAAGGCCATGTGAGAAGGGGGAAAAAAAGTCAAGAAAAAATAAGACTGAATTACAATTACTGAATTACATGTATGATATAATCACATTTATGCACTCATGTATATGGGAGTACAAGTATAAAGAAATTAAATGATTTTAAAAGAAAAAGTCTCAGTAGTGGAACTGCTACTTCAAAGGACATGGGCATTTAAAATGTGATACTGCCAGACTGCCCTCCAAAAAGGTTATACCAAATATATACTCCCACAAAGAACGTAAGAGATTTTCTGTTTTCCTATAAATTGGCAACACTGGATATCATCAAACTTTTTGCAAATATATAAAAAATGGTATCTCATTTTAAAATTTATCATTTCTTTACTTTTCCAAGTGGGAGAAAAAAATAAACGAATAAGATTTATCATTCCTTTAATGAGAAGCAATATAATTAAAATTTATCACTTATTTAATGAGAAGCAATATAATTAAAAGCTGATTTTTTTTTTTTTTTTTTTGAGAGAGGGTCTCACTGGGCCATGGAGGCTGGAGTGCAGTGGCCATCTCGCTATTGCTGCCTCGGGACTCCTCGGGTCGGGTGGATTCTCCCACCTGAACCTCGACTACAGGTACAGCCGCCATGCCCAGCTCGTTTTTTTATTTTTTGTAGAGGCGGAGTTTCATCATCTTGCCCAGGCTGGTCTCAGGACTCAAGCAATCCGCCCGCCTCTGCCTCCCAAAGTGTGCCCGGCCAAAGCTGAAAATTTTAATGTCTGAAGTCCGTTTGTATTTTTTTTTTCCCAGAGAGCTACCTTCTAATATTCTTTGTCATGTTCCATGCGTTTGTTCACCTTTTTCTAAATTACTGATTTATAAAAAGCTTTTTGTTAAGGAAAATAGCCCTTTATATTTGTAATACAATTCCAGTTTATTTACCATATTTATGTTTTGTTTGATATCAAACTTAGACTTTTCTACTCCAAAAACTATTGGAAACAAAATCCATCTATTGTTTTCTAACATTTTAATAGTTTCATTTTTTATTTTAAAATATTTGATCCATGCGTAATTTATTTTGGCATAAGCAATAAGGCAAAAACCCAAGTCTCATTTTTTTCCAAATGATTAGCCAGTTATCCTCAAATGGTTTGTTGACTAATCCATTTTTCCCCATTGATTTGAAATGTTGAAATGTCGTTTTTCTTGTTTAGTGAATTTTCTCATGTACTTAGGTCTATTTCCAGACTTTCTGTTGGTTTGTACCTTCCCCCATATCATACCCTTACATGCATATCTGTGAGGGAGGAAAATAGGGTAGTGTTCCAGAAGAGAAAAAACTTAGAGACAGGCAGCTATCTTAAAAATAGCTCCTGATCAAATCACCGCACTCCAACCTGGGCAACAGAGCAGACCCTGTCTCTCACACACACACACAAATACCTCATGTTGGAAGCTCTCTGAACCTTTATTGGTTCAGGGTGCATCTCCATAAAAAAATTTAAAACAAAAACATCTTGTGTTATCATGGAGAAGAAAAATACTTGTGTACCTCTAGAGGCAGCACTATCGATACTGGCGTGGAACAACAGGTTTTAATTGCATCAGAATGAAGAACTTTCTAGAAACCACATATATTCAACAATGCACTGTTGCCTCAAATGTCGTCATTTCCTGGCCACTAACAGAGAAATTATATAGCGGATTCAAGAATTTCATAGGAGGCTGGACTCCTAGTTTGTAAAATCCTTCTTTAAAATTCTCATTTTATAACAAATCAAGTTATACGCTCTACAGATACTAAAGGAAATAAACATACTTCTCGAGAAAGCTGTTTTGCCAATACGGTAACACTAAACTAAAAGAAAACAGAACTTTCCAAATCTCACCAATCCTCGTCCTCCGGCTCTTGCAAGCGGGGCAGCTCTTCTTTGTACCCATCCATGTCTGTAGTGAAGACAAAGATGCACTTTCTTAAGAAAGCCAGAACTCGGCCGGGCGCAGTGGCTCACGCCTATAATCCCAGCACTTTGGGAGGCCGAGGAGGGCAGATCACGAGGTCATGAGATCGAGACCATCCTGGCTAACACGGTGAAACCCTGTCTCTACTAAAAATACAAAAATAGCCAGAAGGTGGTGGCGAAGAACTTGTAGTCCCAGCTACTCGAGAGGCTGAGGCAGGAGAATGGTGTGAACCCAGGAGGCAGAGCTTGCAGTGAGCCGAGATTGTGCCACTGCACTCCAGCCTGGGCGACAGAGCTAGACTCCATCTCAAAAAAAAGAGAAAAAAAGAAAGCCAGAACTCAAAACCCAGAGACATCTCTACATTTACATTCTGCATTTATCTTTGGGTATCTTCCCCACCTTAAAGCCGATTTGCTCTGCAAAATGAAAAGGACTGGCCGGGCGCGGTGGCTCACGCTTGTAATCCCAGCACTTTGAGAGGCCGAGGCGGGCGGATCACAAGGTCAGAAGATCGGTGACCACAGTGGCAAAACCCTCGCCTTTACTAAAAAATACAAAAAAATTAGTCGGCGGTGGCGGGCTCGTGGGTCCCAGCTACCGAGAGGCTGAGGCAGGAGAATGGTGTGGAACCCAGGAGGCGGAGCTTGCAGTGAGCCGAGATAGCGCCACTGCACTCCAGCCTGGGCAACAGAGCTAGACTCCATCTCAAAAAAAAAAAAAGAAAGAAAAGGATTTAAATTTGTTTTGCTGCAAACTTTTCCCACTCAGGCCTTTACCACCCCAATCCCTTCCCACCCTGCACCGGCCCCCACTTCCCACTCCCTCCACTCCCACCTCAACTTGATAAGTCTTCCACAGATGAGCTTGATGATTTTGGAGATCTCGATTTTGTTCCGGATTTTTCTGAGATCTCTCGGATGAGCCTTCGAGTTTCGACGATGAATTTCGATTTCTCGGATTTCGAGTTGATCGGATTGATGAGATGATCATTTCTTTACGCTGAACGACCGATTTGTCGCCTTTTGATTTCGACGACGAGCGATTGTCGGAGATCCATACTTTCTCTATTTCCTGATGTTCTCGAGTCGGTTTCGAGACGCGATTTTAATATTTGACTCTTCCTGACCTTCCCGATTGAAAACGACTCCGGACACTTTGTCGACCACCCGTCTTTAACCTGACCTCTATTCCGCATCCTCTAACCACCTCCACACCTTCAGCCGACCGTATCGCACTTATTAATCTGAAACTTCTGTTCCCCACCCCACCTCTATCTCCACTCACCACCTGTCCCCAGCTACTGGTGACCTCAATTCACACCTCTACCTTACAACCACTTGCCTCGCACCTCTCTATCGTTTGCACTTTACTTTTCGCCTTCTCGCAAGCATTTTGTGACCTCGATTTGTTTCCAGACACGCCCCACCACCAGGCCAAGCACTTGTGCCCCCACCTCCCCCAACGCCATATGGGCATCCCTCTTCTCCCATGTTGCTACTTCACAGAATTCTCACTTGTTTTACGCTTCACCACTGGTACCCCATTCCACGTTGCCACTGTATCCCCATCTTCCCTATCGCTTCACTAGTATTCACTCTGATGTTTCCTTAGGGTTACTTCGCTTACTCACTGCGTTTTCATTGCCACTAGAACTCCCATTTCCTTAATTCGCTCTATTATAATTCTAATTTTCACTGCAAGCATCAGAATTCCTCTCCATCTTCCACCGCTTAGCGCTATTTATGTGTCTTTATGCTACTCACTAACGCCTTACCTGGTACTGAAGGCCACCGGCGCTTCTCATTCTCCAACGGCTAAGTTACACTGGCACCTTCCCATTTCTCCCCACTCGCCACTCATGACACCACTTAGCCTTATACTCACCACTAGTCTCTAATTCCTCCCCTTAGTGCTGTAACTAGCGCCTCTCATCTTTTTCCTCTCGCTGCTTCTTCTTAAGCACTGTCCCTAGTGCTAATGTGACACCTACATAGCTACCTGGCTTTACCCACATGTTTCCTACGGGCCACAATTAGCGCTTCCCATCTCTCCCCTATACTAGTGGTGTTCTATTTCTCATTACCACTGGTGTTTCACATGGCCTTATTAATTCACTAGCACTCGCATTCTCTGAGCCGCCACTAGGTAATTCCTCTATCTCTCTAACGCTGCTAATTGGTGTTCTCATTTTCTCCAATTCGCCACTAGCACTAATACTTCCTACGCCACCACTAGGGTTCTAATTATTCCAGTAATGATTTGCCACTAGTGCCTCTTCCCTATCGCTGGCCACTGTCTTTACCATTTCAGCCTTATCATGCCACTGGCGCTTCCATCTTCCCCTAATGCCGCTTACTGGAGTGGCTCATCTTCCTTAACGCTACCATCAGGCCTTACCATATATTCTACACTCACCACTGGCGCTCTGCACTCTCCCCTAATCGCTACCACTGGCGCCCATTTTCCCTCTACGCTTGCTACTCTCTCCTTTCTACCTCTGCACCTAGGTTTACACAGACAACCAGAGTCCAAGGTATACAGTGGTCCTGATTTTAATTAAGTCACTCAATTAGTATTAACCTCTACCACTTCAGCACCCATCTCAGTCCGACCAGCCGGTCACCTACTCATGCTGGTGGTGCCTCTCTGGCGCGGCCGGAAGCAGCTGAATTCCCAACCGTCAGAGTGTGTGCAAAGATCCCGAGCAACCAAGTAGATGAACGCCAGGCGCGCAGGCTCCCTTTTATATGCCCAGACCTAGGGGCGTAGAATTCCACGTGCTCGCTCATACCCCCCCCCCCAAAATCTGCCCACCTATCACAGTGGTCACAAGCCAAATTTGAACTTCGCGCCTGTGAACTTGGCGCCTAACTGTAACACTTCCGGAGTCAGGACTATCGCTTTCCACTCCCACGGATGTTGCTTCTTTGTCCCAAAAGCGCCATTTCAATACTAGAGCGTGGGCACCCGAGGCCAATTCTGTGATTAAAAGTCCCTAACAACTTTCTGATAAAGAGAAACCATGTGAAATCCTTCCTAACAAACTTTTATCCTGCGAGAACTTGGATAAGCGAGACTTAGTTTCCTACTTGAATTGTCCAGACCTCTAAGTCCGTTATTGCAACCAATAACGGGAGGGGCGGCACGAACGGGCGAGCAGGGGCGCTGGACGGAACACGGGTGGGGTGGGGCGAGGGGAGGCGGAGCCAGAGTAAAAGTGGGTTGCAGAGAAGGCCATCTAGACCCCTAGATAAGAGCAAGGCAGCAACTCAACAGCGCCTGGCTATGGCGAACTCTGATGTTTACTTCCAGAACCCTCCAAAACCTGGAGATAAAAAAAGGTTACTTGAGGCTTTTTGGCACTCACTCCATACACACCAAGAAAAACAAACGGGGAAAACAGCGCTTTCTAGATTGTGCCAGTTTCTCCAGCGAGCATCCATATATTTCGTAATGTATGCCTTTGGGTAACAGAAAACAAAATGTCCCTGCGTTTGATATTATTTTGTGCTAAGCATTGTTCCAAGTGTCTTACGACTTAATTCATACAACACTTTAAAAAGTAGGCAACTGTTAGCACTCTCATTTTAGAGATCACACAGCTAGAAAGTGGCAGAGCTGGCCGGGCACAGTGGCTCACGCCTGTAACCCCAGCACTTTGGGAGGCTGAGGCGGGTGGATCACGAAGTCAGGAGTTCGAGACCAGCCTGGTCAACATGGTGAAACCTCGTCTCTACTAAAGATAAAAAAAATTAGCCAGGTGGTGGCGCCTCCTGCGAATCCTTCCAGCCACTGAGGTCGAGGCAGGAGAATCGCTTGAACCTGGGAGGCAGAGGTTGCAGTGAGCCGAGATCGTACCATTGCACTCCAGCATGGGGACAGGGCGAGATTCCGCCTCAAAAAAAAAAAAAAAAAAAAAAAAGTAGTGGCAGAGCTGAGATTCAAACTCCAACTCTAGTTCCAAAACCTGCTCTTAAGCACCAGATTGCCTACCTAAATACAGATACTTTCTCAGTTGATAAAAAATTGGATAAAGGGGGCTGATTACTCTCTCTCTCTAAAATGAAGTTGCAAATTAACCTCTACAAGCCTCTTTATAAGAATGGGGATTATATAACTGTGCCTCAGAGGTGTGGGCAAAGAAACAAAATGTTAGCTATAATTGAGACGCACATGCTTCAAGTAAAAGAGTGGGTTAGGTTTGGAATCAAATCTTAAAATGGGCAGTTCAGAAATTACACACATTTACTCAAGGTGTGCAAGCAACTCCTTTAGATTGAAGGTAAGAGGAGCTGAAGTAGACTGGAAATAATGTAGATTTTTCAACAGAAGCGAATGGGAGTAAAAACTTTTGAGTAGGCTTTCTTCCCATAATAATCTTTTAGGAAACAAACACCAATCCACATGAGGGCTTTAAGAAGTTGGGAAGTAAATTATGCAAAATTTTACTGAAAAAAATCTTCCCTCTCATTTATATCTCAGAGAAAACTGGCAAACAGCATTTGCCATGATATCAATTCCTCCCTGATGCTTGTGGCAGAGTTCGACCACTATACAGAGCAGGAAGGAAAATAATTTTGCCCCCAAGAACCAAGAAAAGAATGGTCCACATGAAGACCGAGACTACAAGGGTAAATGAAAGCAGAGAGGTCACAAGCAAAAGAGGAGCAAGCATGAATGGGGGTGTGTTGGGGATCACAGGGTTTGTCTTTTTTTTTTTTTTTTTTTGAGATGACATCTCACTCTGTCGTCCAGGCTGGAGTGCAATGGCACGATCTCAGCTCACTGCAACCTCTGCCTCTCGGGTTCAAGCGATTCTCCTGTCTCAGCCTCGCATGTAGTTGGGATTACAAGCATGTGCCACCACTCCCAGCTAGTTTTTTTGTATTTTTAGTAGAGACAGGGTTTCACCATTTTAGCCAGGCTGGTCTTGAACTCCTGACCTCAAGTGATCCACCTGCCTCCGCCTCCCAAAGTACTGGGGTTACAGGCGTGAGCCACCACACCCGGCCACTTTGCCTTCTTAATGGATCATAAACTAACCCCACCCTCTACCAGACCTGGCTGAGAAAACAATTTCTAATATCATAGCTACAGTAGGGAAATTTGGTCCTTTCATGCTGTTTGGAGGTGTTTAAATATAGGTTTCATCATTGGATGACCCTATTCTTCAGTCCAACACTCAATATAACAGGATACAAAATACATCAGCCGTATTAAGGAGAAATCATTCATTTATTGTTTAAGGATCGCAAGACAACATCTTAATTTCTGTAGCACGATTTAAATGTTTTACTTCTTTGATAAAGCAAAGTACAATAGAAAAAAAAAACCAGTTAGTTTCCAGTAATATCTATATCTCTAATCAGAATTAAGTCTTCCACAGACATGTTACCTGGAAATAAAAGCCTGTTACAATAAGCAAAGCTTCAACCAGAGCGGCTACTTTTCGTGCCAGGAAAAAGTTCATCCCTATAGGAGGAATGATGTGCTATGTAAAACGGCTGCAAGGTCACAGCCTTGAGGGCATTGGAAGTATATTATCCTATTCCACATTAAGTAGTTCGGCGAATTTCAAACATCAGTTTATCTGCAACCATGCTGGCAACCTTCAACTGATATTTCAATCAACCGGTAAAAAATAAATTAAGAAATCCCTTCACGGATATTCCGTGATTTACACTGTTAAAAGGTACACTGTTCATTAACATGTAATTCTGGTTCAGAATTACCTTTGAGACTCCTTGCTCAAAATTTGGTTAACAGTAAGAATCTTTCAGAAATTCAAGCTCTTATTAATCAATAATTTGTCAGCTAGGATACATTCAGGCATCAGCTGCAACTACAGAATAGGTGCACAGCCTCAGCGCTTTGGAAAGACATAATCTAGAACACTACTAGCAGACAAAAAATTACCTGCAACTGGATAGCGTAAGTGCAGTATAGTGAGACAAAACATATATTCATATGTTGGCTTAAGCCTCAAACCCTCGATCCTTTGTTAAGATCCTATAATTTTATTCCTATGATTTTAATAACTCAAGTTCCAGGAGGACTATAAGTCTAATTTGTACTCCAAACAGCAGTGCAGTTCGCTACTACTGAGGCTGAATCCATACAGACTTCAAGACCAAGTCCAGAAGACAGTTATTATCTAAAAAATAATTACTTGAATACATAGATGATCCTTCAGAGATTTTACCTATAACCTATTTCTTGATGAAGGTTATTTAATGCACTGGAGATAACTGTGACTTACTGATCAAATACTTGAATACTTATACTTACCTGGGATTTCATTTCTGCTGAAAGAAATAGGAAGAACAGGACTCACTTAAAAAAAAAAACAAAAAAACTTTAGAAAGGAAGGTAAAAATCTTACACACACTATCACTTTTGGAAGCAGCATAGAAGGGGCAGTCAAGGGTAAAACACTGGTGAAACAGGTCAAAATTAGGAAAAAAAAAAAAAACTATATTATTATCAATGACAGTACCACAACTGTGCCCTTGATAATTAGTAATCACTCCTAAAAATCTTCATTTGGCACCAGATGGTGGGTTTAAGAGAAACACCCTAGGATGTTTTGAATCAGGCTTCATTTTGTTAGTTGAGTTACAGGAGAATTTTAAGGGTGGGGGTATGGGGGTCAGGGAAGAGAAGGAAATGGGAAATGGACCAGAAAAAAATCTTGAGTCATCATCTAAATCAACAAAGCACTGACAGCTCCAAATATTAGGTCAGACACTAAAACGACTGATATAGGCTCAAGTGGTTTATAAAACCTATAAAAAGACTACACCAGCAAAGTCCCTGTCGATCTGTCAAAGTTCAGAAACTAAAACAGGGAGTAACATTTTAGCTTAAAACCTTATCTCAAGAGAATCATATACACTTCACATGAATAAAAATACCTGAAACCAAACATTTTTAAAAGCTCCAGTACCCAAAATATAAAGAAAAAAGTTAATCCAGAAGACTGAATCAATCCATGGAATCACAAAGCGGCTGGACAATCTATATCTCCCCTCCACACTAACCATCCCATGGAAGACCAAGGGAGATCAGACCTTCCAGACCTATGCACCATCTGGTCGCCGCAAAATTCTACGGAGATTCCTTATGGAACAGCAGTTTCCCATCTCTTGTGTCTCTCCCTACCATGCAGGAAGCAAGTCTGGCTGTGCTATTCTATTACCATTATATATCACCCATCTGCAACAAGGTACTGTACAGACAAGTAAGAAGTATGTTATCTAGTTCCCTTTCCCCCAGAAGGTTGAGGCTCAGGTATAGGGGTAATTCTCCTGTGCAGTCTTTATTTACGCTGACTCAGTGACTTCAACAGGCTTAATCATGTGGTCAGGTTTGTTGCCAGCTGCATAATGCTCCCACATCTGTAGATAGAGCCGCTCTAGTTCCATTGTGTATTGTTTGGTGTTGAACAGAGGGCTAGATATTCTTTGCTTCCAGACTTTGCCACGAATTTTCTTCAGGCTGGGTAATAAAAAACAAGAACCCAGTTTACAAATCAGAGCAGAAACTCAGAAACACACCCTATAAATACCTAGTTCTCTTTGTGGCAAAACATGCATGACCAAACTTTACGCTATCTCATTTCCTGATTGGCTTCCTGTTAAAAAGGGAAGGGTCGGCCGGGCGCGGTGGCTCATGCTTGTAATCCCAGCACTTTGGGAGGCCGAGGCGGGCGGATCACGAGGTCAGGAGATCGAGACCACAGTGAAACCCCGTCTCTACTAAAAAATACAAAAAATTAGCCATGGTGGTGGGCGCCTGTAGTCCCAGCTACTCGAGAGGCTGAGGCAGGAGAATGGCGTGAACCCGAGGCGGTGCTTGCAGTGAGCCGAGATGGCGCCACTGCACTCCAGCGTGGGCGGCCAGAGGCAAGACTCCGTCTCAAAAGGGTCGCATCTTACATAATGCTAACACTGAAATGAGCTCAACTCCATATACTCTGAAAAAACTTAGTTCTTTCCTAAACAAGTATATCCAAGGGATACCACGCGTTCTCCACTTCGTCTTATTTCTACCTTTAAGATAACAATAATTGACAACGGCACATGACTATTCCTATGTACTACTGCTTACCATTTTGGTAAGCAATTTAGCAATGTATGTATTAACCTTAAATGTTCATAACCCTCTGGCCTAACAATAACACTTTTAAATCTATGAAAAAGAAATAATCAGATGCAAAAACATACAGGACCATGCAAAGATATTCATTGAAGCATCATTTACAAAAGTTAAAGCATAAACATAAGATGAAGTATTCGATTTATGGTCATTTTAATGAATAGAAAACCACTCAAGGGGAAAAGAAATATAATAAGTCTACTCTCGTAATTTTCCACTTGTACCTGAACTGAGTTGTTCAGATTTTTAAAAATTGCTAATATCACCAAGAGTATGGTTCTGTTCAGAAAAATAAAAAAGAAGTAATTGATTCTTCAGGAAACACAGGGGAAAAGATTTCTACTTCCCTTTTGAATATATTATTTTTCATGAGATTATTCCTAGATGAAGGGATAAATACTTTAGAACCAGAAGCCAGAACATTTCTGTGCATTTTTAAAAGCAATAATTTTTATTTATTTTCTTTTAATTTTTGAAATAGAGTCTCACTCTGTTGTTCAGGCTGGAGTGCAATGGAACGATGATGGCTCACTGCAGACTGAACCTCCTTAGCTCAAGCAATCCTCCTGCCCCAGCCTCCCGAGAAGCTGAGACTACAGGCATGCATCACCACACTCAGCTATTTTTGTATTTTTTGTAGAGATGGGGTCTCGCCATGTCTAGGCTGGTCTCGAACTCCTGGGCTCAAGCAATCCTCCTCCCTCAGCCTCTCAAAGCGCTGGGATTATAGGCATAAGCCACCACGCCCAACTTTGTTTTAATGTTTGTTGTGACAGTAGTAGTAAAATGGTTGTGCATATCTGTTGGTCTGAATACAACCATGTCCATATTAATGCTACCCTCCAAAGAGAAAGACCTGTGCACTCTATTTTTTTAAAATTCTATGCCAATAGGAAAATAAACTGTAGAACACACATACAGTTAAATACTACTCAGCAAAAGAAATAAACTTGCTGAAAGAAGCTTTTAGAGTGCATACTGACATAGTTCCATTTGGATAAAATTCTAGAAAAGCAAAATTAATTTATGGAAGGGAAAAAAACCCTCCATAACAGTGGTTGTCTCTGGGGGTTGGTGAAAAAGACTGACTGAAAAGGAGCATGAAGAAACTCTCTGGAGTGATAATGTTTTTTGTCTTCATAGGAGTTTGGGCTACAAAGGTATTTCTCGGTTGGGCACTGTGGCTCACACCTGTAATCCCAGCACTTCGGGAGGCCGAGGCAGGCGGATCACAAGGTCAGGAGATCAAGACCATCCTGGCTAACACGTGAAACCCTGCCCTCTCTTACCAAAAAATACGTAAAAAATTAGTCAAGTGTGGTGGCACGTGCCTGTAGTCCCAGCTACTCGAGAGGCTGAGGCAGGAGAATCGCTTGAACCCAGGAGGCAGAGGTTGCAGTGAGCCAAGATCGCACCACTGCACTCCAACTTGGGCGACAGAGCAAGACTCCGTTTCAAAAGAAAAAAAGGGTTATTTCTCAAAACTCACTGAATATTTGTGTATTTCACTGTATATAACTTCTGCCTCAAAAGAAAAAAGTAGCCAGGCACAGTGGCTCACGCCTATAATCCCAACACTTCGGGAGGCCGAGGCAGGCAGATCACTTGAGGTCAGGAGTTTGAGACCAGCCTGGGCAACCTGCCGAAACCCTGCCTCTACTAAAAATACAAAAATTAGCTAGGTGTGGTGGCTCACGCCTGTAGTTCCAGCTACTCAGGAGGTTGAGGGGAAGACTGCTTGAGCCCAGGAGGTGGAGGTTGCAGTGAGCGGAGATCGTATCACTGTACTCCAGCCTGGGCAACAGAGGGAGACCCTATCTCAAAAAAAATATGTATACTGAACTCCAGTTAATGACAGCCATTCTTAAGTATTTAAGGAGAAATGTACTGATGTCTGCAATTTATTTCAAAATGTGTCCAATAAGATGGATTGGCAGATGAATAAAGGGAATAAATGGATGGATATGTAATAAAGCAAGAATAGTAAAATGCTAATGGTAGATTCTCAGCAGTAGGTATAGATGTGTTTATTATAAAATTAAAAATTTTGAGAACAAAAATGTTGGGGAAAAGCATTGTATGAACCAAACTAAGTTCCAAAGAATCTAATAAAAATTTTAAAATGCACCACAGGCTGGGTGCAGTGTCTCACGTGCCTGTAATCCCACCACTTTGGGAGGCCGAGGTAGGTGGACTGCTTCGGCCCAGGAGTTACCAGCCTGGGCAATATTGGTGAGACCCTGTCTCCACAAAATATTAAAAAAAAAAAAAGCCAGGCATGGTGGCATGTGCCTGTAGTCCCGGCTACTAGAAGGCTAAGGTGGGAGGATCCCTTGATCCCAGGAGGCAGAGGTTGCAGTGAGCCGTGATCATGCCACTGCACTCCAGCCTGAGCAACAGAGCGAGACCCTGTCTGAAAATAAAATGCACTACATTTTTTACTATAGTTATCTCTGGGCTAATGGACATGAATCTTATTTTTTTTAATGCCTGGGCTCAAATTTCTCACTTTTCTTAGACGTATGTGATGTTCTATGGAGGAAATTCTGAAAATATTAAGTAGCTAACATCTGTTGAATGTTTACCAGCTACCAACAACTATTCTAACTACTTTACATGGAATGCCTTTTTTAATCCTCACATCATCTCTGCAAAGTAGGTACTGGCATTATGCTCCATTTTGCAGAAGAAGAAACAAAGGCACAACACAGAGATTTACTTGCCCAAAGCTCGTAAGTAGGAGAGCTTGGGTTCACTCAGGTAGTCTGACTCAAAAAGTATGTTTCTTTAATTATTATGTAATATGCTACTTCTCAGAAAAACACAAAGGAAAAACATCACCCATTATACCAAAAGAAAAACCTCATTTAAGAAATACCCACTGGGCACAGTGGCTTATGTCTGTAATCCCAGCACTTTGGGAGGCCAAGGTGGGTGGATCACGAGGTCAGGAGTTTGAGACCAGCCTGGCCAACACAGTGAAATCCAGCCTCTACTAAAAATACAAAAATTAGCTGGGTGTGGTGGTGGATGCCTGTAGTCCCAGCTACTCAGGAGGCTGAGGCAGGAGAATCGCTTGAACCCGGGAGGCAGAGGTTGCAGTGAGCCGAGATCACGCCATTGCACTCCAGCCCAGGCAACAGTGCGAGACCGTCTCAAAAAAAAAAAAAAAAAACAAAAAACAAAAAAAAAAAACGCTGGGCGCAGTGGCTCACGCCTGTAATCCCAGCCTTTGGGAGGCCTAGGTGGGTGGATCATGAGGTCAGGAATTCGAGACCAGCCTGACCAACATAGTGAAACCCCACCTCTGCTAAAAATACAAAAAATTAGCTGGGTGTGGTGGCAGGCGCCTGTAATTCCAGCTACTCAGGAGACTGAGGCAGGAGAATCGCTTGAACCCGGGAGGCAGAGGTTGCAGTGAGCTGAGATCGCACCATTGCACTTCAGCCTGGGCAACAGTGCAAGGCTGTCTCAAAAAAAAAAAACGCTACGCAGTGGCTCACGCCTGTAATCCCAGCACTTTGGGAGGCCAAGGTGGGTGGATCCCGCGAGATCAGGAGTTCAAGACCAGCCCTGGCGTGTGGTGGCTCCCTGTCTCTACTAATAATACAAAAATTAGTTGGGCATGGTGGCATGTGCCTGTAGTCCCAGCTACTCAGGAGGCTGAGGCAGGAGAATCGCTTGAACCCGGGAGGCAGAGGTTGCAGTGAGCTGAGATCGCACCATTGCACTTCAGCCTGGGCAACAGTGCAAGGCTGTCTCAAAAAAAAAAAAAGGGGAAAAGAAAAATACCAGCCTGGGCAACATACTGAAACTTAATCTCTACAAAAAAATTTAAAAATTAGCCAGGCATGGGGCATGGTGGCATGTACCTATAGTCCTATAGTCCCTGCTACTCAGGTGGCTGAGGTGGGAGGATCGCCTGAGCCCAGGACATGGAGGCTGCAGTGAGCCAAGATCACACCACTGCATTCCAGCCTAGGCAACAGAGCAAAATCCTATCTCGAAAAAAATAAAAGAATGAAAGAAATACTAGTTTATTGTATGGATAAATCCTCACTCATCTAAGCATCACCCCTCTAATTCCTACTATTTTCAGGCATTTAAGTTATGCTTTCTTCATTTCTTACACCGACTGTAGTGAAGAAGTGACAGTATTAGGGTCAAAGATCTAACTTTTTTTTTTTTTTGAGACAGAGTCTTGCTCTGTTGCCCAGGCTGGAGTGCAGTGGCGCACTCTCGTGCCTCACTGTAAGCTCCGGGTCTCCTGGGCTCATGCCATTCTCCTGCCTCAGCCTCCTGAGTAGCTGGGACTACAGACTTCCTCACCACCATGCCTGGCTAATTTTTGTATTTTTAGTAGAGACGGGTTTCACCATGTTAGCCAGGATGGTCTCCATCTCCTGACCTCGTGATCTGCCCGCCTCACCCTCCCAAAGTGCTGGGATTACAGGCGTGAGCCACCACACCTGGCCCAAAGATCTAACTTTTAAGGCTCTAAAAACTCGTAGGAAGGGCAGTACCAATTTATTCACCAATGCATGAAAAGGCTAGTCCTCAATGCTACCTCACTGATACAAAAAATCTTTTTATTATATAGGCAAATAATGGATATACCTCAGGTTCTTTTTTTGGTTTTTTTTTTGAGATAGAGTCTCACTCCGTCACCCAGGCTGGAGTGCAATGGTGTGATCTTGGCTCACTGCAACCTCTGCCTCCCGGGTTCAAGCAATTCTCCTGCCTCAGCCTCCTGAGTAGCTGGGACTACAGGCACATGCCACCACGCCCAACTAATTTTTGTATTTTTAGTAGAGACGGGGTTTCACCACGTTGGCCAGGCTGGTCTCGAACTCCTGCTCTCAAGTGATCCGCCCAAGCCTCCCAAAGTGCTGGGATTACAGGCATAAGTCACCACACCCAGCCTCGGTACAATTTTAATTGGCATTTCTACTACAGAGCCTGAAACACTTTCTTGTTAACCTTTTGTATTTCCACTTCAGTGAGGTGTCTGGTCATTTCCATTTTTACTTTCCTATTAGGGGATTATAAAATTTAAATGTTCTGCAGTCTTTACATAGCCAGGTAATTAATAATTTGTTATCTGAGACAAAAGATTTTTTCCCCTCGTTTGCCTTTTAATTTTCTTGAATATTTTTTATTCAGCCATTTACTTTTTACATAGTAAAACCTATTGATCACTTCATTTCTAAGAGTTTAGAAGTACTTCTCCCATCCAGAGGGCATACGACTAGTTCACCTATTTTATATTACACTTATTTTATGGTTTCATTTTATAACCGCTATATTCTCTCTACTTTACCAAATAATTTGTTCAAGGAAAAGTTTACTTACTATTCTAGATCAGTTCCCAGCTTGACAGCTATGTCTTCATATTCTTGTCTGTTTTTAGCAATAAGCTCAAGACAACCTAAGCAAGTGAGCTGGGAAGCTGCAACTCGAGAAGCAAGAGTCTCTCCTGCAATACAAAAGATAACAACTGCACATCTGAGAACATAAAACAGCACAGAGTTAATGTTATTTATGTTAAGCCTCCACACAACGCAGATGGAGAATGAAGTGAGAACAAGTCTCACTTTCTGTCACCTTTCCTTTAATGTTGCTCCTAGTACACATAATTTCACCTGGAAGTTTCTCCCCCAAACGGAGATTTTCAAAAGAACAAGGAAGATTCCAGTGATTTATCAGCAACTTACCTGGCATAGTCACCATGGGGGTCCCTGCCCAGAGGACATCCATCCCTGTGGTGTGCCCATTACAGAGTGGAGTGTCCAAGCAGACATCAGCCAGCTGGCCTCTCCTGACGTGTTCCTCTTTAGGAGCAACAGGTGAAAAAATGATACGGTTCTGGGGCAGGCCCATGTTTTGTGCATACTGTTGAATATTAGGTTCTCCTACTGCTGGAAAACGCAACAGCCAGAGTACACTATTGGGAACACGCTTCAGAATCTAAAATAGGGAAAATAAGAATAATTATTAACAGCAGATCTGCCTTTTTCAACAAAGACTCCCAGAGGTCTCTAATAATTCTACCACACTCTATTCTTTCCAACCAGATAGAAGCCTGCTGTGAACTTAAGTCTTTCCTTCACAGAGATGAATTATATCAATTGAATTATCCCTCTTCTGCTTAGCTGTCCTCAAAGTTGAGTTCAAAGAAAGACAGGCAAAATCTGAGGCAGCTACCTCTTGTGGGAATTGACACAGGCAGTGTGTTTTGTTAAGAGAGAGGAATTTTGCATTCCAAATTTCAAATCCCCCACTATGATACAACCAAGAAAGTTACCTCACACTTGCCTAACTTTATTTGCCTAATATAAATCGGTCTTTTCTGTAAAGGGCCAGATAGCAAATATTTTTGGCTCTGCGGCCACACGGACTGTCATAGCTGCTCAGTTCCTCTGTTGTAGCTTGAAAGCAGCCACAGACAATGTGTAAACAAGTAGGCATGGCTATGTGTCCATAAAGTTTTATTTACAAAAACAAGCAGTGGGCTGGATTTGACCCACAGGTCATAGTTTGCCAACTCCTGATTTAGATTTACATCCACTCTATGTACCATGTAAGTTCAAAATCCCTTTCTCTGAAAGCTATGAGAACAGATGAATTTCCAAATTCAGAATATTTCAGATTTTAAAAAAGTACTACTGTGTGTGTGTGTGTGTGTGTGTGTGCGTGTGTGTATTACATAACACTCTCAGCAGCAACTTCCTATAAACATATTAGTACCTCTGCATTGAGATGCAGGAATAGTCATACTAAATGGAATAAATAAAAGACTACAAATACCCTGACATAGTTTGACTCTGTCCCCACCCAAATCTCTCTTCTTGAACTGTAGTTCCCATAAGCCCCATATGTCATGAGAGGGACCCAGTGGTAGGTAATTGAATCATGGGGGCAGTTATTCCCAATGCTGCTGTTCTCGTGATAGAGAGTGAGTTCTCACAAGATCGGATGGTTTTATAAGGGGCTTTCCCCCCTTTGGCTCAGCACTTCTTCCTGCCATCATGTGAAGGACATGTTAGCTCCCTTTTCGGCCATAACTGTAAGTTTCCTGAGGCCTCCATAGCCACGTGGAACTGTGAGTCAATTAAACCTCTTTCCTTTATAAATTACCCAGTCTCGGGCAGTCCTTTATAGCAGCATGAGAACGGACTAATACATACCCTAATGTTAGTTCAGGTAGTTTTGCTGCCAAACAAATTTGCCACATACTTAGGAAAAAGCTTTTGATTTTCAGAGTTTTTGTGAACATCAGGAAGTAAAGATTAAGGACAGTAGACCTGTACTCATCTGCTTCCTCTTCTCTTCTATCCTCCCCTCTCCTCTAAACATAAAACAAAACAGATATCGGGGAAAAAATTAACCAAGGAATTACCTCCAGATTACCTAAAGGTAAAACATGCCATTTTATTTTAGTTCTATGGATTAAGAGCCAGTTATAACTATCCGATATCCCACTTATGCAAACTTGTCTGATGAACTGAGAGATAATCGTATGTACAGATCGACTCCTTCTTGGTTATAACTCTACAATACTACAAGAATGTTAAAAATGGGTGGATGTACATGACAGTATATGCTATCAGTTTAGACCAGGGGTTGGCGAACTACACAGCCTGTGAGCCAAATCTGGCATACTGCCAGTTCGTGTAAATAAAATTTTATTGGAACACAGCCACACTCATCATTTACAAAATGCCTATGGTTATTTTCATGCTACAATGGCAAAGCTGAGTAGATGTGAAACAGCATGGACCACAAAACTATTTACCATCTGGCCCTTTAAGAAAAAGTCTGCTGGCCCTTTAGACAGAAGAATGCTTTGAATATGTAAATTTAAAAGGCTCGCAATGTCATATTTAGACACTGGAAGGAGAAACCAAAAATGCCTGAAAAATCTACATCTCTTGAAGATTATAAATGAGCACAAGGCCAGGCGCAGTGGCTCACACATGTAATCCTAGCACTTTGGGAGGCCAAGGCGGGCAGATCTCTTGAGGCCAGGAGTTGGAGGCCAGCCTGGCCAACACGGTGAAACCCCGTCTACTAAAAATACAAAAAAAAAAAAAAATTACCCAGACATGGTGGCACATGCCTGTAATCCCAGCTACTTGGAAGGCTGAGGCACAAGAATCACTCGAACCTGGGATACAAAGGTTGCCATGAGCCAAGATCACACCACTGCACTCCTGCCTGAACAACAGAGTGGGATTCTGTTTTTTAAAAAAAGGGCATAACCCAGTTGAGTCACATGTAAATAAATAAAATAAATTTTTTAAAAAGTATTTTTAAAAAAAATTTTTTTGAGACGGAGGTTTGCTCTTGTTGCCCAGTCTGGAGTGCAATGGCATGCTCTCGGCTCACTGCAACCTCCACCTCCCGGGTTCAAGTGATTCTCCTGTCTCAGCCTCCCAAGTAGCTGGGATTACAGGCGCCTACCACCATGTCCAGCTAATTTTTTGGTATTTTTAATAGAGACGGGGTTTCACAATGTTGGTCAGGCTGGTCTCAAGCTCCTGACCTCAGGTGATCCACCCGCGTCAGCCTCCCAAAGTGCTGGGATTACAGGCGTGAGCCACTGCACCCAGCCAAAAAAAAAATTTTTTAAAGAAATGAGCAGAACAGCTCCTAAACGGGAGTGGAAGGACCATCTTCAGCAAGAAGCTCTAGATACAAAATCTTTATTAGTCTCTAACACGGTAACAATGAGTCTATGCATACTCACATTTGCCCACATCTGCAAAGTAGAAGGGTCAATTTTATACAACTGATTAAAGTTACAGTATACAATGGCATCTTCTGGTAACCCGTACTGAGAACGGGTGGTTACAATAATGGTACGGGGAACCTCCTCTCCAGTTGCAGCCTTATTGTTGATCTAGAACAAGGAAAAGATGATGGTTATATTTAAAGGCAAAAGGAGTCCAATATTTCAATCCATAAGATAAAAAATGGTATAACCATTAAAAGTCACTGAATCATGAAAAAATATTCATGATATATGAAGTTTAAGAAAAGGCAAACCGTTGCAGCATTATCTTAATTTAATTTAGGGGAGACTGCACTATGAAACTTCTTGCTCTAACCAAAAAAGGTCTCAAAATCCTATTAACAATCCAACAGCTTTTGATCACTCTTTTCTTCATGAATGAAATGTCCTTTTCTAAATCACATCTACTCTTCAAGGCTAAATTACTCCTCCAAATGGTCTCTTCTCCCAAGAGTGTCTCTCTTCACATTGATCATCACCGTTTCTGAGCTTCTACATACATAAGTAGTTTCATCTTGTAATTCTCACACATTTGAGTACTGCCTTACATTGTTACATAACTATTCCAGGTGTGCAAGAACATCTATGACCTCTAGAGGTCAGAGATCTTTGCCTTACACTCTCTTGATAGAGCTACTTATTTAAGCATGCAATATATTATTTATTGAGTACATACTACATTACTGTGATTAAGACATGGGCTCAGTAATTCAATTCAGTAGAGGATACAAACACAGGGAATTATCATCTGCTGTGCTGTATGTAATGATATATTCCAAACATTACAGAGGTATAAAGGACAGGTACCAATGAAGTAGGGATGGAGACGTTAGCGGTAAGTACGGAAATGGATTCCTGGAAGAGCTGTCTGAACTGAACGTCTGAGTAGGATTTAGCTAGGGAAAGGATGGGTTTACAGAAGCAAGAAACTGTATGGTATCTACACATAGTTCATCATATAAGAGAGTAAGGCCACAGGCATGGAATAACAAGATATTAACACAGCAGTTTCTCAGTAAGTAATAATCTGCTGGCTGAATCCAGGAGACTTTTAAAATCAGACACACCTATATAAGATGCATGTTTCCACTAAACTCATTTCCTCATCTATAAAATGGTGATAATGATACTTGACTCCTAGAGTTATCATGAGGTTAAGGGAAATAAATGCATACTTGGCGGGACATATAATGTATTATTATCTTCTCACCTGAGTAGTTGCCAGTCCATTGCTAATACTGAATCCATTAATTGTTATTTGAATCTGTCCTCTGTTAATCATTTCAATAACTGCTTCTGCAATAGTATTCATAGGAATAACAGGCATATTAAGAGCTGTGTTACTGCTATCTGCATTGTCTCCTCCATCAGGACACTTCATCTGAAAAAAAGAAATGCATTATTAGGGAAAAGATCGTGAATGCAGTTAACTTTATTTCAATGACAATACTGACTACATTCTGACCTTGACAATTTTCACATCTGGTAGACTATCAAGAAATGCTTTGAGGTCGATGCCATTCAGAACTATCCGATTGTCATAAATGTGCCCATTGGACTTAAAATCGATGACTGCTTTTTTCTAATGGAAAAAATAGTTTCAGACATGTCTTTTAGGATTTACACAGACAATAGCAAGGAAATAAAAAGCTACAGTTCTTTGAAATTCATCCATAGCACTGTTTCATACCTACCTTCAGGTGAGGGAACATATTAGCATGATCACCAATAAAAAAAGTGTGGGGCATATAAGCCAATTTCTCAGAATACTGCTCAGCAACTTCAGCTGGCGAAGTTTCCTGATCAGTGATAATATAATCCATGAAAAGCGCACCACTCGTCCCAGGGTATCCCAGCCACATTGCCTTAAAAAAATCAGATCAAAAACTGATTAAGAACTTTTATCAGTACACTTATCTCTAAATTCATCAAGTCATATACATTAAATATGTACAACTTTTTGTATGTCAACTGTACCTCAATAAAGTGGTTTTTAAAAAAAGAACCTAAAGGTGCCAAAATTAAATAAGTAAATAAACAAGGAGGTCTAACTCTTTTTTAGAGACAGGGTCTCACTCTGTTCCCTAGGCTGGAATACAATGGTGCAATCGTAGATCACTACAGCCTCAAACTCCTGGGCTCAAGCAATCCTTCTGCCTCAGTCTCCAGAGTAGCCAGGATTACAGGCACTTGCCACACGCACAGCAAGGCTGACTTCTTTAGCCGAAAGCAATGAAGTAGTTCTATAAGAGAGACTCTCACTCTGTCACCCGGGCTGGAGTGCAGTGGCACAGTGATAGTTCACTGCAGCCTCAAACTCCTAGGCTTAAGCAATCCTTCCACCTTAGCCTCCCGAATAGCTGGGATCACAGAGGCACACTACCACTCTAGCTAATTTTTTAATTTTTTGTAGAGATAGGGTGTTTTGCTTTGTTGCCCAGGCAGGTCTCAAACTCCTGGTTTCAAGAGATCCTCCTGCCTAAGCATCCCAAAGTGCTGGGATTACAGGCATGAGACACCATACCCAGCCTGTATTTTAGACTAACTTTCAAAATGCTAAAATGTTCTTCAAATTTGCAAGACAGAGTAACTGTTCATAGCCAACCATGAATTGCATGTCTCCATATACATGTACCTATAAGCATTGTGCTCTACACTCTTTTTGTCCTGTGCATTTCAACAACTTAAAAAAATTAAAATTATGTCTGCCCTACAGTTTCAAATATCAGTTAACCAGAGGGAGGAAAAGCAGCACATCACTGTCTTCTTAGCCAAATACATGTTATAAGTGATGACTGTTAATTTGTTTACCTGAATAGGAGCTGGCCTGAGAGCAAAAAGCTCATTTCGAGCGCCCTTAGTATAGCCATTCATATTTACAAGGATATGAATTCCATCCTGATGGATGCGATCAGCTGCTTTTCCATTGCACGGAATCTACAGAATAGAAAATAAGAACTCACTATGTATAATCTCAGATCAATTCCATTAGTTTTAATGGCATTTAACATAATTCAGATTCCCAGATGGAAAAGAGGTAAGAACACAAATTAACTACATTAATTCGGGCACAAATATGGTTGAGTGCCATTAAAATGGGCCCAAAGCATTAGAGAAACAGAACACAAAGGAAGGAAAGTTCACTTCTGGATTGAATATATGGGTAACAACATTTCATAGAGAAATTGGTATTTGAAATTTGTAATCTTTTTTTTTTTTTATTTGGTAGGGACGGGGTCTCACTATGTTGCCCATGATGGCCTCAAGCAATCCTTCCACCTCAGCCTCCCAAAGGATTATACACGTGAGCCACTGCACCCAGCCTCGAATTGGTATTTGAAATAGGTCTTCAAAGATGAATAGGAGTTTGAAGGAGTTTAACAGAATACAATCTCAGTAGAGAACAGTATGAATGAAGAACTAGAGTAAAGTGTGAGGGAGTTTAGAAAATGGTGAGTAGGCCAGGCATGGTGGCTCACACCTGTAATCCCAGCCCTTTGGGAGGCCGAGGCGGGTGGATCACCTGAGGTCAGGAGTTCGAGACCAGCCTGGCCAATGTGTTGAGACCCCATCTCTACTAAAAATACAAAAATTAGCTGGGTGTGGTGGCAGGCGCCTGTAATCCCAGCTACTCGGGAGGCTGAAGCAAGAGAATTGCTTGAACCTGGGAGGCAGAGATTGCAGTGAGCCGAGATTGTGCCACTGCATTCCAGCCTGGGCGACAAGAGCAAAACTCCGTCTCAAAAAAAAAAAAAAAAAAAAAAAAAGGTGAGTAATTCACTTCTATTTAGTATAGGGTATACAAGATGTTGAATGGTGAGTTAAAGTATTGACAAAGTTGTGGCAAACAGAGAAAGATTACAAAAGCTATGCTGAAGAGTTTAGACTGCAATCAATCAGCAGTGAGTCCCTAAAGGTCTCAGAGGGTAGAAAGAGGTATGCTTCTTGGTCACAAAGAGTCCAACTGTGTATCAAAAACGGCCAGGCATACTTTTGAAGCAACAGCTATATTGCAAAATTTGTTGGTACATACTATTTATTAAATGAGAAGTCTCAAAACCTTTCTGCTAGGACTTCAGTGATTCATATATATATACACATACACATGTATATTTTTATATATATGCATATATACCATACCTGCATGTGTATGTACATACATACATGTGTGTACACACACACACGATATAAAGAGTATATTATCTCTATTAGTCAAAGTGACTAATAGAGTCTACAAAGAAAACACTGTAGCCTACATACTCAGCAAATTAATTCCCCCACAGGTTTCAATCTTAATTTATCATAAAATTTACGCTCCTAGAGGATACAACAATAGAACAAGTACAGAAATAAAGATAACCAAAGGCAAAGGCCCGTGGAAACTGATGAACCATAGTTCATCTATTTTTTTCTTTTTTTTTTTTTGAGATGGAGTCTTGCTCTGTTGCCAGGCTGGAGTGCAGTGGTGCGATCTCAGCTCACTGCAACCTCCACCTCCTGGGTTCAAGCAATTCCCCTGCCTCAGCCTCTCAAGTAGCAGGGATTACAGGAATGCACCACCACACCCAGCTAATTTTTTGTATTTTAGTAGGAGACGGGGTTTCACCATGTTAGCCAAGATGGTCTCATCTCCTGACCTCATGATCCGCCCGCCTCGACCTCCCAAAGTGCTGGGATTACGGGCGTGAGTCACCACACCCAGCCCTATTTTCTTTAAAAGACCTATTTATTCTTCTCCCAAGTCACCATTTTGTCAATATTTATTAAGTATCTTCTGTCATAAGTGCTGGCTCAATCTCCAGAAAAGTTGTATGTCCAAGCACAAGCATAACACATTTCTGTTTCATCTGCAACCTCGGAAAAAGCCATGCTGATTAACATAAATGACCAAGGAAATAAGATCAACACAATTGCCTATATGTGGTATTATAGCATTTAATACTTATCAAAAATAAACTATATGCTAATAGTTTTATTTAAACTTGCTCAAAATAAAAAGTTAAAGTATGAGAGTTTCATCTACCTGAGAAAGATCAATGAAATGATTGGCTTCTGCCATCACCTTCACTCGGAAGTTTGTGCCATCATCTGGGCTCAGGGCATAACAGAACACCTGAAAGGCAGCACATGGCATATTTAATAACACTGGCTCAAATCTTTCCAAAAGACACGGGGTTTCCATGCCTTATGGTGACAAGCCAACATTGTGGGTTTTTTCTTTTTTAAACAAATAGTGATTCTAGAGAAACACTAGTCTTACCTCAAATTTATCAGGATTGTGCATGCCTGGAATAGACTGCATAAGGTGAGAAGTAGGATGATTCCCAAAGTCAGAACTCACATATCCTACACGCAGCCGACCATCACTGAGCTTCAAGTCTTTTGGATGTTCATATGGTGGTTTATGAAGAACATTAATCTATCAACAGAATCCAATGCTTGTTAGTAAAATCTACATAAATTTTCATCTAGGAAAACTGACGAAAAACACACCAAACCTATACCTCACACCTGTTGAAAAAGGTCTGCCCAGAGCATTTAGTTAATATTGCCGGAGAGATGCAACCTCAGCACTTTATGTAATACGCTTCATACTTTGACCTGCTCCTGAGATCTACAAAGCATGAGCAAATCCCAGCACTCTGGGAAGGCAAGGAGGCGGATTGCTTGAGGTCAGGAGTTCGAGACCAGCCTGGCCAACACGGTGAAATCCAATCTCTAGTAAAAAAAAAAAAAAAAAAAATTAGCTGGGCGTGGTGTTGCATGCTTGTAGTCCCAGCTACCTGGGAGGCTGAGGTGGGAGAATCGCCCAAACCTGGGAGGGTGGACGTTGCAGTAAGCCAAGGTTGTGCCACTGTACTCCAGCCTGGGCAACAGAGCAAGACCCTGTCCCAAAAAAAAAAAAAAAAAAAAAGTGCGAGCAAATCTAAAACTTGTAGGTATGAAGCAGTATGGACAGAGCATGGTTTCCTCCTGCATATTAGAAAATTCTATAGGGAAACATTTTCTAAAAACAAAATTATGGCCGGGGGCAGTGGCTCATGCCTGTAATCCCAGCACTTTGGGAGGCTGAGGCAGGCGGATCACCTGAGGTCAGGAGTTCGAGACCAGCCTAGCATGGCAAAGCCCCATCTCTACTAAAAATACAAAAATTAGCCAGGCGTGGTGGCACACGCCTGTAATCCTAGCTACTCGGGAAGCTGAGGCACAAGCATCACTTTAACCTGGGAGACAGAGGTTGCAGTGAGCTGAGATGGCACCACTGCACTGCAGTCTGGGTAACGGAGACACTGTCTCAAAAAAAAAAAAAAAAAAAATACACCTAGCACTCCAATCTATTATCCAATCTTTGATCCAATCCTTGATCAAGTACTGCTCTAATTCTCAAAGGTGAATACAAAATACCAAGCACTCCATTAAACATGATGGCTGGCCAGGCACAGTGGCTCACACCTGTAATCCCAGCACTTTGACAGGGCGAGGTGGGCAGATCACTTGAGCCCAGAGGTTTGAGACCAGCTTGGGCAACATAGCAAAACCCCATCTCTACAAAAAAATACAAAATTAGATGTGGTGGCATGTGCCTGTAGACCCAGCTACTCGGGAGGCTGAGGTGGGAGGATCACCTAAAAACTCGGGGAGGTCGAGGCTGCAGTGGGCCATGATCACACCGCTGCACTCCAGCCTGGGCGACAGAGCAAGGCCCTGACTCAAAAAAAAAAGAAAAAAAAGATAAAAGAAAAAAAAAATTATGGCTTTCAACTTAAAGAAAAGTACCATTAGTCTATCATTAGTGTTTAAGTGAAGGAGTTAAGGATTCCATCTTATGAAGTGCAGGGGGTTATACTCAGGACACAATGGAAGGGGTTCTGAAGTGGCTCACAAAAGTTTTATTTCTCAACTTGGGTGGTGTTCACTTTATAATCATTCATTAAGCCAAAGATTTGATTTGCAGAGTTTTCTGTATTTGTGTTTTAGTTTACAACAAAAAGATTAAAACAAAAGAATCACACCTTATCTAAGCACAGGTTGCCGTGCCTCTCAGCAATAGCCTTCCTGAAGCCATGAGAAAGAGGATATAGCATACTATGATGAGGATGCACAGAAGGCAACCTATTCTTCTCTAACTGGTCAGCCACAATACTGACCAACTTCTTCATTCGCTCATCATAGTCTGTCCAATCACAGACAATCTAGAGAAAGCAAAAAGAAGTTATTATCCAGAAAGCCCTATCCCAGTATTTAATATTTGATATGTCTTTGGCCTAAAGTAATGTCAGATAGCCTATTAAAAACACTATTTCCAGTCGGGCTTGGATTCTTATGGCATACAACAAAAAACAGAGAGCCAATTACTGGCCTGTTATTCTTTACCTGCAGGCAATGAGCCAAGTTACAATAAGCATCAGGAAAATCAGGCTTAAGTTTCAGAGCCGTGCGATAAGAAGCTATAGCTTCTGGAATATTCCCTGAATCCTGGAAAATAAATAAAGCAGGATGGTAAAAAGCTTCCAAAAATTAAATTTTAGGTGTTAAACTGCACATATTATGATAAACAGTAGTACCTTATGAATGGAAGCCAGATTGCTATGCGCATCTGCAAATGCAGGATTAATTTGGATGGCACGCGTGTAACACTGCAAGGCTCCCTGAACATCCTGCATCTCCTTTAGAGTGTTTCCCATATTAGAGTAGGCATCAGCAAAGGTAGGACTGATTCTAAAAGAGAAGCCAAAGGTTTTATTTCTCCAATACAAAAATCTTTAACCCACTGTAATGCTAACTTATTCTATTGTTATTTAAAGCCATTTCAGCATCTGCAATGTGCCGAATGTCAAACATTTTAAAATTAAAAATAATTTTAAAAATAAGGCTGTTAATGTCTCTTACCGAATAGCCTCCTTATAATGCATTAGAGCTTCCTGCAGTTTTCCCTGCTGCTGCAGTACACTTGCTAAATTTGAATGGGCAGCAGCAAACTCTGGGAAGACCTATAAAGAGTCAAGATCATAACTGAGATTTAAAAAATTGCTAAAGCAGCAGTAATAACTCACCACCTTAAGAACTTTGCTCAAGTACGTTTAAACCCCTAAACTTGGCTCTACCTTTTCCAAGTCTATTCATTCTCAAATTCTACCTCTTCCTCTATTTTATACCTCTTCTTGTTTCAAACATAATGAGGTACACCTCTTCTCCTCTTAGTTTATCCTGACCACTCCAACACCACTGAAATCTCTCTCTGCTAAACTCCTACCATATCTACTAACCACTACCATACAGCCATCAGGCACTAAGATTATATACTTATAAGTAACTTCTCTTGAACTGTGGGTTAATGTTTAATTTTTTTGTACAGATCTTATCCACAGAATAATGAATTCTGAATGCAGGGATTTTCTGGAATGTCACATAGGGCCTCACATCATACCTTAGGTACTCAATTATTAGTTCAATGAATAATCCTCTTGTAAATGATTCAACCACTATTTTTACAAAAGAGGTGGATGATGGTAAATTTAACTGCTTTCCCTCTACTATCACGCTAAATGCCCAGCTACACCACCCTCACATACTTCTAATGCTTTACGATACAAGCGAACTGCCTCTTCAATGTTTCCCTGTTCTCGTTTGATATTGGCTAGGTTATTCAGAGAGTCTGCATGGGTGGGACACAGACGGAGAGCTGTATTATAACAATCTTCTGCTTCAGCAACCTAGAAAACAAAACAAAGTCTTCAAAAACTGTAGAGAATCATAAAGCCTCCACTGATACTGTTCTAATAATTGCTTAATTAAGCCTAATGGCTGGTCATGCTACAGAAAATTGATATTTTTTGGTATTCTTACCCTCAACCAAAACTCTGAAGTAAACCAATATACCATCTCAATACTTGTACAAAAGACTTTCCTTTTCTGCTGTTTTTTGGTTTTTGTGATTTTTTGAGACAGAGTCTCGCTCTGTTGCCCAGGCTGGAGTGCTGTGGCACAATCTTGGCCCATTGCAGCCTCAACCTCCCAGGACTCAATCGATCCTCCCACCTCGGCCTCCCAAGGAGCTGGGACTACAGGTGTGCGCCACCATGCCCGGCTAATTTTTGTATTTCTTGTAGAGACAGGGTTTCGTCATGTTGCCTAGGCTGGTCTCGAAACCCTAGGCTCAAGCAATCCTCCCATCGTGGCCTCCCGAAGTGCTGGCATTACAAGTGTGAGCCACCACACCTGGCCAGAAAAGACTCTTAATCCTACCAGATAACAAATAGAATGAGTAAAAATCCTTACACTGCCCTTCTCTTTGAGAGCATTGGCTAGGTTGCAGTAAGCATCAGGGAAATGTGGTTGTAGTTCGATAGCCCGCCTGTAGGTGTCTATTGCCAGATCTATCAGGCCTTGCTCATAGTATACACAAGCCAGGTTGCCGTGCACCACTGCATGATTTGGACTCAAACTTAGGGCACGAAGATAAGCTGCCACAGCTCTGTAAATAAACACACACACACACACACACACACACACAAAATGTAACTCATTCTTAATGGATGGTTTGTTACAACTCATTCAAGCTGTACTATATCAAAATATATCAAGTCATTGTAATTATTACATAATTCATGCTGTATTATATTTTAACCTCAAACCAAAATCACACCTTTATAAAATGTGTCTTTACACTGGGAAATTTTCTACTCCCACATAAAAAAATAGGCTTTCCTCTGACAACAACAAAAAATTTAAAAGTCAGGGTTTACTTTGCTTTCTAAATCAGGTCAAAGGAATAATTTAGTCTAAGAACGAACCATTTCAACCATTTTAACAATAAAAAAATTTCAGCTAAACTCCCAATGAGAAAGATAACGGCTTTGAGGAAAGCCAACAACAAAAAGTCGGGCAACAAACAACATCTATAAATAAAAGGCAACACAGGACATGGACAGAGAACAACGTACTAGAAAAGATAAATATGTTTCAATGGACTATTGTCATCATTTCGGTCCAAACTGTCAAGTGTCAATACAACAAAGATTCAAGAAAATTTATTAAACAGAACATTCTCTCACCTGTCAAAAATGCGTGCCTCTTTCAAGACATTTCCTAAATTGATATAAGCATCCAGAAAGTTTGGGTCAAGAGTGACAGCCTAAAAATTTCAAGACAGTTAGTTACTCAGAGCAAGTTAGAATTTCACCAGATCAACTTCCCAATTACAATTTTTTTACTCCAAGGTCCTTGCAGACTTTCAATTACATTTCATTTTAATAAACCAATTATTTATTTAGTACCTTCTCATTATTTTTACAAACCTCAACATTATCAAAATAACTTCTCATGCCTCATGTTCTCATGAGCAAAATGGGTCCTGAAGAGAAAAATTAAAAATTGGGCCTGCTCCAATTTCATTAAACTGAATACTTCTAATGATTGGCCCTATTTTATTCACAATTAACCAGTCTAACTCTTCTGGAAAATCGTGGCAAAAGAGGCAGCAAACTCTTACTGAAAAGGTAAATATATACCTCAGTTGTACGCATACAAACTACATGCTCAGCAAGACCTTATTAAGACATGCAATTAGAGCTGTATACACAGTAAGATACAATACTTCAAGGAAATACTAACCATTAAACGGTGTCATCCAAATAGCTGTCATGTTGTCTAGAGCAGTGATTCTCAACCCTGGCAGTATATTAAGAATTTACCTCCTAGAAAAGGTACCTAGGCTCTATCACAGGCCAGTGAAATCAGACCCTCTGAAGATAGGGTCAGGATATCCAGATCTTTTATAAGCTCCTCACGTTTAACCATGGAAGAGAAACATTGATCAAGAAAGATACTCCTACAGTATAGTAAATGCAAACTTCAATCAAAACACCGGCTGGGTGCAGTGGCTCACACCTGTAATCCCAGTACTTTGGGAGGCCCAGGTCGGACTACTTGAGGTCAGGAGTTCAAGACCAGCCTGGCCAACATGGTGAAACCCCATCTCTACTAAAAATACAAAAATTACCTGGGCATGGTGATGTGCAACTGTAGTCCCAGCTACTTGAGAGGCTGAGGCATGAGAATGGCTTGAACTCGAGAGGCAGAGGTTACAGTGAGCCAAGATTGCGCCACTGCACTCCAGCCTGGGCAACAGAGCAAGACTGTGTCTCCAACAACAACAACAACAAAAAAAACAAAAAAAAAACCACACACACTGAAAAGGTATTTGATTAAGACACTGAGTAATTGTGTGTTTATTGAAGACTGATAAAGAACACTTCATCTGCTGGGCGCAGTGGCTCATGCCTGTAATCCCAGCACTTTGGGAGGCCAAGGCGGGCAGATCACTTGAGGCCCAGAGTTCAAGACCACCCTGGCCAACATGGCGAAACCCCGTCTCTACTAAAAAATACAAAAAGCCGGGCATGGTGGCTCACACCTGTAATCCCAGCTACTCAGGAGGCTGAGGCAGGAGAATTGCTTGAACCTGGGAGGCGGAAGCTGCAGTGAGCTGAGATCGTGCCACTGCACTCCAGCCTGGGCTACAGAGCAAGATTCGGTCTCAAAAAAAATAAAGAACACTTCATCTTCACTTAGATGACAACTCTGTAGTAAACACCGCATGATGCATTTTAGATTGTCTATAGTGATAGATGTCCACCCCAAGAACTTTTAAACTTTATAACAGAAATGTTTAAACATATACAAAAGCAGAGGAACATCACGTCCAAGTCTCCATTATCCATTTTCAACAATTCATATATCATGTTTGATCTTATTTAATCTATACTCCAACTTATTCCCCCTCTTTGCAGATCATTTTGAAGCAAAGCCCAGACATATTCCATTCGAAAATAGTTCAATATGTATCTCAGAGACAACACAAGAATGCTTTTTCCTCCCAACCTAACCACAATACCATTATCATACCTAACAGGAAAAAAAAAAAAAAGACAGCAATTCCTTCATATTAAATATCAGCTGGGCGTGGTGGCTCATGCCTGTAATCCTAGCACTTTGGGAGGCCGAGGCAGGCAGACTGCCTGAGCTCAGGAGTTCAAGACCTGGGAACATGGCAAAGCCCTGTCTCTACTAAAAATACAAAAAGTTTGCCAGGCGCGATGGCGCAGGCCTGTAGTCCCACCTACTCCGGAGGCTGAGGCAAGTGAATCCCTTGAGCCCAGGAGGTGAAGGCTGCAGTGAGCCAAGATCACACCACTGCACTTCCAGCCTGGGCGATCGAGTGAGACCCTGTCTCAAAAAAAAAAAAAAATCCATTCAGTGCTCCAAATTTCTCATTAACTGAGTCAGGATCCAAATAAGACCAATATAATTTGTCAATGTGCCTCTCCGAGTTTCTTTTAATCCTTTAAAAGTTTGTTTGTGTGTTTATTTTTGGAGACGGAGTGTCACTCACTCTGTCGCCCAGGCTGGAGTGCAGTGGCACGATCTTGGCTCACTGCAACCTCCTCCTCTTCCCAGGGTTCAGGCAATTCTCCTGCCACAGCCTCCTAAGTAGCTGGGATTACAGGCACATGCCACCGAACCCGGCTGTTTTTTTTTCTTTTGTATTTTGAGTAGAGATGGGGTTTCACCATGTTGGCCAGGCTGGTCTCGAACTCCTGACCTCAAGTGATCCCACTCGCTTGGGAGTGATCCACTCGCCTCCCAAAGTGCTGAGATTACAGGGGTGAGCTACCGCACCCGGCCTAAAAGTTTAATTTAAATCTCTATTTTTATTACAATTTGTTGAAGTAAGAAGGTCAGCTTCCCAAAGTTTGAATTTTGCTGACTGCATCCCTGTGGTGTCCTTTAACATGTTTCCTGTCCCGTATGTTCCTGTAAATTGGTAGGTAGAACCAGAAGCTTAATTAGGTTTGTGTTCTTTTCTCTTTGTGCAAGACTACTTCACTGGTGAAATTGTTTACCACAAGGTACTTAATACCTCATTGTATCTCGTTTTCGTCACTGATAAATGCTTTAACTTTTTTTTTTTTTTTTTTGAGATGGAGTCTTGCTCTGTCGCTCAGGCTGGAATGCAATGGCGCAATCTCGGCTCACTGCAACCTCTGCCTCCCAGGTTCAAGAGATTCTCCTGCCTCCACCTCCCAAGTAGCTGGGATTACAGGTTCCTGCTACCATGCCCGGCTAATTTTTGTATTTTTAGTAGAGACGGGGTTTCGCCATGTTGGCCAGGCTGGTCTCAAACTCCTGACCTCAGGTGATCCACCTGCCATGGCCTCCCAAAGTGCTGGGATTACAGGCATGAGCCACCACACCCAGCCTAAATGCTTTCACTATTAATGGTGATACTCTATCATTCCTTCTTCACTTATTAGCTAGAATGCTTTTATAAAGAAAAGCTTCCCCTATCAACTATTGGGTTACTCTATGGTCCAGTTCATACAGGAGAGGGAAGACAAATGCTTTATTAATTTTTAAATTTAAAGTTGATATATAATTGTGTGTATTTATGGCATACAATGTGATGGTTTGATCCATGTATACATTTTAGAAAGAGTCAACCAAGCTAATTAACATACCCATCACCTCACTAACTTACTTTTTTGTGGTTGAGGACATTAAAAACCTATTCTTTTTGCAATTTTTAAATATACATTATTAACAACTGTGGTCACCATGCAGTACTACAGATCACTAAAACTTAGCTAGTCTAACTGAAACTTTGTGCACTTTGATCAATTTCTCCCTTTTCCCCATCCCTCCTCCACCCCCCAAGCCTCACCACCCTTCTACTCTGTTTCTATGAAATCAGCCTTTTTAGATTCCACAAATAGGTGACATAATACAGTATCTAACTTTCTGTGCCTGGTTTCACTTAGCATAAAGCACAGATAACAAAAGCAAAAATACGCAATGAGATTGCATCAAACTAAAAAGCTTCAGCACAGTAAAGGAAACAATTACACAGAGTGAATAGGCAACCCTGGGTTAGGAGAAAGCATTTCCAAACTATATATCTGATAAAGGGATAAGGAACTCAACTCTAGCAAATGCGCCCATTAAAATACGGGCAAAGGATCTAAACAGACATTTCTCAAAAGAAGAGGTACAGGCCAGACACAGGCCAGACACAGTGGGGCTCATGCCTGTAATCCCATCACTTTGGGAGGCCGAGGTGGGAGGATCACTTGAGCCCAGGAGTTCGAGGTTGCAGTGAGCTATTATGGCGCCACTGCACTCCAGCCTGGGCAACAGAGCAGGACCTCATCTCAAAAAAACAAAACAAAACAAAAAAAACAAATGGCAAGCAGATATATAAAAAATATGCTCAACATCACTAATCATCAAGGAAATGCAAAATAAAACCATGAGTTAGCATCTTACATTTGTTAGTATAGCTATCATCAAAAGGACGAATAAAAACAAGTGTTAGTGAGGATGTAAAGAAAGGGAAGCCTTGTAACTGATGGGGGAAGTATAAATTGGTACAGCCATTTTGGGAACTAGTACAGAGGTTCCTCAAAAACTTTATTCTTCTCTTTTTAACCAGTTTTCCAAATTAATTCCTCCTTATAAGTCTTCCAAAGGTGATCAATGAATTTTTTAGCATAATTATGAGCTCACAGATTTAAACATATTTGATAAGTTTTAGTATATTTTCAATTATTATTCCTATTGATGCTCAAGTCTGCATCTTTAGCCAGTGGGAGCAAGTTGCTTCCTGAGTCCTTTTGATGCAAAGTAATATGTCAAAGCTTCCTTGCTTTCTGGTATGACAAGACATTCCAAAAATTTTTTTAAATTTCCTGCCCCAGACCTGGAATCTGCCTTTTCACCAAGAAGCCCTGCTTCTTTAAAGCCCATTTATAAAAATCATTTTTAATTACTAAAGTACATTTTTTTTGAGACAGGGCCTCACTTTTGTCACCCAGGCTGAAGTGCAGTGGTGCAATCTTGGCTCACTGCAACCTCCAGCTCCCAGGCCCAAGCAATCCTCCCACCTCAGCCCTACAAATGGCTGGAACTACAGGAGCACACCACCACACCCAGCTGATTTTTGTAGAGACGGGGTCTTGTTATGTTGTCCAGGCTGGTCTTCAACTCCTAAGCTCAGGCAATTTGCCCGCCTCGGCCTCCCAAAGCACTGGGATCACAGATGTGAGCTACCACACCTGGCCTGCCTAGCCTCATTTTAAACATGCTCAGAACACATTAGCCTACAGTTAGGTAAAATTATCTAATACAAAACCCTTTTTTAAAACTTTGAGTTTTATTTTAATTCCAACATTTATTTTAGGTTTGGGGTACACATGCAGGTTTGTTACATGGGTAAATTGTGTCACAGCAATTTGGTATACAAATGATTTTGTCACTCAGGTAGTGAACATAGTACCTGGTAAGTAGTTTTTGTACCCTCACACTCCTCTCACCCTCCACCCTCAAGTAAGCCCCTCTGTCTATCGTTCCCCTTTGTGTCCATGTGTACCCAATGCTTAGCTCCCACTTGTGAGAATGTGCAGTATTTGGTTTTCTGTTCCTGCGCTAAATCACTTAGGATAATAACCTCCAGCTGCATCCATGTTGCTGCAAAGGACATGATTTCATTTTTGATGGCTACATGGTATTCCATGGCATATATGTACCACATTTTCTTTAGCCCACTGTTGATGGGCATATAGGTTGATTCCATGTCTTTGCTATTGTGAAGTGATGAACATACGCATGCATGTGTCTTTATGGTACCTTTTTATTTTTTAATCTTAGAGACAGGGTCTCACTCTGTCACTCAGGCTAAGTACAGTGGCATGGTCATAGCTCACTGCAGCCTCTAACTCCTGGGCTCAAGTGATCCTCCTGCCTCAGCCTCCTCCTTATTTTATAATAGTGTGTTGGGCATCTCATGTAATTTACTGAATCTTGTACTGAAAGGGAAAACCAGAATGGCTACATGGGTACTCAAAGTATGATTTCTATTGAATGTGTATCTCTTTTGCACCATTGTCAAGTTGAAAAATTATTTAAGTCAAATCATTGTTCTCTGTAAGTCACGTACTACCTATACTGCCAGAGAAACAAAGATATAATGTCACTGGTTAAGACCTATTATTTAGTTCTAGTAAAAACACTACATGCATAAGCACTTCAAAAATACCAATTATTTAATGACTAACCTTTTCAAAGTGATGAATTGCAAGCCAAATTTCCCCTTGTGCATTGAAAACACAGCCAAGATTACTCCAAGCTACTGCAAAGTTCGGTTGCGTCTCAATTGCTTTCAAATAACATGCCTTAGGAGGGGTTAATGAAAGAAGATGGGAGGGAAAGGAGGTAAAGGGAAAGGGGAAAATTTGTAAAGGGAAAAAAAAAAGATTGGGGGGAGGGGGGGAAGAAGGTGATATCATTATTCCTTCTCTGACCAGCCAAAAGTGACCCTGCAGCATAGGCTCGCTTGCGCCAAAACTAATGCGCTGCCACAGCTGGCTGCTCCTGCGCCTGCGCCACCAGAACCCAAGTGCAAACCACCATGTTCAGTTCTGCCAACCAAAGACCAACCCTTACACTGAGACTTAACTGGGAAGTCAGTTGCTATAAGGCTCTATGCTGGAGTTCTCTTATCCAAACTACGGGCCCTTGTCATGTTTTCAAGTGCTATCTAGAGGGCGCAACTTGAGGCCGAGTTTTCCTACTCCCACTGTTTCCCAAAGTGTGTTCTATGAGGTGTTAAGAGGTATGGCTGAAAAAAAAAGGAGTTCATGATCAAATAAATTTGGAAAATAGGTTTCTCTACTGGACTTCCCTAAGCCTTTAATAGTATAACAGGGTTCCCTGAACTTAGTTGACCATGGAACTCTTCTTTCATTGGGCATTTTATTAGAATACTATGGAACACATTTTGGGAAATGCTGCTCTTCAACAATGTTCCTCACTAACACCAAAACTATGCTACTGGGGAGAAAAATGTCTTTCTGCCAAGTAGGATATCATAAAGCCAGGCTTTAAGTTACATTCTCACAATGCCCCCGCCTCCCAAGGAGGACTGAAGCTAAAACCTCACATGACAGGATTGCACCTAGGTTGAGGTCCCTGTAATGCGAAGAACATCGCTATGCTAACCTAACAGCATCAAGACTGGGCGCATCATAACTGTGCTGCGCTACATAGAACACCCCTAGACACAGCAAACGGCCAACCAGATCCATTAATCTACTAGACAGGCCCATAGAGAATATTTGTTTAATGAGATTAGTTGGACTCGAGGTATGTTAAAACCCAATTTTATCCAAAAAGGCTACAGAATAGGACTGAGGGAGCCAGTCAATCAGATTACTCATCTAGTCAACCGTTCACAGGGGTTCATTAATGCGCATTAACGCTGCGCAGCCTTTGCGCTACTGCAGGGTCTCAGCGCATCATCAGAAGAGCAGAATGCTGCAATCCAAACAAAGAAGAAAAAAGGAAAAAAAATGAACAACAAGAAGAGTTAGAAGCTTTTACTAAGTAAATTATCTCTAATAATTTTTAATATCAATTAACTTTTACTTATCTTTGACAGAATTGTGGCTATAGTATAAAACATTCTCTTACATAACTTGCTTGTAAATAAAATTATTTTAAGCTGTTTCTGAAGCCACAAGACAGAAGATTCAGGCATGGAGGCAAATTGTTTTGCTGTGGCAGTTACAAACCCGTTACCATATTTCTCATCATGTGACTTTTCGGTGCGTTCCTTGCTGGAAGAGGAGGAGGAGGTTGTGTGTCTGCCCTAGATCCAGGCCTCGAGCTCCCTTCAGCGAGGCACCTTACGCATGGAATAGGAGGTTTCACCCACCTGAAACCTTCTAAATACAATATCAATGGTGAAAAACCAAAAACAAGAGAGAAAATAAAAACAAGATCATTAGTAAAAGTTCAACAAAGCAATTGAAATTCTTTGGATGTCTATTACATATGGGAATGAGGACAGTCTCAAGTCTGTAATATGGGAAACATGCAGAAGGGAGAGGGTTAATCAGGGCTATTGCATACAGCAGGGATTTTTGCTGGAAGAAAGGCTCTTCATTTTCTATAAAGACAACTTAATTTTGCTTCCATCTACTAGGAATATGCTGGCTTGAATTTTCAAATGCACTGATTACAAAAGAAATACATTGCATTTCACTCAAGAGTATTTTCTTGTTTACTAAGTTCTCACAAAAAAACAGAATAACATTTTTCAAACTAGGTGTCTCCAGAGCTCTGAAATAAAGAAGTCAGCAACCTAAGGCAGGCGCAATGTCTCAGCCTAAACCGATCTCTAAAGCTGCAGTGAAGTGCAATTCATGTTAGCTGTCCGCTTGGTGGGGTGACAATTAATAGGAGCTTATCAAATATTTGTTCTATAAATTACCAATTAGATTTATCAGCTAAGATTGAAATCAATTACAGTTCATTAGCTGGCAACCTACATAAGGTTAATCCAAAATGTCAGCAGAATTTATGAGCTGTGCACTTAAAACTAGTGCCTTTTAACATTAGATGGTGCTGAAAAGCCTTCTCCCTCCCTGGATGAAGCAGTCAAACAGACAGCTACGCTGCGCATACACTCCACGCATTAGCATGCGCGTGGGGCTGAGAGCAACAGGTGGGAGTTTCAGAAGCATTCTGGTTTCTCCCCACTCCTCACCCCTGCAGCGCGGTTGCGTAAGGTGGCTTGTAACAAGACAACTGCATTTATAAATTTAATTTTAAATTATACCAAAAGCTTTAATTAACCCAACCTGGTGTTCAAATTCATTATTTGGAAACACAGAATGCTAAAAGCCACCTTTCCACTTTGGCAAGTTTTCTTTCGATCAGTCCATTTCCCAAACAAACCAGCTTTGTCCTTCTGACCTTTTTTTTAAGGGGTTGGGGTGGGGAGGAATAAAAGAAGGAAATGAGGAAGAAAAGAAGGTAGACAACTAGGATTGGAAAAGAGGAAAAAGGAACTTGGGAAGGGAGTGGGGACAAGAAGGGACAGGATGTTCCAATTATTAATTTGCAATCATTTTAACAGCCTTTCTTCCACTGAAAAAAGGGTGAGGAAGATGAAGGGAGGAAGGTTAAATAAGAATTTTAAATGCCAGTATTACAGGGTAACATTTGGATGAAATTCTTCTCCACTTACAAGCCACAAAGGACTTAGAAGAGCAGCATTTTCAATGGCACCTGCATCATATAGGAGTCTTGAGCCAAATCACAGGCGCTCTGCTTGTCACCAGCAGGCAAGCCTCAGATTTGAAGGAATGTTATTTATTCCCACATAAGATCATGACGGAGCCCAGTGTTATAAAGATGGTCTAGCTCAGCAGAAAGGCTCCAAAACGTTCAGGTTCTTGCTTTACCCTCAGATTTAGAACAGATATGCCAAAGCCTGGCCCTGCTCTATTCTGAGGCGATTCATGCCGTCAGTTTTCCTCAGTTTCAAAGGGCTGTTTTGTGAAGATAGCTCAATGAAGAGTTGAAGACTTGGCAAAAAGTACAAGTTTTCATAATACTGATGTTTAAATGTGTTCTATCAAACACCTACCTTGGCTTCTTCCAAGCGACCCAGGGCTTTGAGCAGGTTCCCCAGGTCACTGCGAACACAGTACAAATCCTAGAAACCCAGAGACGCTGTCATTAATTATACTCTGCTTTGTCAATTAAAAATATCTTGAAATCACTTTTAAGCATCTAGCTCCCTGCCATTTTATTCTATCAACTAAAGATACTGCCTGACAAACTTCAGTGCAGGACCACAACCCCTTATCCACAATTCCAAATCCCAAAAAGTTCCAAAAACTCATTTGAGGGTTAAACCTGACTTGAGGTGACATGAAACTATTTATAGAATTTAGTTATCTCACTTAGTATGAATACTACCTTTTGCTGCAGAAATATAAATGTGTTTTACTAAAAGGTGCTGCTCCAGACTTTTCTGGGTGTTTTATATATGGTATTATCTTTCTAATATCCTAAAAATTCTGAATGTTGAAATGCATTTGGCCCCATTAGCTTCACATAAAATACTATGGGACCTTACTAGAGCTTCTTTCTCTCCTCCCCAAATGTCAGTCACATTAAAAATATATATTTATCAGGCTGGGCATGGTGGCTCATGCCTGTAATCCCAGCACTTTGGGAGGGCGAGGTGGGAGGATCACCTGAGGTCAGGAGTTCAAGATCAACCTAGCCAACATGGTGAAACCCCATCTCTACTAAAAATATGAAATTAGCCAGGCATGGTGGCATGTGCCTGTAATCCCAGCTATTTGGGAGGCTTAAGCAGGAGAATCGGTTGAACCCAGGAGGCAGTGACTGCAGTTAGCTGAGATCGTGCCACTGCACTCCAGCCTGGGCCACAGAGACTCTTGTCTCAAAAAAAAAAAAAAAAAAGGAAATATATACATATACATATATATATACACACACATATCTCAAATATTTGTCCAACTATGTTATTCAAGGTTATGATGAATCACTTCTGTATCAAGGACCGAAAATTTTCCAGAGTGGAAAAAAACGTATTTAGCAAATGACTACCTATGAGCAAACCTACCCTTAGGCTGTCAGGCATATTTAGAAACTCTGACTTCATTTCACTATTGGGCAAAAGAATTATCCAACCAAAGCCTCAATCCTGGCACCTGCCACTAGATTACTCATTAGTATTAAGTGCCATTAGAGTTGAGTGGGTGAATAATGAAAAGCAGTTGACTCTGCTTTTTATTAGCAGCTCAGTTGTGCTGCTAGTCATCTGACTCATCAGTCCGTTCATCTGGATGAGACACTCATCACAACAGTGAGCTTAAATTTTTATTTGCCCTATTTTGCCATTGTCAGTCCACATCTACCAGTCAACAGGCAGAAACAATGACAACAGGAAGTATGCTTATTATTCCAAACTGTTCCATGGGTGAAAGAGACTTAAGTCCTAGAAAGTGAAATTTTGTCAACTGTGCCGAAAAATCATCATATATATGATTTGCTCTGGAACTATATTATGGTTTCTAAAATCACTTAATTCTACTGATAAACAGCTTTTGTGATTGTATAGTATCAGCCATCAGGTGAACCAAAAAGTCTGCCAACAAAGTACAGGCTGCCACACAACAATCTTACGGTCAGCCATACTGGGTCAGTTCCATGATCTCCCTGACTCAATACTGTCCTTCAAGCAATGACTGATGTCCTAGAGAGTAAGGTTGTCTCCTATCACTTCAAGCACAAAAGGCTAATACTAATCCTCAAAACATCAAAGGTACCATTAATCTTATTTGACTTCTCCTCTAATTAGCCTGAGCACTTTTTAACACTATACTCTCAGAAGTAATGAATTATATAATCTTGCTATCTACTTTGTATGGTTATGTTTTTTTCTAAACTGAAAGGGTTACCCCTGTTTTGACAGACCATGACTGCATAACCCAATCCATGCATACAAGCTCCTTCTACTACTTGATAATTGTGGTTATACATGTTTGGACTTTTACCAATTCCTATGCCTTTTCTAAGTCATAATAATCACAAGTCTTGCAATAATTCTCCAACAATGACTGTAATGGCCATACATAGCAGCCAACTGTTGCATAATTTTATTACCCTCTAGTTTCTATGAACTCTTGGATGGATGCCACTTAAGTCCCGAGAGTGTATCTATATTTTGTTATCATCTAGATCCATTACAGTATACTAAATCAAGTTAACACAATGCTCATAGTTAAAAATAGATTATCTTCAAGATTACTATAAGATAATCAATAAGGCAGTTTTAGGAAAAGCTAAAACATCATATTAAATGTAACAGTGAAATCCAATTCTCCTGTTTGGGGATCCAAACCTATGTGCATGAACAGCTAATTTCTAGAAAACGCAAGGGCACCACCATTCTCCCAAAAGTTCAAAACCCAAGACATCACTTCTGCTTCATCTGTCAAATCAAAATGTTTTTGACAATTTTATTTCTCAAAACTAGCCCATTTTATCTATCCCAGGTTAATACATTTCAGGCAAACTGTTACTCAATTCAATAACATGCCTGGAACTGTAGGGAAAAGATACGGAATCCTTATCATCAAGGGGCTTACAATCTATGTGAAAAGACAAGGCACACACTAAATGCCCACTCAGTAGTAAAGAATTTTAAGAGAACTAGATGATGAGCTCATAAGAGAAGTTTAAGCTGGGCCTTGAAGGATGAGTAGGGTTTTAATAGACAAAGGAGGAGGGCACTGTATACAAGGGAAAATCGTGAGAATAAAAGGAGATGGAAATGAGCAAGATTTTCCTGTAGAACTATTTCTCCTAAGACTGCATCAGTTTCCTGCCTTTCCTCCTAGACCCTCCCACCTCCACCAGCCACAACATCTAGACACGTACATACATATGAAGTAAAATCAGGTCGATAAAAACCTACAGTAATTCTCAATTGCCTCTCAAATTAAATTCAAACTCCTCAGCCTCTCTATTCTTTATAAATCTTCCAATTGACTCTCCTCTACTACATTCACTTCTTGTTACTACTTGACTCACCACTTCAGCCAAGGAAGTCTACTTGCTATTTACCTTCCTACAGAATGCTTAGGTCATAAGCACCCACTCGAGGAAATCTTCTGATTAATACTCTCCAACAATTATCATCCGAGGAACTTACACCATTTTTTCCTTTATGGGTCAGGTCCTGTCTTATATTATAACCCGCAACTTCCCCCATAACACACCTCCCCAATTCCTAACAAAGCATTGTATGCACAATAAGCACTCACATATTTAAATGTGACATTTGCACAGCAACCTTAACAAAAAGCAGAACAGAGAAGAATCGAAATGTATGGTTTTCTACAGTGCAGCTGTATAAGAGACGCTCAGCAGTAACAAGTAACAAATAACATGACAGGAACACACATGATGGCCAGGATGCCAGCAGCTCTCTGTTCTGTGCATCCACAATCAAAGCACAAGCAACAATTCAACAACCTATAGATTCAGAAACAGACCTGTTTAAATCAACTCAGTGTTATGGCCGTTACAGAAAGGACAATCTTATACATAATTTGTAAAAGGAATTGCCAGGTATAGGCAACTCTAGTGAGTCATGATGTAAAAGAACACGTGCTGTCACTGCAAGGTGCTATCTGCAATAACACCTTCAAATACAACAGACTGGCCAGGCACAGTGGTTCATGCCTGTAATCCCAGCACTTTGGGAGGCTGAAGCAGGTGGATCACCTGAGGTCAGGAGTTCAAGACGAGCCTGGCCAACATGGTGAAACCCCATCTCTACTAAAAATGCAAAAAATTAGCCAGGCGTGGTGGCGGGCACCTGTGATCCCAGCTACTTCGGAGGCTGAGGCAGAAGAATCGTTTGAACCCAGGAGGCAGAGGTTGCAGTGAGCCGAGATCACGCCACTGCACTCCAGCCTGGGTGACGAGGGCAAAACTCCGTCTCCAAAAAAAAAAAAATACAACAGACTAAAATCTTACCAAAATTACGAAAACACCCAACATTATAGAAGATAATTCAGAATGAAAAAAATGACATAGCTGTCTCAAAGATAATTTCTATAATCAAGTCACAGAGAACAACTTATAAATTGACATATTAACTTAAAAAGATAAACACTGTTGAAAACAGTTACCAAGGTTACCAAAGATACTACCTTAACATTCTACTCTTTCACTGCTGCAAAACCAAAATAACCTGAGTTTCTTTAACCATTTTTCATAGAATGCCAACTACATCTATGATTCAGGCACACAATGTACTAATGATGCATTTAAGCACTGTCAACAAGAACATAAGGAACAGACGCAAGATTCTACCAGTACTGAACTGACAATGGGCATTTGACAGTAAGTTTAAATCTAGTTAAGACTTTAGATATCCTGAAATAAATTAAAATATGATCACTATGGCATGTTTAGTTGAAATCAAGGGAATTTGCACAATCCCATTTTCATTCTTAGTGGTAAAAACAGTAATAAGTAAAGCAGCACCTTCCACTAGAAGAAACATAGAACCAGATGACAACACATGGCCATTCAATGCATTCAAGAGGTAATCCCATGATTTATTTTAGTACTATCTCACTTCCTTGGTAGGGTACAATAATAAGCTTCCTGCTAACAGCAGGTTAGATATTAAATAGCATGGTTCCATCTCTCACTTTAGTTTTCCTTCTCAGCATAGTCCTACTGCTTGGGTACACTATCAGTAGCAATGACTGCTCTGCTACACACATAGGCAACTGGAAATCTGAGCCAAGGGCATTAAAGATGGCAAGAACCACAGCTGTGTGAGAGGGTACACTATCAACAAGAGTAGAATCAACCTGATCAATAAAGGGAAAGAACTTACTGTGACAACTGGGTACAGAAGTGAGCCCTGGGAAAAATGGGGTCCAAGGCCCAGTGGCAGCACATACCGGGCTCCCTAAAACTTTATGTGGGTAACTAGCTAGATTAGTATTGCAATAAAACTTACAAAAAGTCACTCAAATGTACATATTACACACTGAGTGTCTCAGAAAAGATAGACAAGAAATTAGTTTCATTTGCTACCTCCGAGAGTGCTAACTGGAAGTATTCACTGTATCCATTCAAAAACCAATAAATTTAGAAGCTGGGTGTGGTGGCACACACCTATAGTCTCAGCTACTCTGGAGGCTGAGGCAGGAGGATTGCTTGAGCCCAGGAGCATGAGTACAGCCTGGGCAACATAGCAAGACTCCATCTCTTAAAAAAAAATTTTTTTAAAGCAATGGAGTTTTTAAAAAGGACATGTTTAAACTCTCAAAATTAACTACAAAAATTGTTAATAGATGTCATCATGAGAAGTGACTTCAGATCTTTGAGCAAACTACTAAATTTAGTTTCAGTTTCCTAACCAAAAAATAAGGGAGAGCAGGATATGATCAATGGTTTTTTAACTGTGCTCAAGGGCTGCTTTGATAGGTGGGTGCCCTCTGGGCACATCATCCTACTTTTATTTCTTTTCACTTCAACATTTGCTTTGAGGATATTCAGACTCAGGTTTTAATATCTATTAATACTTCATTACTAGCTTTGTCCCCAAGAAAGCCACATAACCCTGAGTCCATGGTTTTTAATTGATAAAAATCAGAAATAATATCATCTATTTTGAAGAATTATTGTGAGGATTAACTAAGACCAATCATTTGAAGCTGCCAGTAGAGTGTCTGACCACACAGACTTTCAGTAAATGGTAGCTAAAATAAACTATTAGCCATTTCCAGGTTGGTTACAAAACTGAATGTTGACAATGTAACTTGGGAACTTTTTCTAGATTTCTATAACTCCACTATCACTTACCTCTTAAGTTTACATCTACTTTCTCTAACTACATCATAAATTCTGAGGGAAAGTCTTATGTTTTTGTATCTTTCAGAGATCCTAAACACAGTATGAATTTAAGGTCTGCCAGCTGAGCCTCACTTGTTCCCAGAACACAACTGCAACTTAGACAAAAAAATTTTTTAAACTAATCAAAAGCCCAGTGTAAGTAGTATCATCTAAATTCTATCACTTCTAATTACACTGAAAGAAAAGAGAATAGGATATTGAGGAAGAAATTTTGTAGTCTAGTTTTCACATCATTCCATATAGTGGCATCTTGTTTTAAACTATTTTATATTACAGATTTTACAGATTAAGACCCATTATCCACCATTCCTTGAAAATCAATTAACTTGCAAACACTTATCAGAATTTATCCAAAGTTAATCACAACAGAAAAAAAGTCATGTGCCCTGTACTTTATAGGTGTTATTTTAAAATTGATGTAGTTTCTTGCAATAAGAATTTTTATACTTTTTAACTTGCTAAATAAAACAAATATTTTAGCATAACACAGACCAGCTAAAAGCAATTTCACCATTTTAAGTACATAAGCGTTTTTAAACTTTTGACTTTATTCCCTGTGAAAACCTACTTTAGTGTCTGAAATATCACACTATGTTTCTTTCTGGGTTTCTAGGAAAGGAAAGTAACCATTAAAATTTTACTCACAGGATTGTACTGAAGAGCAGAGACGTAAGCTTGTACTGCCCCTTCCATGTCACCCGCTGCTACCAAGGCGGCTGCCAGGTTAATATAACCATCGATGAAATCAGGTTTGAGACGCAATGCATGTCGATAATGCTCAATTGCCTCCTGCAACTGCCCTCTTTCCTTGTACACATTCCCCAAATTCGAATAAGCTTCTGCCAGAAGGGGGTTCTGTTTAATTGCCAGAGTGCTAAAGTGAGCAGATCTGGAAAAGGTGAGAAGTGTTAATGCATGGGTATGAACGTTACAGAAAAGAAGGTATGGCCCATATGCAACTCAAACAGTTTGAGATCTGTGCTATTGCTCATTATATAATACCTTATCTTTTAACTAGTGCATATCAAGAAAAATTTGGGAAATCAAAGATTTTCAAAAGTGGAGGTATTCTAGATTTCAAAATGAAAAGCTTTTTCTTATTAAATAAAATTATTGGCCGGGCGCAGTGGCTCACACCTGTAATCCCAGCACTTTGGGAGGCTGAGGCGGGAGGATCACCTGAGGTCAGGAGTTCGAGACCAGCCTGGCCAATATGGTGAAACCCCGTCTCTACTAAAAATACAAAAAATTAGCCACGCATGATGGCGGATGCCTGTAATCTCAGCTACTCGGGAGGCTGAGGCAGGAGAATCGCTTGAACCCAGGAGGCGGAGGTTGCAGTGAGCTGAGATTGCGCCACTGCACTCCAGCCTGGGTGACAAGAGCAAAACTCCATCTCAAAAAAAAAAAAAAAAAAATTCTAACTAGAGTCTTATTACAAAACTACCACATTGGCCGGGCGCGGTGGCTCACGTCTGTAATCCCAGCACTTTGGGAGGCCAATGCGAGCAGATTACCTGAGGTCGGGAGTTCGAGACTAGCCTGACCAACATGGAGAAACCCCGTCTCTACTAAAAATACAAAAATTAGCTGGGCATGGTAGCACATGCCTGTAATCCCAGCTACTCAGGAGGCTGAGGCAGGAGAATCGCTTGAACCCAGGAGGCGGAGGTTGCAGTGAGCTGAGATTGCGCCACTGCACTCCAGCCTGGGTGACAAGAGCAAGACTCCATCTCAAAAAAAAAAAAAAAAAAAAACCCACCACATTGGAAATCATGATCATTAAGATGAAAAATGAAAAGCTATGTGCACGAGTCTCATTTTCCATTTAAGATTTAATGATGCACATCTTTAAGTGTCTAAATATGCCAGAATGACAATTATTAAAAGGACAGGAACACAAATTCTTCCCTTTTGATTCAACTGATTAACTAAAAGCAACACACCAAGCAACGAAACTTCAGGTATGCATCTCCTGCCACAGCATACATAACCATCATTTCTGAGCATTTCAGTCCCTCAAACTGACAGGTCTCATGAAAGGGAGACTGGATGCTCAGATATACATTGATAATAATTTATTACCTGAACAGAGCCTAGAAAGCAGTAGACCCAGGTAGAAAAATCTAGAAAAGGTCCCTAGTCATACTGATAATATAACCACCACCACAAAGGAAGGAGAAAAACTGGCAGCTGGGCATGTCACAAGTGGGCAAGAGAGCAGATGTGCGTTGGCGGCTCAGTTGAAACCCGGTACTGGAAAAATTTCAAGTTCAAATATTTAAGTATCATTTTTCAAGCTCAGCACCCAGAGGCAGCAATCACGAGCAGGTACCCCAACATCTCCTACCTGTCCAGCCTTCGACACTGGAAGTGTATAGATGAAAGTAATAAAAGCACACCAGTATTGTCTGGCTCTTGTCTCCAGAGCTGCATGCAGTGTCTCTCAGCTGCCTCAAAATCTCCTGCCTGATATTCTCGATGTGCCAACTCAGCTAACCCTTGGAAGGAAAGCATACGTTTCGTTGGTTCTGGAGAATCATCAAAACATTTGAGGGAAGGAGGGGGGAAAACAAAAAGTTAGAAATGTAAACCAAAAAAATGTAAAAATATGGTATATTTAACTTAAAAATGGAAATGCTTGAAACTATGTAAAGCACTAGAGTGTTCTGCACGTTATTTATATCTCCAAGTTAACATCAAGTGCAGAATTGGCATTTTTAGAATTCACCCATTAATACTTTCTTTCCCAAACTAGAAAGGAATATTTACTTCCATATGAGATTACATTTTATGACCAAAAATACTTTGTACTTTTAAATTATAAATCATAGGTAGCATCTAAGGATTCACTGAACATTATTCCTTATACCTTAGTTAACATACAGAAACAAAATGTCAGACGTGTGATTTGCAAGGTCACAAAGACTTAATATCAGAATAACACATTGGGAAACTTAATATTTTGTGCCATATTTCAGGTTGGATTTGTTGAAGTAGAGTACCGGTAATAATCTATCAATCTTAACCTCAGTGAGGACACCAGATGTGTTAACTCTTTAAATTATATCAATGTTTGTATATTTCAGAATTTAATTCTTTAAAAAGACAAATAGAAACGAGCCTAAGGCAAAAACCAAAAAGTCAAAGTGCTATTTTTAAAACAGCCGATAAACAAGATGTTTGTCATTTGTCAACAGCCAAAATAGTTAAAGGGGTCATCAAACATTTTAAATAAAGACCCAAGATTACACTGCTCCTCTACCATCCCAAACTCACAAGGAGACTAAATTGGCTAAATCCCACCCACGTTGGTTTAGCACTAACATTTTCCAAACAGCTCTGGTATTGACTAAAGGATTACGACACTGCAAACAAGCCTATATAAACCAGGCAGTTACCTGCAACTGCAATGGTCAAAACGTTGGGGGGGAGGGAGGATGGACGCTAAAATATATTTGATAAAGCGCAACATAATGAATAAATAAAAGCACTTCGCTGCAAGTGACTTAATCCAGATACATAAAGATCTTTAAAGAATATAGCTAAAGCCCAGAGAGGGGAAAAAAAACTGCTTGTCACAACTGTAAATACTTAAACTGGGAATTCGACCGTAGCACTTCACTAGCTGGTTGAAATGGGAAACCATGGACAAATTATTTAATTCTACCAAGGTTAAGGTGACTAGTTCAAATTTGAGCCCAGCTCCCCAATCATTAGAGCTGATGAGTGTTCCGGATACTGAGGAAAGCAAAGTAAATTTCCTGACAGAATGCACAGCTGACCACCAACACAAAGAGCATTGAGACTTGCATCCACATCTGGGAGAGGTTATATCTTTAATAGAAACTAAAATTACATTTTAGCTAAGTCTCTAGAACTTCCTAGGCTCCTTGTTTTCACACATTACTTTGTCACTTTTCAATGCCGCTTATCTATTTTAACACTTGAAACGACAGCTTCCTCAAATAAATAACACATTAAAAAGGGCAAGCTAGTACAGAATCCAGTACAAAATCTTAAACCTTTGAAAATCACGGTGGAGACGTGGGGAGAGGAGCACGGACTAATTATTAATCCCACTGCCTACAATTACGGATAAGACACTATTGACGATTCACCTACTACTTACAGCACAACTTCCAGAAACAGCAACTAAAACCCTCCACACATCTCAGCTGAGAAACAACCAAAAAATTACCTCGCGGGAAACCTCAGAAGCGCAGCCCAATTCCCCACCCCCTTCCGCCCAAATCGCCTCAATATGGAAAGGCAGCTGAAGGACACTCCTATAATTTGGTTGTTTTCGTATTTTTAGTACCAAATGCTCGCGACCGAAGTGTCTAAAAGGGCAACCGCCTTGTACTTGTGCAGCTACACTCCAGTTGCTTTACAAACTCTTCAAGCAGGGATGGAAACTTAAAAAAATATTACACCCTGTGAATAAAGAGATACTGGGCTGAAGAATGGGGATGGCAGACCCAGAGGCGGCGGCGGAGGAATACATCGAGAAAGTAACACAAAGCGAGAATTGGGCGGGCAGGGTGGTCAACGCCAAAGCAGCAGCATCGGGGTGGTTTCTCCCCCAAGGATAGGAAGTGAACAGTAGGGCTGGCAACCTCGCGTAAGGGAAGGGTGTGGTTCCCCGCGGACAGGGTGGGAAATCCAGGCTGAGGGCAGCGGTGGAATTGGGCGATGGCAAAGGAAACCCCTGGAAATTTCCAATCTAAACCGGGACCGCTCAACCGAAAGAACACCAGAAAGGCACTGCCTAGCGGGGTGCTGCTCAATGTCCCCTCTTCTCGAGGTGACTTGTGGCACCATCGACGAGCTTTTGCTCGTCCTCGGGTGATGCAAAGTGAGGATATGATTACATCGGAACGGCACCCCCACCCTAGATTAGCAGAGAAGGACCAAATCTGGCTAAGGGGAAAAGACTGGAGGGGGAGATGACGGGGGAGATGGAGGGTAAAAAGGAGAGGCGATGAGCTGAAATTAGGGAAGAAAACCGCTGCAAAGGAGTGAAAGGGCAGGGATTCCAATGCAGTTCATTCCACGACATACTAAGCGCGCACGTGTGACAGAAGCGCCCGGAGAGAGTGGAAAGCTAGAACATTTACGAAATAAAAACAAAACAAGAAAGGCAGCAAAAAGCAAGCAAGGGAGGAGGAGAAAATGTTCGGGAAGCGGACGACAGCAGAAAACCCGATGTGATCAGATGCCAGTAGACCACGAAAAGCTCAGCAATGTCACTGATGTAATGGGGATGGTTCGAGGGAAGGGAGGGAAGGAGTGATACAAGGTAGAGGACGGCGCGAGACCCCAAGGGGGCATCTGCCAAAGTAGAACGGGACACCGGTACCTGTGCTGTCGGCCACGTTGCCCACGGAAGACGCCATCTGGAGCTTCTCGAGGGAGAGCAAAAAAGAGGTAATTGGTCCTGCTGCCGCCACTACCGGCAAGAACGTATTTGGAGGTAGTAGTACAAGGGCAGCAGCCGTAGCAATGCTCTGGAGGGCTTGAGCGGCGGCAGCAGTTACAGGCTTCGTACCCTGGGAACTCTAGCTGGCCATCTACCTAGTACGGTCTTGAAATGGCGGCGACGGCTCCTCGGCCGAAACAACACGGGCCGGAACTACTTTCTGTTACAATCAAGTGCCCGCGCGGAGGTAGCCGGTAACCAGCGCCGCCAACAAAATGACTTCAAGCTGCAAAGTCGAGATTCCATGTAGTCCTCCGCGCAGCGCCCATTGCGACAAACACCACGGTGGAGACCGCGCATGCGAGTAGCCCTGTCAACCCGACTCGCCGTTAGAGCACTCTCCGGGGCGGAAGCGGCCAAGTTTCTTAAGAGTGTAGCGGCAGGGTAAAAACAAACACACACACACACACACACACACACACACACACACACACACGACGGATACATTTTTGCCACGGCGATTAGGAAGAGTGTTACTTAGCAGGTGGTGTCGTTTTAAACATAAATGCCAAAGGCGTCTAAAAAAGTTTATCAGCTGTATTCGTACAGAAACGGATGGTTACGACTCTCACGGATCAATTCTGAGCCAGTCAATTCAGAAGATTGCCTCGCAAAGACAGCTGCTCAAAACGAGGAGCGAGAGGGTTCCGGTTTGAGCCCGTCTTCATTGTGACTCAACCATCAATTTTAGCGCTTCGATGAAAAAGACTGAAGCTTTCACAGGGCCAGTTGAATGTAGACACCTCTAATGTTGGCCGTATAGCCTGAAATTTCAAAATCGTTTTGGTATTCAGAATACTCCTGCCCACGGTGATAGGGCAAATGCTTAATAACTCAGGGACATGCCAGGCGTTTGCACTCCGAAAGCAGCCATAAAAATGTTAAAGGTGATTCACGTTCGTCAAAATCCGTGACTCTCCTCCGAGTTGTGACTTCATTTCAACCAGCTAGCTCTGCATATTGTCACAGTCGGCGATTCCACTGAGCTCAAAGCAGATCAACAATGATAAATGAATTCACTTGCCATCTGCCTAAATCACACGTCTGGATTGAGTCATGAATTGCCTCCACTTCCTTGAACAAATCGGTTCTTATGATCTTCCTGCAGTTTCAACTCTACTGTTCAGACATTTTGTCACATTGGCATTTATACCTCACCTCTTGTTCTAGAAACGATTTAAGGTAGCTTGCCACATCAGCAAGAAATTATTACAAGCCACTGGAGGCTACAAGTTGGATCTCTGAGAGCTTTTTATTTCAAAAAGTCCTTGATCTAAGAAAGCAGGTCAATGAATTTCTTCAAAAAGTTTTTGCTACCTAGCCCCTTCACTACATTTTGTAAAAAACTAAATCCTCAAATTCTGCTTAAATTTCTTCAACAGTCAACAAACAATTAATTATGGAAATGGCACAGAGAAAATTCATAATGCTAATTTCTTCCATCCCATAATCGAGAGTCACATCGTGCAGTGAAAAAGACAAAGATCACCTCACAAACTCTCCTGAAAATTGGGCACCAACCTCTTGTAATTTGATTTAACTGGTAAAACCTCCCCCCCTCACACACACACCTACTACAAGTTCCCCATCTGTGATGAATAAACTCAGCTTTTCAACTTTGAGAAGAGACTTCTCAGATTCCACTGGCAGATGTTTAGGCCTTGCTGATGAGCGGGTGCTAGCTAACTAACAAAAACTTTTCGTTGTTAAATGCAGGTCATGTTCCTAATTCTTCAGCCAATAAGTAACATTTATTAGAATCTGTATGTGCAAGGCACTGTTGGGGGCACAAAAATGAACAAAACAAATCCTCGCCCTCAAGGAACCTGAAGCCTAGTTAGGTAGACACAAAAAGCTACTAGAGAGCAATACAGAAGACTAGATGATAAAATATATTACTCTCTATGAATATCTAGGGAGGAAATAGGTAAGGTTGGAGGGGGTGACAAAGAAGCCTTGATCTGGACATTGAAGGAAGTGCTTTTGTGTGTTTTTTTGTTGTTGTTCACATTGATTTCTGGGTTTTTTTATGTGCAATTTTAAATTTAGAACCAATTATAATTAAATCAGCTGGGTCTTCAACCCCAATCCCAAACTTTGTCACCCAATAACACCACTGATGTTGCATGATTTTTTTGCTACTGTGTAACAAAGTATCACAAATACAGCTGCTCAAAACAACACACATTTCACAGCAGTAGAACCAGCACTGGACGAGACCCAGGCTGGTGGCTGCTGTTGCACTGCTGTTGAAAAAAAATGGCTCCAAAGGCTAAATGAAGCCAAAGAAATACAGAGATGTGAGAGGAGAAGCCAGCTGGACTTCCTGGGTTGGGTGGGGACTTAAAGAACTTTTCTGTCTTACAAGAGGATTGTAAAATGCACCAATCAGCACTCTGTGCTAGCTAGAGGTTTGTAAAATGCACCAATCAGTGCTCTGTGAAAACACACCAATCAGTGCTCTGTGGCTAGCTAGAGGTTTGTAAAATGGACCAATCAGCAATCCATAAAATGGACCAATCAGTGCTCTGTAAAATGGACCAATCAGCACTCTGTAAAATGGACCAATCAGCAGGACATGGGCAGGGACAAATAAGGGAATAAAAGCTGGCCACATTCCACCCCCCACCCCCACCCACCAGGCCAGTAGCAGCAACCCACTCGGGTCCCTTTCCACACCATGGAAGCTGTGTTCTTTCCCTCTTCACAATGAATCTTGCTGCTGCTCACTCTTTGGGTCCGTGCCACCTTTAAGAGCTGTAACACTCACCGCAAAGGTCCGTGGCTTCATTCTTGAAGTCAGCGAGACCAGGAACCCACTCCAGAACCACCTCTGGAGGGAGATGCAGCCGCATAGGCTCTCCAGGGGTGTGGGGCTAATAGTCGAGAGAGAAATTGGTCCCCTGGATGAAGTAACCAGTCACAAAGACTAATTAAAATTTATCTTAAAACCTTCCAGAAAACTTGTAACCTGAATAAAAGTAAAGAAGAAACTGATTTCACGGTAGTACAACAACCATCACTAGCTAGTGAATGTGGAAAAGATGATTTCTTATTTGGTAACTGCACTGGTAAAGATATGGCCACCTGTGATATCAACAGTGAAAGATGAAAAAGGTAAAAAAGGAAAAAAACAATGAAAGCCTAATGAGTACATCGAAAAAGGCAGCTTTCTGCAAAACAAAAGCAAAACAGCAAGGGGAGCACACCCTATGGGAGTTCTGCCAGATGAGGATACTTTTTCTCTCAGCACCAACAGTCTTTAAAGATGTGAGAGCTCAAAGACCAATAAGGTCCACTTCCCTCCACAATCCTCACTGTCGTCCTCTCCTTGGCTTACAAACTAAGGAGACGTGTATCAAAACGGAGATGAGACCATGAGACTCAAAGCCTTGGTTCATTCTTTTAATCCAAGTCTGGCACGGATTTTCACTATCTTCAGCCTGAAGCTGCATACAAAGAACAAAATAAAGAGTTCAGAATTTCAGAATGGAGACTTGCATCTTCACTTCAAGGAACATGTGCCTGTACTTATTGGACTTATGCCTCAAGACTATATTCAGTATCCTATGCCTTTAGATGAGAGGCTCTATCCTTTGCAAGGGTGTCATGCTATTGTCTGGACAGTTCTCCCATGGAAGTGAGAGGTGAAGCCAGCTGGACTTCTGGGTTGGGTGGGGACTTGGAGAACTTTTCTGTCTTACAAGAGGATTGTAAAATGCACCAATCAGCACTCTGTGTCTAGCTAAAGGATTGTAAATGCACCAATCAGCACTCTGTAAAAACGCACCAGCCAGGTGCAGTGGCTCACGCCTGTAATCCCAGCACTTTGGGAGGCCAAAGCAGGCAGATCACGAGGTCAGGAGATTGAGACCATCCTGGCTAACATGGTAAAACCCCGTCTCTACTAAAAAATACAAAAATTAGCCAGGCGTGGTGGCGGGCACCTGTAATCCCAGCTACTCGGGAGGCTGAGGCAGGAGAATGGCATGAACCCAGGAGGCGGAGGTTCCAGTGAGCTGAGATTGTGCCACTGCACTCCAGCCTGGGGGACAGAGCGAAAAAAAAAAACAAAAACAACAAAATGCACCAATCAGCGCTCTGTTTCTAGCTAAAGGATTGTAAATGCACCAATCAGCACTCTGTAAAATGCACCAGTTAGTGCTCTGTGTCTAGCTAAAGAATTGTAAACACACCAATGAGCACTCTGTAAAATGGACCAATCAGCACTCTGTAAAATGGACCAATCAGCAGGATGTGGGTGAGGACAAATAAGGGAATAAATGCTGGCCACCCCCAGCCCCAGTGGCAACCTGCTTGGGTCCCCTTTCACGCTGTGGAAGCTTTGTTCTTTTGCCCTTCACAATAAATCTTGCTGCTGCTCACTCTTTGGGTCTGTGCCACCTTTAAGAGCTATAACACTCACCACAAAGGTCCGCGGCTTCATTCTTGAAGTCAGCAAGACCAAGAACCCACTGAAAGGAACCAACTCCGGACACAGCCGTTTCTGGGAATTCTGTCCCCAAAGCTGAGAATCAGGTAGAGCAGGACCTGGTCGTTGCCCCAGAGATCTTTGTGGATCCATCTCTGAATGGCTTGTTCATTGGTACCTGTAGGAGTTACAATGCAGAGCCCAAGAGCAAGCCATGAAGACATTCCTGAAGACACTTTCATCATTACTACCTCCAATACAGAACAATCAAATCTAAATGAACTTCTATGGACTCACAGGTGCAGTTGTCTATGTGTCTGCAAGTATCCACTGTCATTTGAATTCTGATCCTGACTGTCCTCCCGGGGTTGCAAGAGTTGATGATTCTGTCCAAAGTAGTGGCACTATGGTTGTGACAAGCCTTACAGAGGAGCTGAAAAAACTTGCAAAATAAGGATGGTGCTGGGGGCAATCATACACTGACAGGCAGAAGAAAAGTGAGCAAACGTGCTAGATGGTTTTTTTCTTGTCCCAGATAGCCATAATGACGATTATCTTTCAAGCTCAAGCTTTTGCTCCCATGGTAAAACACTTCACACTAGAATTGAACACCCAAATGGTAGGTTTTGCTTTTATAAACAACCAGATGTGAAAGGACAATTAGTTGATCTAATGGAACATTCAACCAGGGACTCTGGAAAATAGAGTTTTTTGTTATTCAAGGTCTCGGTTACCTGGATCTGCAATTTACCCTGTAAGAATGAACCAATCCAATATTACAATTCATACAGGTTTGTTCTTTGCAGCACCCAGATCATTTGTTTTATGTCAGCATACCAGAATAGACTTATTTCAAAAACTGCCTTTGCCAAACAAAATGAAGGCTTGTTTACAGGAGAAGCATTGCTAAAGGATTATGAAAACCCTGCATCTTGCACTTTGGAATCAAGAAAAAGAGACTGAAGTACAGTTTTACAAACTTTCGTTGCTATCAATTTTGATGCCATAACTGTTTCAGTTTTATGTGTAAAAGAGTAATCAATTTGTTGAGAGGTGGGGAAGTGTTGGCAAGGTGTCTTGAGTTTATTTCGGCCCTTTAAAAAGTAAAGTCTTGAGTTTTTAGAAGTGTAAATTATCTTTATCAATTTCCAAAATAATTACAATAGGAATTCTCAGATTCTCCTTAATCTACCACAACTCCTCCTCCACTGCTACCCCCAGTCCTTTGCTGCTATCCACTATGATTTTTATGTATTGAAAGCACATTTCATATGTATTCAATCCCAAGTAAAGTTGAATGAAATTTTTCTTTTCTTTTTTTTTTTTTTTTTTTTTTGAGATGGAGTTTGGCTCCTGTTGCCCAGGCTGGAGTGCAGTGGCACGATCTCACCTCGCTGCAACCTCCGCCTCCCAGGTTCAAGCAATTCTCCTGCCTCAGCCTCCCGAGTAGCTGGGATTACAGGCACATGCCACCACACCCAGCTAATTTTTGTATTTTTAGTAGGGACGGGGTTTCGTTATGTTGGCCAAGCTGGTCTCAAACTCCTAACCTCAGGTGATCTGCCTGCCTCAGCCTCCCAAAGTGCTGGGATTACAGGTGTGAGCCACCTCACCCAGCCTGAATGAAATTTTTCAAATGAAAATTGTTTTCTTTATTTTCAAGACAGGGTCTCACCCTGTCACCCAGGCTGAAGTGCAGTAGCACGATCACAGGGCATGGTGGTGTGTGGTAGGAGGATCACAGTGGGAGGATCCTGGGCTCAAGTGATCCTCCCACCATGAGCCATCACACCCAGCTAAATTTTTTTTTTTTTTTTTTTTTAGAGACTGGGTTTCACTATGTTGCCCAAGCTGGTCTTGAACTCCTGGCCTTACGTGATCCTCCTGCCTTGGCCTCTCAAAGTGCTGGGGATTACAGGCATGATGGATGCCTGTAATTATTGGCCTAAAAATTGTTGTCTCTTCAAACGGCCCATTTTCAAAAGCTAGTGTTGAAGAGACATACCTATGTGATAAACCACGAATTTACATATACCTTGTATATTAGATTACATATTTTTAATCTTACACTTTAGAAAGATTTAGAATTATGCATTGATATAATCTTAGACAATGGAACACAGATCTGCAACGTATCTTTTAGAACATCCTTTTCCAAATTATTTTAAGGTTGCACTAATTTTTTGGTTGTGAAAAGTTGAATTTTTCTGTTGCCTTCATTTTCATCTGTGGTTTGTCCTCTTTTTAAGTGGCCTTGCACATAAAAATCTTAAATTTATCCCACCAATATAGACATTGTTGCTTTTTCTGTCATTAAACTCTGCTATAAATTGTCATAACATATAAAGACAACTAGAACTATTATTTTTTAAAGTATTAGATGATCTTAGATTCCTATGATAGTATTTTTTTGTGTTATCTATATTTTCCTTTGGTAAATGTTTTATCTTGATCTTGTTAGATTAGTAAACATTATCTTGGTTAGAACTTGATTGTACAATTGGTTTTCGTAAGTGGTTGTATTATCTTGCAACATTAAAATTTTTATAAAGTTTGAATTGATTTGAATAAAAACAAAACATTGTTTAAAAAAGAAAAAGCATTGAAGTTGGATTTATATTTTTCTTTAATGTAGTCACTATTAAATATGCTACATTTGACCCCTGCCCTCCCCACTTCGCACAAAAAAAGGCTCTGCCAGATTTATGGGAGTCTTATTGCATACCATATATACGGCCATTTAAAAAATAGTTCTTTTGGGGGAAGCACAGTGGCTCACATCTGTAATCCTAGCACTTTGGGAGGCCAAAGTGGGAGGATCGCTTGAGCCTAGGAGTTTGACACCAGCCTGGACAACGTGGTGAAACCCCATCTCTACAAAAAAAAAAAATACAAAAATTAGCTGGGTGTGGTGGCACTTGCCTGTGGGCCCAGCTACTCGGGAGGCTGAAATGGGAGAATCACCTGAGCCCAGGGAGGTGGAGGTTGCAGTGAGCCAAGATCACACCACTGCATTCTAGCCTGGGTGACCAAGCAAGACCCTGTTTCAAAAAAAAAAAATAGTTTTTTATTTGTTTATTTTTATTTTACCTAAGTCTCAAGTAATTTGGAACCATTAATCTTTTATTCTCTGAATCAGTAGTCATTGGAGGTGGTTATTCCCAATAGTTTTCCAGTTATTGTGGAAATGCACTGTGTGTGTTCGTACACAATGCTGTAATGTAGTGTTTTTGTATTGTCTTGTCCAGAAGATGCTTCCAGTTACACAGCTTTAAAGGAAAATGTTTCCATCTCACATAAAACATGTAATTCAAGATGTTTCTTCCTTTGTCTTTTACAGTTTTCCTATCTCTACCCTCATTTAAACGACAGAGGTATTGGTGAGTCATTCAGTATTTTGGGAGGTTAAAGTTATATGAATACCTGAGGTTTGGTCAACCTGATTAACATGAAACTCCTCTTCATTTTAAAATATGTACTGTTTGAGGGAGGAAAATTGTATCTTGTTACCTGGAGGCTGAGGCTTGAACCTGAGGAGGTTGCAGCAGCTCTGCCCACCCCACCCCAGCCTGTTTTGGAACTCTGTCTCAAAAATAAATAAATAAATAAACACAGAGGTAAAGGTCTTAAGTCAAACTTAATGGCTTTGTCATTCAAACATATCTGTATCCCCACTTCTTTTCTTTTCTTACTAATTTTCCTTTTTTTTTTTTTTTTTGAGACAGAGTCTAACTCTGTCGCCTAGGCTAGAGTGCAGTGGTGCGATCTCAGCTCACTGCAAACTCTACCTCCCGGGTTCAAGTGATTCACCTGCCTCAGCCTCCAGAGTAGTTGGGATTACAGGCAACCACCACTGCGCCTGGCTAATTTTTGTATTTTTAGTAGAGATGGGGTTTCACCATGTTGGCCAGGCTGGTCTCGAATTCCTGACCTCGTGATCCGCCCTCCTTGCCTCCCTAAAGTGGGCTGGGATTATATGGCGTACGCCCACGTAAAATGAGTTTTGGCAGGTATCTTGCTCTGCCACCCTCCCACCTCAGCCTCCCAAGTAGCTGGGACTACATGTGTGCACCACCACACCCAGCTTTTTCTCTGTTTTTTGAGATCAGACTGAGATATTATCAGAAAAGACGCAAAGCCATAATATCATGGTATTATGCTATTTTGACTTAAAGGGGAAAAGGTACTTAATTTTGGATAAACGTTGGTTGTACCTTGTTAATGAAGACTCATTTTCTGATATATTTTCACCTAATATGACACGATATGGAATGGGTTGTAATATGTGTTCACTATAACACTAAAAGAACTATTACAGACCGGGTGAGGTGGCTCACATCTGTAATTACAGCACTTTGGGAGGCCAAAGTGGGAGGATCACTGAGCCTAGGAGTTTGACACCAGCCTGGACAACGTGGTGAAACCCCATCTCTACAAAAAAAAAAAATACAAAAATTAGCTGGGTGTGGTGGCGCTTGCCTGTGGGCCCAGCTACTCGGGAGGCTGAAATGGGAGAATCACCTGAGCCCAGGGAGGTGGAGGTTGCAGTGAGCCAAGATCACACCACTGCATTCTAGCCTGGGTGACCAAGCAAGACCCTGTTTCAAAAAAAAAAAATAGTTTTTTATTTGTTTATTTTTATTTTACCTAAGTCTCAAGTAATTTGGAACCATTAATCTTTTTATTCTCTGAATCAGTAGTCATTGGAGGTGGTTATTCCCAATAGTTTTCAGTTATTGTGAAATGCACTGTGTGTATTCATTGCACAATGCTGTAATGTAGTGTTTTTGTATTGTCTTGTCCAGAAGATGCTTCCAGTTACACAGCTTTAAAGGAAAATGTTTCCATCTCACATAAAACATGTAATTCAAGATGTTTCTTCCTTTGTCTTTTACAGTTTTCCTATCTCTACCCTCATTTAAACACAGAGGCAGGGCCGGGGGTGGTGGCTCACACCTGTAATCCCAGCACTTTGGGAGGCCAAAGCAGGCGGGTCACCTGAGGTCAGGGGTTCGAGATCGACCTGGCCAACATGGTGAAACCCCCTCTTTACTAAAAATATAAAAATTAGCCTGGTGTAGTGGCGGGTGCCTGTAATCCCAGCTACTCTGGAGGCTGAGGCAGGAGAATTGCTTGAACCTGGGAGGTGGAGGTTGCAGTGAGCCAAGATCACACCACTGCACTCCAGCCTGGGCAACAGGAGTGAAACTCTGTCTCAAAAATAAATAAATAAATAAACACAGAGGTAAAGGTCTTAAGTCAAACTTAATGGCTTTGTCATTCAAACATATCTGTATCCCCACTTCTTTTCTTTTCTTACTAGTCACCAGACAGAGTCCCCAACTCTGTAAGCTAGAGCTAGAAGTGCAGTGGGTGCGTCTGCTTCACTGCAAACTCACTCGAGATTTCAAATTCACCTGCCTCAGCCTCAAACAGATTGAGACCCTGAGCAGCCCTGCCTAAGCCTCAACTAGTACTGTATTTACAGTAGAGATGGTTTCACATGTTAACACCGAACTTGTCTCCTGACGTGATCCCGCCCTCGCAGCCTCCCAAAGTGCTGGGATTACAGGCGTGAGCCACCACACCAGGCCATTTTTTTTTTTTTTTTTTTTTTTTTTGAGAACGGGATCTTGCTCTGCCACCCTCCCACCTCAGCCTCCCAAGTAGCTGGGACTACATGTGTGCACCACCACACCCAGCTTTTTCTCTGTTTTTTGAGATCAGACTGAGATATTATCAGAAAAGACGCAAAGCCATAATATCATGGTATTATGCTATTTTGACTTAAAGGGGAAAAGGTACTTAATTTTGGATAAACGTTGGTTGTACCTTGTTAATGAAGACTCATTTTCTGATATATTTTCACCTAATATGACACGATATGGAATGGGTTGTAATATGTGTTCACTATAACACTAAAAGAACTATTACAGACCGGGTGAGGTGGCTCACATCTGTAATTACAGCACTTTGGGAGGCCAAGATGGGCAGATTGCCTGAGATCAAGAGTTCAAGACCAGCCTGGGCAACATGGCAAAACCCTGTCTCTACAAAAAAAAAATTAAAAATACAAAAATCAGCTGGGTGTAGTGGCATGCTCTGGTAGTCCCAGCTACTCCGGAGGCTGAGGTGGGAGGATCGCTTGAGCCTGGGAGGTCGAGGCTACACTGCACTCTGGCCTGGGTGACAGAGCAAGAATCTCTAAAAAAAAAAAAAAAAAAAAAAGAACTATTACAGTTGTGAACTTGTTATCAAATTAATGCAGACATTTAAACTACTTTTTTGGCAAAACTGTTTATATGTAAACAATTTAAAATATATCTAGGGTGAGTTAAAAGTTCCTGTGCATCTATATTAGGATGGCAGGTATTATCAGAGAGCCACTGTATGTTAATAGTAAATGTTGAAATGGCTTCTTCATGTTTCGAGAAGCACTTACTTGTACTACTTGTGAAATCCTGGTGCACGGAGATCTTTGAATTGCTCTGAATCCCATTGTATCATGTGAACATAGCTTGTCCCCTGAGTTTTCCTTATGATACTATGTGTTTAAGATCTAGCTGTTTAGTGTCAAGATTATTCAAATTTTCATCTAAATGTTTTTAAAGTTGTATTTTATGTTGTTTTGGAGAGCAAATGTAAATACTGTTCTCTGTCATAAAGTAAATATTTGATGTGCTTTTGTATAGCCATAATATATTTAAAGAAATATGCCCTGTCGTAATACAATTTGAAATTGTTAAGTTCTGATAGCATATTGATGAAAATAAAAGTGTTTGCCAAGAAATTAACTGAATTTATAAACAGAAAGAAAGGAGTATTGCAATATTTTCTGCTTTTGTATGGCAAGATAATCATTTGACATAGGTAGCACAACATTATGTGAAAGATTAACTTTATATGATACTAAAACAGTCTGGTTAAAAATGGAAGGGAAAAGGAGAAATAAAACTTCATTCTGTAGTTTGGTCTAAATACATTTTGATCATAGTTTTGGATGGTAACTGAGATGACATATGGTACATAACCTATACCTGATTTTTTTTGAGAGGGAGTCTTGCTCTGTCTCCAGGCTGGAGTGCAGTGGTGCGATCTCGGCTCACTGGACCCTCGCCTCCCGGGCTCAAGCAATTCTCCTGCCTCAGCCTCCTGAGTAGTTGGGACTACAGGCGCACATCACCATGCCCAGCTAATTTTTGTATTTTTTGTAGAGACAGTGTTTCGCTATGTTGCCCAGGCTGGTCTTGAATGCCTGAGCTCAGGTGATCTGCTTGCCTCGGCCTCCCAAAGTGCTGGGATTACAGGCATGAGCCACTGCATCCAGTCTTATACCTGATTTTTAAATATGTGCTTCTAAAAATCTAAGCTCAAAGGAAAAAAAAGGAAAGAAAGAAAAAAGAAAAGAAAGAAAACAGGCAGGAAAGCTCTATCCATTTGCCATGATAAATAGATCAGAGGTTTTTTTAAATCAAAAGTTTTATCACAAAATATGATGAAGACCAGAGTTATTGTCAAGTCTTACTAGGACACTATTATGCATTTCTACAAATAAGAACGCTATCGAAAGAACACTAAAGTTCTCATTCCCTCTTTCTCAGAAAAAAAAAGAAGAAGAAAAGAGAAAAAACCTATTTTCTTTCTACTTGGTGCAATATTCTGAAATTTTAGAAGGTCAAAATATTTATCACAGGAAATTATGATAGAACTAAAATAGTTTTCAAGGAGACCAACTGCACAGGGCAACTATCTTGCTCTTGAAGAAAATCAAGTGTCATCTAGGAAGTAAATTATAAAGTATACATTATAGTTTCTCAGTCAGTATTATTAAAACAGGATAAAAGTTACTAAAACCTTTTTTTTTTTTTTTTTTGAGACTGAGTCTCACTCTGTCGCCCAGGCTGGAGTGCAGTGGCACAATCTCGGCTCACTGCAGCCTCTGCCTCCCAGGTTCAGGCAATTCTCCTGCCTCAGCCTCCCAAAGTGCTGGGATTACGGGTGCCCGCCTTACGTCTAATTTTTTGTATTTTTAGTAGAGACGGGGTTTCACCATGTTGGCCAGGCTGGTCTTGAACTCCTGACCCAGGATTACCTGCCTCGCCTCCCAAGCAATTCTCCTGCCTCCCAGGTTCAGGCAATTCTCCTGCCTCAGCCTCCCAAAGTGCTGGGATTACAGGCATGAGCCACTGCATCCAGTCTTATACCTGATTTTTTTTTTTTTTTTTTTTTTTTTTTTTTTTTTTTTTTTTTTTTTTTTTTTTTTTTTTTTTTTTTTTGAGACTGAGTCTCCTCTGTCGCCCAGGCTGGAGTGCAGTGGCACAATCTCGGCTCACTGCAAGCTCTGCCTCCTGGGTTCGCGGGTTTATTCTCCTGCCCCCCAGTCTCCCGAGTAGCTGGGACTACAGGCACCCGCCACCATGCCCGGCTAATTTTTTTGTATTTTTAGTAGAGACAGGATTTCACCATGTTGGCCAGGATAAACATCCATTTTATAATCAGTTATAACATGGCAAAATATGTAGTTGCTGTTTCTGAAGATAGCGTTCCAAACTCTACATTTAGGAGTAATGAAAAATTATTATTATTATTTTTTGAGATGGAGTCTCGCTCTGTCACCCAGGCTAGAGTGCAGTGGCTTGATCTCCCGCTCACTGCAACCTTCTCGCCCCGGATTCACCTATCTCCTTCCTCAGCTCCTCCTGAAAGCAGCTGGGAGACCACAGGTGCCTGCCACCACCAGCCACTTTATTTTTAGTAGAGACGGGGTTTCACCGCATAGCCAGACATGGCTCACATCTCCTGACCTCGCGGATCCGTCTGCCTCGACCTCCCAAAGTGCTGGGATTACAGGCATGAGCCACCATGCCCGGCCAGAGTAATGAAAAATTCTTATAGAATTTTATAATAAGTAGCTGGGTTCAGTGGCTCACGTCTGTAATCCCAGCATTTTGGGAGGCTGAGGCGGGCAGATCACGAGGTCAGGAGTTCGAGACCAGCCTGACCAACATGGTGAAATCCCATCTCTACTAAAAATACAAAAAATTATCCGGGCGTGGTGGCGGGCATCTGTAGTCCCAGCTACTCGGAGAGGCTGAGGCAGGGTGAATGGCGTGGAACCCGGGAGGCGTAGCTTGCAGTGAGCCGAGATTGCACCACTGCACTCCAGCCTGGGCAATAGAGCAAGACTCCGTCTCAAAAAAAAAAAAAAAAAAATTAGCTGGGCATGGTGGCACTCGCCTGTAATCCCAGCTACTTGGGAGGCTTAGGCGGGAGAGGCTTGAGCCCAGAAGGCAGAGGTTGCAGTGAGCCAAGTTCATGCCACTGCACTCCAGCCTGGGCAATAGAGCAAGACTCCATCTCAAAAACAAACAAGTGATTTCTTGTACACGTCTGGAAATTAATTGTATAAGAATTTATGTATCTGTTTCTAGATATAGTCTATATATATACACTTTTTAAATGGAGATGGGAGTTTCATCATGTTGCCCAGGTTGGTCTGGAACTCTGGGCTCAAGCAATCTGCCTGCCTCAGCCTCCCAAAGTGCTGGGACTACTGTGCCCAGTCTTAATTTTTTTAATTTTTATTTAAGGGTACAGTAGTGTGCACTTGTGGTACCAGGTACTTGGGAGCCTCAGGCAGGAGGATTGCTTGAGCCCAGGAGTTTGGAGCTGTAATGCAATATGATCACACCTGTGAACAGCCACTGCGCTCCAGCCTGGGCAATGTAGCAATACTTTATCTCTAAATAAAAATTCATTTAAAAAACAATAAACACACACACACACACACACATTTATTTTTTTACACTTTCCATGGATCAAGAATCCAGGCACAGGTTAACTGGGTCCTCTGCTCAGGGTCAAAGTGTTGGCCAGGCTTCAGACTCATCTGAGGCTAAAGGTCCTCTTCCAGACTCGTGTAGTTGTGGCAGAATTTAGTTCCTTGTGGCTGTAGGATTGAAGTTCCCATATTCTTGCTGGCAGTTGGGGTGGTGGGTGCTCTCAACTGTTAGAAGCCACACATATTCCTTGTCTTGTTTTGTTTTTTAATTTTTAATTTTAATTTTTGTGGGTACCATAGTAGGTGTATATATTATGGGGTACATGAAATATTTTGATACAGGCATACAATGCATAATAATCACATCAGGGTGAATGGGGTATTTGTCACCTCAAGCATTTATCCGTTGTGTTACAAACAATCCAATTATATTCTTTTAGTTATTTTTAAATGTACAATAAATTATTGACTATAGTCACCCTATTGTGCTATAAAATACTAGAACTTATTCATTCTATCCAACTATATTTTTCTATCCATTAACCATCCCACCTTTCCTCCCCCTCCACTACCCTTGCCAGACTCCAGTAACCACCTTCTTCTACTCCACACATTCTGGTGATGCGGCCTCCTCCATCTTCAAAGTCAGCAGTGGAGAATCTCCCTTGTGTCAAATTCCTGTCACGCTTTGAATCTCACAAGAAATAGCCCAGTTCTCTCCCGCCCTTTTAAAATTATGGTTAAAAAACACACAACAGCCTGTAATCCCAGCACTTTGGGAGGCCGAGGCAGGCAGATTGCTTGAGCCCAGTAGTTTGAGACCAGCCTGGTCAACATGGTGAAACCACGTCTCTGCTAAAAATAAAAATAAAAAAAATTCAGTTAAGAAAAAATGAGCTGGGAGTGGTGGCGGGAGCCTGTAGTCTCAGCTACTAGGGAGGCTGAGGCAAGAGAATCACTTGAGCTCCACAGGAGGGTTGCAGTGAGCCGAGATTGCACCACTGCACTCCAGCCTGGGCGACACAGCGAGACTGCATCTCAAAACAACAACAACAGCAACAAAAAACCCTATGACATAAAATTTACCACCTTAACTTTTTTTTTTTTTTTGAGACGGAGTCTCGCTTTGCCACCCAGGCTGGAGCAGTGGCTCTATCTTGGCTCCTTACCGCGGGCCTCCCGGTTCACTTATTCTCTGCCTCGCCTCCGAGTAGTTGGGATCACAGGGCGCCCCACCACCGCTGCTTCTGGCTAATTTTGTTTTTTTTTGAGATCTGAGTTCTGCCTGTCAGCCCAGGCTGGAGTGCAGTGCCCAATCTCGCTCACTCCTGCAAGCTCCGGCCCCGGTTCACGCCATTCTCCGCTCCTAGCTCCTCCGCAGTAGCTGGGACTATACATGCCCACCTGTCAGCCTACACCTTTTAGACATTTTTTTAGTAGAGAGACGTGGCTCCACCCTGGTCTCATCTCCTGACTCGCGGATCTGCTCCGCCTCTGCCTCCCAAAGTGCTGGATTACAAGCTGGATAGCCACCGCTACTCGGGCATGCCCATACCTTTGTATTTTTAGTAGAGACGGGTTTCACCGTTAGCCAGGATGGTCTCCGACCTCCTGACCTCGCACCCACCCGCCTCAGCCTCCCAAAGTGCTGGGATTACAGGCGTGAGCCACAGCGCCCGGCCTTTTTTTTTTTTTTTTTTTTAAGACGGGGTCTCACTCTGTCGCCCAGGCTAGAATGCAGTGGCGTGATCACAGCTCACTGTAGCCTTGAACTCCTGGGCTCAAGTGATCCTCCTACCTCAACCTCCCAAAGTGTTGGCATTACAGGCGTGAGCCGCTGCACCTGGCCCATCTTAACCCTTTTTAAGTGTGCAGTTCAGTAGTGTTAAGTAGATTCACATTGTTGTGCAATGGATCTCCAGAACTTTTTCATCTTACAAAACTGAATCTCTATCCATTCAAAAACAGCTCAGGCTGGGCATGGTGGCTAATGCCTCTAATCCCAGCACTTTCGGAGGCCGAGGCTGGCAGATTGCTTGAGCCCAGGAGTTTGAGACCAGCCTGGGCAACATGAAGAAATCCCAACTCTACAAAAAAAGAAAAAAAAAAAAAAAAAAAGAAAAAAATGAGCTGGGCGTTGTGGCATGAACCTACAGTTCCAGCTACTCGGGAGGCTAAGGTGGGAGGGTCACCTGAGCCTCGGAATTCGAGGCTGCAGTGAGCTGAGATTGCACCACTGCACTTCCACCTGGGTGACGGAGTGAGACTCTGTCTCAAAAAATAATAATAATTAATAAAAATAAATTTTAAAAAAACTCCCTCCCTCCCCCAACCCCTGTTGACAACCCTTCTACTTTCCGTTTCTATGGATTTCACTACTTTAGATACATCCTATAGGTGGAATTATACAGTATTTGTCTTTTTGTGACTGAAGAGCCCAGTCCTTTTTAAGAGTTCACTTGATTAGGTCAGGCTTACACAAGATAATCTTTATTTCTTAAAATCAGCTGACTTAATTACATCTGCACAATCCCTTCACAGCAGTTTCTAGATTCACGTTTGACTAAGTAACAGGGAGAAAGTATGTATACACCGGGATGAGGGAATATTGGGGATCATCTTAGAATTTTGCCTACTACAAACAGCAATGAGTAACCCTGAAAAAAGAGGGAGTGCGCTAAGTGGGGGTTGGGGGAGAGGGTCTGTCGGTTTCATATACTGAGTGTAACTTTCATATATAGTATTAGCCCTTTCAATTTGTCACATATGAACCTCTAGGCAACAGAGCACTGAAAAAGAAATAACCTGATTCCATAATGTTCAAGGTATGAAATTCTTGCCTCGGATTAACTGAAGGATTTGGTAGAGAGAAACAAAAGCAAGTAAAGAAAAGTAAATTAGCTGAGACCAAAACGCTTTGGATAATTTCATCCCCTGCCCTATGGAGTGGGCACAGTGGAGATATTAGTGATAAGGACCCCATCCTCAAAGGTCTGAAGGCTGCCTCTGGGGTGAAGAGCTGGGACATTAAAGAGCATAAACTGAACAGAAAAACCTACCAGGCCTCACATTGCATGCTGAAAATAGGTGAAAGGGTGTAGAGCTGCAAGAACACATGTGGGATATCAAAATAGCTCTGGAATTCATCCTCCAACTCCACTGCCAGTGCCACGCCCCTCATCCTGGCTTGGGCAATTGCAACAGCCCTGTAACTGGTCTCTGGGGCTCTATTCCTACCTGAATCTAATTTTCCACACTTGACCTTAGAAAATCTAAAATACAAACCAGAATTAAGTCAATACTCAGCTTAAAACCCCTCAGTGGCTCTGCATCATTTGGTTTAGTGCACAAGGCCCTCCATATGTCAGCTCTGCCTACTAATCCAGTCTCATCTGCTGCCACATTCCTGTACTCACACTTAGCGTCACTCATACTGGTTTTAGTTCCCTAAAAAGATCAGGCTGTTTCACACTTCCAACCATGCCTTTTTCCAGTCTCCTCCCTCTAGCTAGAATGGCCATCCCCGCCATCCCAGTCTGCCTAGCAAATTCTTACATATCCTTCACTCTCCTCTTTTTAAGTAAAGATACTGGCATGTGGCCCATCATCTCCCTCCCGACTCTTAATTCCTGACCCTGATCCCCTTTGGGGATCTCATTGTCTATGAAGATGACACAATCAGCAACTTCTCATTTCCTTGACTCTCTCAATTATCTTCTCTGTTGCACTTCAGCCACACACAAAGCACCACATCTTGAACTTTACTGTGATCTGAAACTGCTCACCTCTAACATCTGTAATCCCAGTGTTTCATTTGAACCACAGCGCCCTCTCCTTTCTGCTCTCTCAGGCCCCCACCTACATGTGAGGTTTTTTTTTTTTTTTATTTAGTTTTTTAACCTCTTATGGACTCCTCTAGTCCTTTAAGCCCTCTTTTTTCTCCCAGTCTATCAGTCCCTCCTGGCCTCTTTTCCTTCCCCTCTCAATGGTTTTGGCTTTTGTTTGTTTGTTTGTTTGTTTCTGAGACAGGGATCTCACTCTATCACCCAGGCTAGAGTGCAAAGGCACGATCTCGCTCACTGCAAGCCCGGCCCCGGTTCACGCCTATTCTCCTGCCTCAGCCTCCTCCGAGTAGCTGGGACTACAGGAGCGCTTCACCACGCCTCGCTAATTTTTTTTTTTTTGTATTTTTAGTAGAGACGGGTTTCACCCGTGGTCTCGACCTCCTGACCTCAGATCCTCACTGCCTCCCAAAGTGCTGGGATTGCAGGTGTAAACCACCGTGCCCGCCCCCCCCTTTTTTTTTTTTGAGACAAGGTCTCATTCTGTCACCCAGGCTGGAGTGTGGTGGCACATCTCAGCTCACTGCAGCCTCTGCCTCCCAGGATCAAGTGTTTCTCCCACCTCAGCCTCCTGAGTAGCTGAGACTACAGGCGTGTGCCACCATGCCTGGCTAATTTTTTTTGAATTTTCCTGTTTTGGTGGCTGGTCTTGAACTCCCTAGCCAAGCACCCACCCCGCCTCCTCAACCTCCCAAAGTGCTGGGATTACACGCATGAGCCACTGCACCCAGCCAAAAGTTCTTTATTAATACTCATGAACAGAGCAACAGCCAAAGTCACATTGTCATGTAGGTTCCCTACACCTAGACCCACAGGTGACACGATGAGAACTGTTGGAAACTTTCTGGGTGAATTACAAGTTTCACCCCATAAAGGAATGAACAACAGTGGATTTTCTCCATTTATACATAGGAGAGAGACAGCTGTCTTGCTCCCTTCCAAAAAACCTTTCACTCCTTGAAGATGGGATTGAAATGATCCTGGTTCTTCCCTTAACCTTTTATAATGTAAACACATCTTTCCAAGGGCCAGATTTGTGTCTCCAGCTTTTACAGCCTAGTGATGTCTCCAAGGTCTGGGTTTCATCCCTTTTGAGGCGTAAATACCTAGGAAAATAGTGATTCAGTGGTCCTGGCCCCTAGGGACCTAGCCCTGGCTGTAAGCATTTGGATCTCTTGGGGAGAAAAGTTTTTTCTTTTTAGAGCAGGGCAATTAGCTAGACAAATGGCTACTACAGATATCATCCTCGTGGTATGTAAAAAGTGAAATGTGTCTAGGGGAAGCGAAAACAAACATTCTCTATATTGTGTATATTCCTGTAGCCCAGGTGGCTAGGGCTTGTTTTTAATTTTTTTTTTTTTGAGACAGAGTTTCGCCTTGTTGCCCAGGCTAGAGTGCAATGGGAATATGCGGCTCACTTTCACAGCCTCAGCCTCCCAGTTCGGCCGTTCTGCCTCAGCCTCCCAAGTAGCTGAGATTACAGGCATGTGCCACCACGCCCAGCTAATTTTGTATTTTTAGTAGAGATGGGGTTTCTCCATGTTGGTCAGGCTAGTCTTGAACTCCTGACCTCAGGTGATCCGCCAGCCTCAGCCTCCCAAAGTGCTGGGATTACAGGTGTGAGCCATCGTGCCTGCTAGCTAGGACCTTTTATAGGGGCACCAAGAATCCAGGCAAGCTTTCTTTCCCACACCCAGGATTCTGTTTTCTTTCTTCTTCTCATCTCAATCTACATGCTCTCCCTGGACCATCCTACCCATTTTCGTTGTTTTAACTGCTACCTGAATGCTAAGGACTTTAAATATCCCACCACCTGCTAGACGTCTATATCTGAATGTTCTACAGACACCTGAAATACCACATGTTAAAAATGGAACTTCTCACTCCTGCCCCCAAACTCTTCTATTCTCTACATTGCTTGATAGCGGCACCATCTGCGTCACACTGTGGCTGCCCTCAGAATTTGAAAAGCTTTTCTATATATGGAAGAATGTCCATGTTAAGAGCCCCAGCTCTGCAGTGTAAGTCAGAGATATTTGCCAGTCTCCCTTGTGACCTTGTGAGGAAACCTGCTCTATGTGGATATGTGGAGTGTGGAGCTTCTCTTCCTTTTTTTTTTTTTTTTTTTCCTACTAGGGAATTTCCAGTGTTTTCAAGGTTGACTTCTCACAGCAGTGGGGGCATCTATATCATCCAGCCACTTCTGCAATGGTTTGAGGCATTGTTCCTGAAAGCTTAGCCTCTAACCTGATTCTCCAGCTCTCCCAACAATTGTGGGAGCTCCCCAATATCCTTTTTTTCTTTTTAAGAGACAGGATCTTACTCTGTCAACCAGGCTGGAGTACAATGGCATGATCATGGCTCACTGTAGCCTCAACTTTCTGGGCTGAAGTGATCCTCCTGCCTCAGCCTCCTGAGTAGCTGAGACTACAGGTGTGTGCCACCAAACTCAGCTAATTTTTAAAATTATCATTATTATTATTATTAATTTGAGACAGAGTCTCTCTCTGTCACCCAGACTAGAGTGCAGTGGTGCAATCTTGGCTCATTGCAACCTCTGCCTCCCAGGTTCAAGAGATTCTCGTGCCTCACTCAGCCGCCTCCTGAGTAGCTGGGATTACAGGTATGCACCACCACACCCAGCTAATTTTTGTATTTTTAGTAGAGACAGGGTTTCACTGTGTTGGCCAGGCTGGTCTCAAACTCCCTGGCCTCAAGTTGTCCACATGCCTCAGCCTCCCAAAGTGCTGGGATTAAGGCATGAGCCACCACACCCAGCCTATTATTTTTGTTTTTTAGAGACAAGGTCTCACTAAGTTGCCCAGGACTGATCTCGAACTCTTGGGCTCAAATGATCCTCCAGCCTTGGTCTGCCAAAGTGCTGAGATTACAGGTGTGAGCCACCATGCCCAGCTCCTAATATCCTTCAAAAATAATAATAATAATAATAATAATAATAATAATAATACCCTTTATGCCGAGTCAGCATTTGTTGCTATCAACTAACATCTCTGACAAATACACACTCCATCACACAAAACAGGAACCTGGAGTTATCTTTAACGCTCTCTCACCACCAATATCCAATCAATCCTCAAGTCCTGTTAATTTTACCATCTAAGCAATTCTTGATTCTGACCTTTCCTTTTTATCACAATTACCACTTCCCTGCCTGGCTAAGACCCTGATAATTTTTCATTTGGATTATTTTAACAGCCTTCTGATTAGTCTCCCTGCCTCCAGTTTTGTCCCTCTTCTAATCTTAGACTTCACACTGTTAATAGAAGGATTTACCTAAAACATAAGCCTGTTGTTCACTTGTTTGAAACCCATGACTTGCCACTTCCTAGTTTGAATTTTTTCTTTTACAAGATGGAACCACTTGACCGGGTACAGTGGCTCATGCCTGTAATCCCAGCACTTTGGGAGGCCGAGGTGGGCAGATCACTTGAGTCCAGGAGTTCGAGACGAGCCTGGGTGACATGGCAAGACCCCACCTCTACAAAAAAAAAAAAAATTTAATTGGCTATGGTGGCACGCGCCCATAGTCCCAGCTACTCAGGAGGCTGAGGCAGGAGGATTGCTTGAGCCCAGAAGCCCGGTGGAAGTTTGGGAGTTAGTCAAGATCATGCTACTGCACTCCAGGCTCTGACAACAGAGTGAGACCCCATCTCAAAAAAAAAAAAAAAATTCAAGATAAGATGGAACCACTTGTAATTACTTCCTATGCATATGCACGCACACACACACACACACACACACACACACACACACACACACACATACACTTACTGTGTCTCTCCATATATATCTTCTATCTCTTAGTTCTACACCTTTATTTGTGTTTTGCCTAAAATGACCTTCCTTCCCCTCTTCACTTGGCCACTTTCTTTTTTTTCTTTTCTTTTTTTTTTTTTTTTTCCAGAGACAGGGTCTTGCTCTGTTGCCCAGCCTGGACTGCAGTGGTGTGATCATGGCTTATTACAGCCTTGGCCTCCCCGGGCTCAAGCGATCCTCCTGCCTCAACTTCCCGAGTAGCTGGGACTACAGGCACATGCCACCATGCCAAGCTAATTTTGTTATTATCATTATTGTTATTATTTGTAGAAACAGGGTCTTCTTATGTTGCCGAGGCTGGTCTTGAACTCCTTGGCTCAAGCGATCCTCCCACCTCAGCCTCCCAAAGTGCTGGGATTACAGGCCTGAGCCATCGCACCTTGGCCACTTGGCCACTTTCTAATAATTCTTTAAAACACCCCCAGGCTGTGATGGGTGCTGCTCCTCCTTACTTCCATAATACCTTGTATATACATCTATCATCGCATATACCACAAAGCACTATAATTGCCTATTTATGTGTTTGTCTCTCCCAACTATATAGTGAGCTCTCTGAGGGGGCAGATAAGATCTGAATTCATATATATATATATATATATAGAGAGAGAGAGAGAATATTCATATATGTATAGATATAGGTATCTATATCTACTATATCTATTTATGTATTATTTTATTTAATTTTTTTGAGACAGAGTCTCACTCTGTCACCCAGGCTGGAGTGCAGTGGCGCCATCTCGGCTCACTGCAATCTCTGCCCCCAGATTCACGTGATTCTCATGCCTTGGGTGTGAGCCACCGCGCCCGGCCTATATCTATTTATATCACCTCAATGCCTACTGACTAGCATTTAGTATGCACACAAGAAATGTTTGCTAAGTGATTCATAAATTGATTAACAACTCAATTCAAACATCACTTCGGCCAAGTACGGTGGCTCACACCTGTAATCCCAGCACTTTGGGAAACTGAGGTGGGAGGATCACTTAAGCCCAGTAGTTCAACACCAGCCTGGACAACACAGGGAGAACCCCTCTCCTCCAACTCCACAAAAAAATTCAAAAATTAGCTGGGCTTGGTGGCACACACTTGTAGCGTCAGCTTCGTCTATGCATTTGATGCATTCTCTTTTTAAAAAATTGATGTGGCCAAGCGTGGTGGCTCACACCTATAATCCCAGCAATTTGGGGTCCGAAGGTGAGAGGATTGCTTGAGGCCAGGAGTTCGAGACCCACTTGGGCAACATAGTGACACCTCATCTCTACAAAAAATAAAAAATTAGCCGGGTATGGTGGTGTACACCTGTAGTCCCAGCTACTTGGGAGGCTGAGGTGGAAGGGTCTCTTGAGACCAGAAAGCTGAGGCTACAGTGAGCCCTGATCATGTCACTGCCCTCCAGCTTGGGTGACAGAGCTAGACCTGTCTCAAAAAAAATCCATGTAAAATTCACATAAAACATAAGATTAACCATTTGAAAGTGTATAATTCAGTGGCATTTAGTATATTCACGAAGTTGTATAATAATCACCTCTATATAGTTTCATAACAGCTTTGTCACCCTATATGTAAACCCTATACCCATCAAGCAGTCATTCCCCATTCCTCCCTCCCCCAAGGCCCTAGAAACCACTAATCTGCATTCTGTCTACGGATTTATCTATTCTGGATATTTAACGCAAATGGAATCATACAATGTTTGACCTTTGTGTCTGTCTTTTTTCTACATAGCACATTTTTCAGGTTCATCTATGTTGTAGCATGTATCAGTATATGGTGAAATGCTATTCAGTTCTACAGGATATGCCATTCATCCATTGATGGACATTTGGGTTTTTTTCACCTTTTAGCCATTGTGAATAGTGCTGCTATGAACATCGGTGTACAAATTTTGATTTGAATACTTGTTTTCAATTCTTTTGGGTAGAAACATAAGAGTAGAATTGCTGGAATACATAATTTTTTTTTTTGAGACAGAGTCTCGCTCTGTTGCCCAGGCTGGAGTGCAGTGGCGTGATCTCGCTCACCGCAACCTCTGCCTCCTGGGTTCACCATTCTCCTGCCTCAGCCTCCCGAGTAGATGGGACTACAGGCGGGTGCCACTGTGCCTGGCTACTTTTTAAAAAATATATATTTATAGTAGAGACGGGGTTTCACTGTGTTAGCCATGAGGATCTTGATCTCCTGATGTCGTGATCCACCCACCTCGGCCTCCCAAAGTGCTGGGATTACAGGCATGAGCCACCGCGACTGGCCAATTTTTTTTTTGTTTTTAGTTGAGGTCTCACTTTGTCGCCCAGGCTGGAGTGCAGTGGTGCTATCATTGTAGCCTCGAACCCCTGGGCTCAAGCAACCCTCTCACCTAAGCTTCCCAAGTAACTGGGACTACAGGCATGCACCATCATGCCTGGCTGATTTTTTATTTATTTATTTTTCTTTCTTTCTTTATTTTTTTGAGATGGAGTTGTCCAGGCTGGAATACAATGGCGTGGTCTCGGCTCACCACAACCTCTACCTCCTGGGTTCAAGGGATTCTTCTGACTCAGCCTCCCGAGTAGCTGGGATTACAGGCACGCACCACCATGCTTGGCTAATTTTTTAAAAATTATTATTGTGTGGGGGCAGGGTCTGCGGCTCTGTAAGCCGGGCTGGAGTCTCTTGGTGGTGTGATCTGTCCACTTAACCTCTGCCTCCTGGCTTCAAGAAATTCTCCTGCCTCAGCCTCCCGAGTAGCTGGGATTACAGGCATGCGCCACCATGCCTGGCTAATATTGTATTTGTAGTAGAGACGGGGTTTCTCCGTGTTGGTCAGGCTGGTCTCGAACCCCTGACCTCAGGTGATCCACCTGCCTCGGCCTCCCAAAGTGCTGAGATTACAGGCATGAGCCACCTTGCCCAGCCAGATTCTTTTAGTTTTTACCTACTGTCTTTTTTCTATTCCAGGATCCCATCCGGGACACCACATAACATTTAGTTGTCATTTCTCCTCAGCTGTGACAGCTTTTCAGACTTTTCTTGTTGTTGATGACCTTGATAGTTCTGAGGAGCGCTGGCCAGGAATTTTGAAGAATATCCCTCAATTGAGATTTTTCTGATGTTTTTCTCCTGATTAAACTGGAGTATGCATTTGGGATAGGAAGACCACAGAGGTAAGGTACCGTTTTCATCACATCATAGGATACATACTATCAACATGACTTTCCACTGTTGATGTTGATCTTCATCATCTGGCTGAGGTAGTGTTTGAGAGGTTTCTCCACTGCTTTTACTCTTCTCACCCCTTTCCACACTGTACTCTTTGGAAGGAAGTCACTGTTTGCAGCCTATGCTTAAGGAATAGAGAGTAATGCTCTTCCTCCTTGAAGGCAAAATATCTACATAAATTACCTGGAATCCTTCTGCATTAAAGATTTGTCTATTCTCCCCCATTTATTTATCTGTTTAATCACTTATTTATATCCATATGGACTCATATATTATATATACATATATATATATATTTTTTGAGATGGGGTCTCGCACTGTTGCCCAGGCTGGTGTGCAGTGGCATTGGTCACAGCTCACTGCAACCTCTGCCCCCCAGGATCAAGCAATCCTCCCATCTCAGCCTCCCAAGTAGTTGGGACCACAGATACAAGCTACCATGCCCAACTAATTTTTTGTATTTTTGGTACAGATGGGGTTTCATCATGTTGCCCAGGCTGGTCTCAAACTCCTGAGCTCAAGTGATCCACCTGTCTCGGCCTCCCAGAATGCTGGGATTACAGGCATGAGCCACTGTGCCCAGCCTCATAGATATTTTAGACTTTGCCCACCTTCATTTTTATGCTCAATCATTTTTACTTTCTTTCTTTTCTTTTCTTTTCTTCTTTTTTTTTTTTTTTTTTGAGACAGGGTCTCATTCTGTCACCCAGGCTGGAGTGCAGCGGCTCAATCACAGCTCACTGCAACCTTGAATTCCTGGGCTGAAGCCTCCCACCTCAGTCTCCCAAGTATTAATAGTTGGGACTGCAGGCATGAGCCAATGTGCCTGGCCTACTCTCTTTTTTATGCAATTAACAGCATTTTGACATCAGCCAACTAATTAAGCAACAATAGGGTGGTTCCACTTGATTACCATGGCACATGGCCCCTGACATTGGGGAACTCTTCCTGGGCCCTGCAGAATGTTTTCTTTTCTATCAGAGGCAATGACAGTTCTCTGTAATTATTCACTGAAATTGGTTTTCCCCTTGAGGGCCAGATAAAAGGGTCTGAGGAGTGCCTCCGTATGCTTGTCTTATCAATGAAATGAGTTCCCAGACTGGATGGAGGAAATACCTTGAAGGATGTATCAGTCACGGTTCAATCAGAGAAACAGAGCCAGTAGAAGATATATATGAAGAGATTCATTGCAAGAAATGGGCTAACACTGTTGTAGGGGGTGAAATCTGTAGGGTGAAATCTGAGTCTGAAATCCGTAGGGTGGGCCATCAAGAAGGGTAGGCTGGAACTCTCAGGCACATGCTAAAGCTGCTGTTCACAGGGAGAATTTCTTCTCCATCTGGGAAACTTCAGCTCTGGTCTTAAGGCCTTTCAACAGATTGAATCAGACTCACCCAGATTATCAAGGATAATCTCCCTTACTTAAAGTCAAATGGCTGTGGACTTTAATCACGTCTACAAAATACCTGTACAGCAACACCTAGATTCATTTGATTGAATAACTGGGAACCGTAGCCTAGTGGAGTTGAAATGAAGGGGAGGAGGAGAAGAAAAAGAAAAGGAAAAAAAAATGTCCTTTTAATGGGTGAAATTATATGAAGTCTGGTGGTAGTGGAGGAGGAAGAGGAGAGAGGAGAAGGAAACAGAGGAAAAGAAGGAAGATGCCAGGAAGTCAGCAGAGGGCTTCCATAACCAGGATTATGATGACAAGTAAAAGATTGTGAAAAAAAAAAAAAAGTTGAACCAGCCACATTTCACCACATATACAAAGCATTCTCCATGAAGGATTTATACAAATCCACTAGACAGACGTTTTATCACATACTCCAGAAAAGAAGAGGGAGGATTCTGCAAGTGGAAACAGTTGCCCTTGATAGCAACAGCAGAGACTCTGAGGAAGGGGATGGCTCACAGCCAGTGTTCAAGAGATCACTGGATAGAGCTTCCTCATGGCCAATCAAAAGTGATAGTGCCATATTCATTGATCTAGAAATTCTACCTCAAGGAATGTATTCTATATTTATTCATTCTACATATAGTCTATGAATTTATTCTATATATTCTATAAGTAAATGTATATATACATATATATATATTTTTTTTTTTGAGACAGTCTCACTCTGTCACCCCAGCTGGAGTGTAGTGGCGGGATCTTGGCTCACTGCAACTACCGCTTCCCAGATTCAAGCGATTCTCCTGCCTCAACCTCCTGAGTAGCTGGGATTACAGGTGCAGACCACCACACCTGGCCAATTTTTGTATTTTTAGTAGAAAAAGGGTTTCGCCATGTTGGCCAGGCTGGTCTCAAACTTCTGACCTCAGGTGATCCACCTGCCTCGGCCTCCAAAAGTGCTGGGATTACAGGTGTGTCACAGCACCTGGCCTGGTTTTTTGTTTGTTTGTTTGTTTTTCTTTTTCTTTTTTTTTTTTCTTTTTTGAGACGGAGTCTCACTCTGTTGCTAGGCTGGACTGCAGTGGTGCGATCTTGGCTCACTGCAACCTCTGCCTCCTGGGTTCAAGCGATTCTCCTGCCTCAGCCTCCCAGGTAGCTGGAACTACAGGCATGCGCCACCATGTCTGGCTAATTTTTGTACTTCTTGTAGAGACAGGGTTTTGCCATGTTGGCCAGGCTGGTCTCGAACTCCTGGCCTCAGGAGATCTGCCTGCCTCAGCCTCCCAAAGTGCTGGGATTACAGGCATAAGCCACCACACCAGGCTTATAAGTATATATTTTAAATGATACATATACAAACATATTCACTGAAACAGTCTGCAACAGCAAAAAATTAAAAGTAATGTAAAAGTCCACCAGTATGACATTGATTCAATAAGCAGTGGTACAACTAGCAGTATCATACTGAGAGGTGAAGCCAGCTGGACTTCCTGGGTCAAGTGTGGACTTGGAGAACTTTTCTGTCTAGCTAAAGGACTGTAAACGCACCAATCAGTGCTCTGTGTCTAGCTAAAGGACTGTAAATGCACCAATCAGCACTCTGTAAAATGCACCAATCAGCACAGTGTGTCTAGCTAAAGGACTGTAAATGCACCAATCAGCACTCTGCCAGATGGTTAATCCAGCAGGATGTGGGCAGGGACAAATAAGGGATCTGGCCTTGGCACCCCAGCCAGCAGCAGCAACCCGCCAGGTCCCCTTCCACACTGTGGAAGCATTGATGCCTTTCACTCTTCACAATAAATCTTGCTGCTGCTCACTCTTTAGTCCATACTGCACCTTTGGAAACTGTAACACTGCAAAGGTCCATGGCTTCATTCTTGAAGTCAGCGAGACCAAGAACCCACCAGAAGGAACCAACTCCAGACACATTCTGGCTACCCAGATGGGACTATTGTCAAGTGGTGAGTACCATTGGACCCCTTTGGCTTGCTATTCTGTCCTATTTTTCCTTAGAATTCAGGGGCTAAATACCAGGCACCTGTTGGCCAGTTAAATGCAACTAGTGCAGCTGCCAGACTAAAGACACGGGTGTCCAGGCTTTCTGGGAAAGGGCTCTCTAACAATCCCCGACTCTTCAGAGTTGTGAGAGTTGGTTTGACTGGAACCAGCTTCTGCTTTTCCTGTACTTGCCGGCTACAGGCGAGGGTGCGACAGAGGAAAGCCATTCAGCTCGGGGTCCCGACAAAGTTGGACCCTATAGCCATGAGCTGAACTCTCAAAGTCTTAATAGCCCAGCAAGGGCACTTGCCCATCTCATATCTATCCTGACTCTTGCCTCCCTGGGTCCCTAGCCTATCCAGACAACTTCCCTCCCGCCTCTCTTCTCTGAGAAGGCTGGTCACCTTTTAAAACAGCTCCCTGTCTCTGGTGCTTTTCTACTTTCTCTATAAGAATGATTTCACAAGCTTCAGGACTCTGTTCCCTCTTTAGGCACCTGGGCTCAGCAATCAGAAAGACATATTTTTTGCCTAAACTACTGTCAGTGGGGAACCCTCCCGGGTCCCTCCTCAGACCATGACCAACAAAAAGCTATTTCTCAGAAGCCCCGGGATATGGGGAGCCTCAGAGTCTTCCTATTCACATGATGAAGTGAGGGACAATCTCTTCAACCCTGGAGATCCCTTCCTCCCTCAGGGGTGTGGCCCTCCACTGTTTTGGGGCATAACATCTTTTTTTTTTTTTTTGGGGAAAGTGTGGTTTGTCCCCCCCCCAGGCTTGGTCAGATGGCTGGAATCACCGGCTGCTGCAACCCCTCTGCCTCCTGGGTTCAAATGATTCTCCTGCCTCTGCCTCCCAAGTAGCTGGGATTAAGGCAGCCTGCCACCACGCCCTAGCACCTGTTCACACTGCCATTTTTTTTTAGTAGAGATGGGGTTTCACCATGTTGGCCAGGCTGATCTCAAACTCCTGACCTCAGGTGATCCACCCTCTCGGCCCCTCCCAAAGTGCTGGGATTACAGGCATGAGCCACTGTGCCCAGCTTAGCTTTTTGGGGACGCCAGCTGTGCCCTGGGACAGGTGTCCCAATATAACTCAGGAGAAACTACGGACTCTAACAGTTTAGGAATCGTGGGTGGGTCCACTAAATCTGAGCCTGGGTCCTCTTTGTGGTCTAGGGAGCTAGGTTTCTGCTAGCGTCACGTTGAGGCTTTCAGCTTATTCCAAAGGTTTTCTTTTCAGATAGAGGAAACCTCAGGCGTATCAGCAGGCTGCCCTTGGAATGCATCCTAAACCATTGAGACCAATTTGACCCACAAACCCTATGAAAGAAGTGGCTTATTTTTCTGCTGGGCTATTTGAAATATGACTACAGTGGGGAGAATGGCAGCCACCCTGAGGGAGTATAAATTCTATTACTATCCTGCGGCTTGACTGGCCTTTTTGAAGGAGGGAGAGGAGAGCAGATGGGTGAAATGCCACCTTATGTCCAAGCTGCTTTTCACTGAGGAGATTCACCTTTGTCTAGAAGCTTGCGATTTACATCCAGGAGGACCTCTCAAACACTTTAAATACTGGCCTTCCCTACAGCTCCCCTTTTCTATGTGATGAAGCCTCCTGTCTCTCACACCAGAGGAGCAGAAAGGAAATCTCAGGGACCACAAAACCCCAGACTGTCAGTTATGTCCCTTCTTGGGGGAGGGTTTGGCCCAGCAGATACATGTCCTTCTCCTCCAAGTTTATGCCAGATCAAGAGACAGACCTAGGGGAAGTTGCACAGATGACCCTGATAGACATAATGTCACACAAAGGTCTAGAGACGAGCCTTCGATCTCGCTTGGAGATGTCTGCTGTGTGGTAGATCTGACCCTGGCCTTTGTGTGAGAACCCGGCCTTTGCAGCCCAGGTGGAGATACCTGAGCCAGTCAGTGGGCAGGCAGAATGACAGCTGGAAAGAAGGGACAAATTATCTACCAGTCAGCAAGGCATTCCCCAGTGTAAGATCCCCACTTGGGGCCTAGACTCAGATCATGGGACTGGGTGCCAAACATCTGACCTGCGTCTAGAGATGAGGAATTGAAGAGGGTATTCAATGATTTTACCATATCAGGGGGAAAGGAAGAAAATCCTTCTGCCTTCTTGAGTGGCTATATGAGAACCCCTTAGAAAATATACTCCTCTGTCACCTGTGTCCTTGAGAAGTCAATTGATCTAAAGATAAGTTTATTACACCCAAGTGGCTGCAGATATCAGGAGAAAGCTCAAAAGCGACACCCCTGGGCCCCTAGGCAATCACAGGCGATGACCTACAGCAGCTTTGGTGTTCTGTGTGGGGACCAAGAGGGCGGGCGAAAGGAAAGCGAGATTGCAGGCTGGCCTTGGTCACAGCAACCCTCAGACAAACGACCTTGGTGGTTCAAAGAGGACAGAAAGAACAGGCCAATCTGGGTGGGAGGCTTTGTTATCAGTGTGTGGTGTACAAGGACACTTTAAAAGGGTGTCCAACAAGCTGCCCCTTGCCCATGTCCACTATGCCAAGCCATCACTGGAAGGTCCTGCGAGTTTCTCTGGGCCAGAGGTCCCAACCAGATGATCCAGCAAGGACTGAGGGGTTACTTGGGGCAAGCAGCTTTCATGTCATCACCCTCACTGAGCCCCTAAGGTATGTTTGGCCATTGTGAGATTAAAGGGGTGACTTCCTCCTGGACACTGGTGCCAGCTTTCTCAGTGTTAATCTCCTGTCCCAGACAGCTGTCCTCAAGGTTGTTCATCCAAGAGATCCTAGGACAGCCTGTAACTTAGCAGATTACATTTCTCCCACCTCCTCAGTTGTAATTGGGAGACTTTGCTCTTTTCACACCCCTTTCTCGTTATGTGCAATCCACACACCCTTGTGGGGAGGGACATGTGTAAAGCTGAAATCTATTGCTCCCCATAGATATGGGGAACAAGTTATCCATTTGTTGTCCCCTGCTTGAGGGAGAATCAACCCTGAAGTCAGGCATTGGAAGGACAATTTGGAAGGGCAAAATGCGCCAGGTCAAATCAGGCTAGAAGAAAGGCCCCTGCTTTGCCCTTATCGAGGCAATATCCCCTGAAGACCTGTAGCAGCTCATAAGGGATTAGGATATTGTTAGACATTTAAAAGCTCAAGGCTTGTAGTAAGAAAATGCAGCAATCCTGCAACATCCCAATTCTACTAGGGTACAAGCTGAATGGTCAGTAGAGACTGGTGCAGATCTTAGACTCTATCAATGAGGCAGTAATTCCTCTATATCAAGTTGTACCCAACCCCTTATCCTGCTCTCTCAGCGCTACCAGAGGAAGCAGAGTGGTTCTGGTTCTGGACCTCAAGGGATGCCTTCTTCTGTATTCCCCTGCATTCTGACTCCCAGTTTCTCTTTTACCTTTGTGAGGGATCCCTGCACATCCCACAGCTTGAGCAGTGTCTTGCCCCAAAGGTTTAGGGATAGCCCTCATCTGTTTGGTGAGCACTTTGGCATGAGATCTAGAAAGGCTGCTATAGTCTAGGCACTCTGATCCTTCAGTATGTGGATGATTTACTTTTGGCTACAGTTAGGAGCTTCAGCGCCAGCCTTGAGCTACTCTAGATTTCTTGAACTTTCTAGCAGCCAATCAAGTGCAGTCTCTAAATGAGGCCCAGCTCTGCCCACAACAAGTCAATTCTGGCCTAATCTTAGCTGAGGAACCAGGGCCATCAGCAAGGAATGGGCCATTATACTGGCTTTACCCACCAGCTCTAGGACATTAAAACAGTTGTGGGGTTCTTGGAATCACTGGCTTTTGCGACCTTATGGATCCCTGGATACAGCAAGGTAGCTGAGCCACTCTGCTCTCTATTAATGAGAGCCAGAGAATACTGTAGCAGGAGATGGGAGACAGAGGCAGAAGCAGCCTTCAAAGCCAAAGCAGGTCCTAGTAGGAAACCATCCTTAAGCCTTCCCACAGGACAAAACTTCTCTTTATATGTCACAGAGAGCAAGAATAGCTCTTGGAGTCCTTATAGTTGCGGGACAACCCACACAACCAGTGGCATCTATAGTAAGGGAAATTGTGCATAGTAGCAAAGGCACAGCCTCATTTTTTACGGGTAGTGGCTGATGAGGTGGAAGCATGCTTGGTATAGAGCTATCAAAATGTGCAAGGAAGGATCTCACTGTCTGGATTACTCATTGATGTAAATGGCATACTAGGTGCCAAAGGAGTTTATGGTTGTCAGACAGCTGCCTGTACTCAGATTCACCAAGGTGCGCTACTTCCTTGAGGGACCGATTCACTTATACTCGCGTAATGTGGACCTAAACCCTGCCATAGCACACTACTCCCAGAGGATGGAGAGGCTTAATCGAGCATGACTGCCAGCAAATTATGGTCCAGACTTGTACCCGAGGAGGGAAGGATCTTGATCCCCTTGGCTAATCCTGACCTTAACCTATATACCGATGGGAGTTCATTTTGCTAAAGATGGATATGAAGAGCCGGGGTGTATACTTACAGTTAGTGATGATGTAGCTCAGTGCTGAAAGTAAGCCTCAGGGACCAGCGCAGTTAGCAGAATTAGTGGCACTTACCCGCGACCTTAAGAACTGGGGAAGGGAAAAAAAGATAAATGTACATACAGGCCCAGCAGAGCAGGCTTTCAATCCATTCCATGGCACGTCTGGGAAGAAGGAGTTCCTAACCTCTACAGAGACCCCATTAAACATCCTAGAAATCAATAAGGTGTATGAATTACAAAACCAGCTGAAGATGACACACGTCTTACACTGCTGAAAGCTGAGATCAAAGGGTTGGGGAGACAGAGGAGAGAGAGCGAGAAAAGAAAGAACAGACAAATGAGAGAAAGAGATAAGAAGTCAGAGAAAACAAAGCTGAGAGAGAGGAAGAACAGAGAGAGACAAAACAAGTCAGAGAGAGGAAGAGAGAGAGAGACAGAAGAGATCAAAGAGAGAGAGAAGGAAGAGACAGACAAAGAAGAGTCAGAATGAGAAAGAGACAGAGATCAAAGAGAAGAAGAGAGAGTAGTAAAGAAAAAAAGCGGTCATGCCTAGTACTGAAAGCCAGGATGGTGTTAAAACCTATAATTGATATTTGGTCTTTTTTCTCCATGACCCTGCAACCTCCAATTTTTTTGTTGTCAGTGTAAACAAGAGCAGACCACCGACAAACCATAGCCTTCTATCAAAATCATAGCAACAGGTTTTCCCTAACAGGGAATCTTAATTGTGTTACCACACAAGGTCCGACCAGTGGGAGACTCCCTTCAGACAGGACAATAGATATGGTTCCTCCTGGGTGATTAAAGGAAAAAGAAGACACAATGTATATAGGTGTCAGTGGCTGATAAAATACTTTGTAGAGCAGAATTAGGAAAATTGCCCAGTGGTGGTGCTCAAACATGTACTTGAGCTGTTTGTACTCAGCAAACCTTGGCTGGAATAGGAAGGAGCCATCTATGCAATTCTAGGATTAATATAGGATGGGCCCAGTTTGTTAACGGCGAAAAATTAAAATCAAACTTTAGGGACAGCAAAAGTAAAGTTTGCTAAAAGTTAACAGTCTGTATGTATTACCTAACTACAATGTCTTGCCAAATCAGACCTATCAGTGCCCCTCAAGGCTCAGAATCCATAGTCAGAGGCGCAGGGGCCATACAACTAACACTCATATACCCACTAACACTTGAAGTTGAAATGTACTGCCAGGAACCAGAATGGCTGGTTTATCTGCTTCGATATCCTACTACCACACACGCTCTCAAGGTTCTCAGGCAGGTTTGCGAGAATAACAAGATCTATCGCCTCTCCTGATCCCAAATAGACTCTTTGGCAGTGAGCTCTCAAAACGGCGGGGCTGAACCTCCTCACTGCTGAGAGGAGGGACTCTGCACCTTCTTGGGAGTGTTGTTTTACACTAACCAGTCGGGGATAGCATGAGATGGTTTACAGGAAAAGGCTTTTGAAATCAGACAGTGCCTCTCTCAAAACTCTTATACCAGCCTCTGGGTTATTCCTTTCTGGGTCCCATGATGACGACGTGCTGTCTCTTCAGACTGTTTCTTACATCGTTGAACTTTCCTCAGGTTGGCGGTATCAGCTACAGATGTGCTGAGGCTGAATCCCCAAATATGAGTCAACTAGCAATAGCTTCTGCAGGGACCTGGACCAGCCTGCTGGCCCTTCCTGGCCTAAGGGTTCACTAAAGAAGGGACACTACAAGTGCAGGGCAGCTAGCCAGCCTCTATCCTTGGGAAGTAGTGTGGGCGATCATTGCTAATTCCCAACAGTTGGGGTGTCCTGTACAGAGTGGGAGTTAGGGCAAACCAGCTGGACTTCAGGTGGAGTGGGGACTTGGAGACTTTTCTGTCTAGCTAAAGGACTGTAAACGCACCAATCAGTGTAAGCAATGCAACTAAAGGACTGTAAATGCACCAATCAGCACTCTGTAAAATGCACCAATCAGCACAGTGTGTCTAGCTAAAGGACTGTAAATGCACCAATCAGCACTCTGTAAAATGGACCAATCAGCAGGATGTGGGCAGGGACAAATAAAGGGATAAAAGCTGGCCACCCCAGCCAGCAGCAGCAACCCGCTCAGGTCCCCTTCCACACTGTGGAAGCTTTGTTCTTTCACTCTTCACAATAAATCTTGCTGCTGCTCACTCTTTGGGTCCATGCTACCTTTAAGAGCTGTAACACTGCAAAGGTCCATGGCTTCATTCTTGAAGTCAGCGAGACCAAGAACCCACCAGAAGGAACCAACTCCAGACACATTCTGGCTACCCAGATGGGACTATTGTCAAGTGGTGAGTACCATTGGACCCCTTTGGCTTGCTATTCTGTCCTATTTTTCCTTAGAATTCAGGGGCTAAATACCAGGCACCTGTTGGCCAGTTAAATGCAACTAGTGCAGCTGCCAGACTAAAGACACGGGTGTCCAGGCTTTCTGGGAAAGGGCTCTCTAACAATCGGCTGAGTTGTGAGGGATTAGTTTGACTGGAACCAGCTTCTGCTTTTCCTGTACTTACCCGGCCCCAGGCCAGTCGACAGAGGAGAAACCATTCCAGCTCAGGTTGACAAAGTTGGTTGACCCTATAGCCATGGCCAGGACTCTCAAAGTCATGTGCCCAAGCAAGACTTGCCCATATATCTATCCTGACTCTTTACCTCTGGGTCTAACGCCCTATCAGACAACTTCCTCCGCCTCTCTCTTCTCTGAGGCTCGTCCTGCTTTTTTAAAACCACTCTGTCTGGTGCTTTCTGCTTTCTCTATAAGAATGATTTCTAGTCCCATAAACTTCAGGACTCTGTTCCCTTCTTTAGGCACCTGGGCTCAGCAATCAGAAAGACATATTTTTTGCCTAAAGCCCTGTCAGTGGGGGGACACTATCTGGAATTTTAGGGTCCCTCCTCAGACTAGCAGGCCTAACAAAAGCTATTTCTGAAGCTAGGATATGGGGAGCCTCAGAAATTATATCCTTCCTATTCACATGATGAGAAGTGAGGACAAAAGGCGTCACTCTTCCAACCCTGGAGATCCCTTCCCTCCCTCAGGGTATGGCCCTCCACTTCATTTTTTGGGGCATAACATCTTTTTTTTTTTTTTGAGAGAAGTCTAGTTCTTGTCCCCAGGCTTGGGTCTGGCCAGGCTCAGATCTCGGCTCACTGCAACCTCTGCCTCCTGGGTTCAAATGATTCTCCTGCCTCTGCCTCCCAAGTAGCTGGGATTAAGGCGCCTGCCACCACGCCTGGCAATTTTTTGTATTTTTTGGTAGAGATGGGGTTTCACCATGTTGTGAGCTGATCTCAAACTCCTGACCTCAGGTGATCCACCCACCTCGGCCTCCCAAAGTGCTGGGATTACAGGCATGAGCCACTGTGCCCAGCCTTTTGGGGCATAACATCTTTACAGGACAGGGGTCATGTCCCAATACTAACAGGAGAAAGCTTAGGACTCTAACAGATTTTCGAGAATGCGTCGGTAAGGTCCACTAAATCTGAGCTTCCTCGGTCCTCTTTGTGGTCTAAGAGGAAAACTAAGGTTTCTGCTGCTGCGTCGGTGAGCATAACTATTCCAAGTTTTTTCTTTCAGATAGGAAACACTCAGGCATCAACAGGCTCACCCTTGAAATGCATCCTAAGCCATTGAGACCAATTCTGACCCACAAACCCTGAAAGAGTGGCTTATTTTTCTGCACTCTGGCCTGGCCCCAATATTCTCTCTCTGATGGGGAAAAATGGCCACCTGAGGGAAGTATAGAATTACAATACTATCCTGCAGCTTGACCTTTTTTTGGAAAGAGGGAAGGCAAATGGAGTGAAATACCTTATGTCCAAGCTTTCTTTTTCACTGAAGGAGAATTCACAACTATGCAAAGCTTGCAGTTACATCCCTGGGAGGACCTCTCCAGCTTACCCCATATCCTAGCCTTCCCTGCAAGCTCCCCTTTCTATCAGCCAGTAAGCCTCCTCTAATCTCCCCCACCCAGAGGAAACAGAAAGAAATCTCCAGGGACCACAAAAACCCCGGGCTATCAGTTGTGTCACTTCAGGCTGCAGCTAGGGGGGGGGAGGGGAGCCAAGCCCCAGCAGATACATGTCCCCTTCTCCCTCTCTGATTTAAAGCAGATCAAGGCAGACCTGGGGAAGTTTTCAGATGACCCTGATAGGTATATAATGTCCTACAAGGTCTAGGGCAAACCTTCGATCTCACTTGGAGAGATGTCATGCTATTGTTAGATCAAACCCTGGCCTTTAATGAAAAGAATGTGGCTTTAGCTGCAGCCCAAGAGCTTGGAGATACCTGGTATCTTAGTCAAGTGAATGACAGAATGACAGCTGAAGAAAGGGACAAATTATCTACCAGTCAGCAAGCCGTCCCCAGTATAGATCCCCACTGGGACCTAGACTCAGATCATGGGGACTGGGTCGCAAGCATCTGCTGACCTGCATTCTAGAGGACTAAAGAGGGTGAGGAAAAAAGCCATGAATTATTCAATGATTTCCACCATAACTCGGAAAGGAAGAAAATCCTTCTGCCTTCCTTGAGAGGTGGCTATGGGAGCCATGAAAATATACTCCTCTGTCACCTGACTCCTTGAAGTCGAGATTGATCCTAAAGATAAGTTTATTACCCAATCAGCTGCGGATGTCAGGAGCTCCAAAAGCGAGGCCCTGGGCCCTGAACAAAATCTGGAGGCATTATTAAACCTGGCAACTTTGGTGTTCTATAATAGGGACCAAGAGGAACAGGCCGAAAGGAAAAGCGAGATTGCAGAAAGGCCACAGCCTTAGTCACAGCCCTCAGACAAACAAACCTTGGTGGTTCAGAGGACAGAAAAGGGAGCAGGCCAATCACTGGGTAGGGCTTGTTATCAGTGTGGTGTACAAGGACACTAAAAAAGATTGTCCAACAAGAAACAAGCTGCCCCCTTGCCCATGTCCCACTGTGACATCACTGGGTGCAAAGTTTCTCTGGTTTGGGGGTCCCTAATAGATGATCAAGGACTGAGGGGTTACTTGGGGCAAGCGCCAGCTCTGTCATCACCCTCACTGGAGCGGGTATGTTTAGCATTGAGGGCCAAAGAATTGACTTCCTCCTGGACTGGTAAACTTCCTGCAGTGTTAATCTCCTGTCCCAGACAGCTGTCCTCAAGGTCCATTACCATCCAAGGAATCCTGGGACAGCCTGTAACCAGGTGCCTTACTACTCAGTTGTGGTGGGAGACTTTGCTCTTTTCCACCCCACTTTCGTTGTGCTTTCAAGGGTCCACTTGCCTTGAGGACTGTGTAAAGCTAGAGCTAGTACCTCTACATGAATATGGGGAACAAGTTATCCATTTGTTTGACCCTGGCAGGGAGGGAATCAACCCCACAAGAGATCTAGACATTTGGAAGGGACAATTTGGAAGGGGTAAAAATGCCAGCTGATTAAATCATTTAAAATTTACCTTTGCCTTATCAAAATAATCCTAAGATATGTAGCTCATAAGTTGCAGGACATTTAGACGTTAAAAGCTCAAGGCTTGAAGTAAGAAAATGCAGCAATCCCTGCAACATCCCAATTCTAGGGAGTGCAGCTGAATGGTGGTAGAGACTAGTGCAAGATCTTAGACTCATCGTGAGGCAGTAATTCCTCTATATCAGTTGTACCCAACCCCACATATCCTGTATAGCTACCAGAGGAAGCAGAATGGTTCATGGTTCTGGACCTCAAGGGATTTTCTTCTGTATTCCCTCATTCTGACTCGTTTTATACTTGCAGGGATACACGGACCATCCCAACAGCAGTCTTTTAAGGAGGTTTGAGGATAGCCCTCATCTGTTTGGTCAGGCACTGGCACTTAAGATCTAAACCACTTCTCAAGTCTAGGCACTCTGATCCTTCAGTATGTGGATGATTTACTTTTGGCTACCAGTTCGGAAGCATCATGCCAGCAGGCTACTCTAGATTTCTTGAACTTTCTAGCTAATCAAGGGTACAAGGTCTCTAAATCGTCAGGCCCAGCTCTGCCTACAGCAGAGTCAAATATCTAAGCCTAATCTTAGCCAGAGGAACCAGGGCCATCAGCAAGGAATGGTGCAGCCCTGTGCAGCACCCCTCACTCTAGGACATTAAAACAGTTGTGGGGTTCCTTGGGAATCACTGGCTTTTTTGCCCGACTATGTGGATCTGGATACAGCAAGATGGCCAGGCCACTCCTACTCTAATCAGGGGCCCAGAAGGCAAATACTCATCTAGCAAATGGGGAACCAGAGGCAGAAACAGCCTTCAAAACCTTAGAGGTCCTAGTAGAGCTCCATCCTTAAGCCTTCCCACAGGACAAACTTCTCTTTATATGTCACAGAGAGAGCAGGAATAGGCTCTTGGAGTCCTTACCTCTCCAGACTTGTGGGACAACCCCAACCAAGTATACTGAATAAGGAAAATTGATATAGTAGCAAAAGGCTGGCCTCATTGTTTACAGTAGTAGGGCGGTGGCCATCTTGGCAGGTGTCAGAGGCTATCAAATAATACAAGAAAGGATCACCACTGTCTGGTTGCAGTGATGTAAATGGCATACTAGGTGCCAAAGGAAGTTTATGGTTGTCAGACAACTGCCTGCTCAGATACCAGGTGCTACTTCTTGAGGGACCGGTGCTTAAAATACTCACATGTGTGGACCTAAACCCTGCCACTTTTCTCCCAGAGGATGGAGAACTAATCGAGCATGACTGCCAACAAATTATAGTCCAGACTTATGCCACCCGAGAGGATCTCTTGCCCAGTCCCCTTAGCTAATCCCTGACCTTAACCTATATACCGATGGAAGTTCATTTGTGGAGAATGGGATATGAAAGGCAGGTTATGCCACAGTTAGTGATGTGAAAGTAAGCCCTCTTAGGGATGGCAGTTGCTTAGGAGTGAGTGGCACTTGCAGGCCTTAGAGACTGGGAAGGAAAAAAGAATAAATGTGCATACAGATAGTCGTGACTTATCTAATCCACATTCCATGCTACAATCTGGAATTCAACCTCTGGGAACCAGTGGCTATCCTAAAAGGAAATCAACTGGGTTAATACCTGGTCTAAAATATGAGGGAGATGAGATCTTACTACTGAAGAAAGCGAAGAGATCAAGGGTTAGAGGAGAGACAAGGGAAGGCAGAGAAAGAAAGAATGAACAGAAGAGTAAGAAAAGAGGCAGAGAGAGAGAGAGAGAGAGAGAGAGAGAGGAAGAGACAGACAAAGAAGGAGTCAAAAGAGACAAGACATAAGAAAGAATCAAAGAAAGAAATGAAATGGCAGTGTACCTATTCCTTTAAAAGCCAGGGTAAATTTAAAACCTATAATTGATATTTGAAGGTCTTCTCCATGACCCTGCAACACTCCAATACACCTTGTTGTCAGTGTAAACAAGAGCACTGAGGCCACCGACAAACCATAGCCTTCCTATCAAAAATCCTTAACCCAGCAGGTTTCCTAACAGGGAATCTTAATTAATTACCACACAAAGGTCCGACCAGATCTGGGAGGAACTCCCTTCAGGACAGGACAATAGATGGTTCCTCCTGGGTGATTAAAGGAAAAAGACACAATGGGTATTCAGTAAGCGATAAAGAAACTCTTGTAGAAGCAGAATTAGGAAAATTGCCCAGTAATTGGTCTGCTCAAACATGTGAGCTGTTTGTACTCAGCCAAACCTTAAAGTATTTACAGAATCAGGAAGGACCTCTACCAATTCTAAGTTAATATGGACTGAATGAGGTTTTATTAACAGCAAAGAAAAATTAAAATCCCAAACTTACAAGGTTTTCAACAAAAGTAAAGTTTGCTAAAAGTTAACAGTGTAACATGTATTACCCTAACTTCTAATCTTATGGAAATCAGACCCTATCAGTGCCCCTCAAAGCTCAAGTCCGTCAGCGCAGGGCCATACAACTAATATACCTACTTATAGGGTTAGAAATGGCCACTGCTACAGGAACCAGAATAGCTGGTTTATCTACTTCATTATCCTACTACCACACACTCTCAAAGGATTTCTCAGACAGTTTGCAAGAAATAACAGAATCTATCCTTACTCTACAATCCCAAATAGACTCTTTGGCAGCAGTGACTCTCCAAAGAGCCATGAGGCCCTAGACCTCCTCACTGCGCAGAGGAACCTGCACCTTCTTAGGGGAAGAGTGTTGTTTTCACTAACCAGTCCAGGGATAGCATGAGATGCCGCCCGGCGTTTACAGGAAAAGGCTTTTGAAATCAGACAATGCCTCTCAAACTCTTATACCAACCTCTGGAGTTGGGCGACATGGCTTCTCCCCTTTCTAGGTCCCATGACAGCCGTCTTGCTAATACTCTTCTTCAGGCCCTGTATTTTTAACCTCCTTGTCAAATTTGTTTCCTCTAGGATTGAGGCCATCAAGCTACAGATGGTCTTACAAATGGAATCCCAAATGAGCTCAACTAACAACTTCTACCGAGGACCCTGGACCAACCTGCTGGCCCTTCCCCTGGCCTAAAGGGTTCACTAAAGAGGACACTACAAGTGCAGGGCCGCTTCTTCGCCTCTATCCAGCAGGAAGTAGTTAGAGCGATCATTGCCCAATTCCCAACAGCAGTTGGGGTGTCCTGTTTAGAGTGGGGATTGAGAGGTGAAGCCAGCTGGACTTCCTGGGTCGAGTGGGGACTTGGAGAACTTTTCTGTCTAGCTAGAGGATTGTAAATGCACGAATCAGCACTCTGCGTCTAGCTAAAGGATTGTAAATGCACCAATCAGCACTCTGTAAAAACACACCAATCAGCCAGGCGTGGTGGCTCGTGCCTGTAATCCCAGCACTTTGGGAGGCCGAGGTGGGCGGATCACGAGGTCAAGAGATCGAGACCATCCTGGCTAACATGGTGAAACCCTGTCTCTACTAAAAAAAAAAAAAAAAAAAAAAATTAGCCAGGCATGGTGGTGGGCGCCTGTAGTCCCAGCAACTCAGGAGGCTGAGGCAGGAGAATGGCATGAACCCGGGAGGCGGAGCTTGCAGTGAGCCGAGATCCTGCCACTGCACTCCAGCCTGGGCGACAGAGCAGGACTCTGTCTCTTAAAAAAAAAAAAAAAAACACGCACCAATCAGTGCTCTGTGTCTAGCTAAAGGTTTGTAAATGCACCAATCAGCACTCTGTAAAAATGGACCAATCAGCACTCTGTAAAATGGACCAATCAGCACTCTGTAAAATGGACCAATCAGCAGGACGTGAGCAGGGCCAAATAAGGGAATAAAAGCTGGCCACCCCAGCCAGCAGCAGTAACCCGCTCAGGTCCCCTTCCATGCCGTGGAAGGTTTGTTCTTTCGCTCTTCACAGTAAATCTTGCTGCTGCTCACTGTTTGGGCCTATGCCACCTTTAAGAGCTGTAACACTCACCATGAAAGTCTGCGGCTTCATTCTTGAAGTCGGTGAGACCAAGAACCCACCGGAAGGAACCAACTCTGGACACAATACTATGCAGTCACAAAAACAATGAGCAGCTCTGTATAGACTCACTTGGAAAGATATACTTCCAGGATATACCCTTCCAGGAATGTCCATTCTTTTGGCTTCCCTGGGCCACATTGGAAGAAGAATTGTCTTGGGCCACACATAAAATACACTAACACTAACGGTAGCTGATGAGCTAACTGTATTTTTTTTAAATTGCAAGAAAAACTATTTATTTATTTATTTATTTTGAGACGGAGTCTCACCTCTGTTGCCCAGGCTGGAGTGCAGCGGCACAATCTCGGCTCACTGCAACCTCTGCCTCCCAGGTTCAAGCGATTCTTCTGCCTCAGCCTCCCAAGTAGCTAGGACTACAGGTGTGTGCCACCATGCCCAGCTAATTTTTTGTATTTTAGTGGAGATGGGGTTTCGCCATGTTTGCCAGGCTGGTCTCGATCTCCTAACCTCAGGTGATCTATCTGCCTTGGCCTCCCAAAGTGCTGGGATTACAGGCATGAGCCACTGCGCTGAGCCCAAAAATCTCATAATGTTTTAAGAAAGTTTACAAATTTGTGTTGAGATGCATTCAAAGCAGTCCTGTATCACCTGAGGCCCACGGTCTGCGGATTGGACAAGCTTGCCTCGAGTGGAAGAAGCAAGGTGCAAAACGGTGGGCATATGATGCTAAAATGTGTTTGTTTTGAGACAGAGTCTTGCTTTGTCACCCAGGCTGGAGTGCAGTGGCACAATTGTAGCTCACTGAGGCCTCAAATTCCTGGGCTCTCAAATAGCTGGGACTACAGGGGAGAATCACCAAGCCTAACTAATGTTTAAAATTTTTTGCAGAGATGGGGGTGGAGGTGGGTCTCGTGTTGCTCACGCTGGTCTCCAGCTCCTAGTTTCCAGAGATCCTCCCACCTCTGCCTCCTAAAGTGTAGGATTACAGGCATGAGCCACTGCACCCGGTGGAGGTGCTGTTTTTCTAAACTATGAATCTGGAGTATGTCACAGAATTTACCAAACTTTCTGATCTCTAGTGCCTTACACAGGGTTGAATAGCACTTCCACAAGTAACCAGCGAAGCGCTTCTACAAAACAACGCCTGGGAAAAAGCTGAAAACCTTGGCACATTTCCACTTCTTCCAACTGAAAGCAGAGATTCTGGAATAGCAGGAAAGATACAGCAGCGGTAAATGCAGAGCTATTTGACAGTGTCTGAGAAAACAGTCTGGCCTTTTGGGCCATGACTTAAGACACTGTAACAAGGTTTTAGCTACAGAGAGCACATTTCATAAGGGCTAGAGCGTGTTTGCTTGGAGACATGCCAATCAGATCATGTGAGTTTTAAGCAGAAAACAAAGTAAGAGTTAGCTCACGCCTGTAATCCTAGCACTTCGGAAGGCCGAGGCGGGCGGATCACGGGGTCAGGAGTTCGAGACCAGCCTGGCCAATATAGTGAAACCCTGTCTCTATTAAAAATACAAAAAATTAGCCGGGCATGGCGCGCCTGTAGTCCCAACTATTTGGGAGGCTGAGGCAGGAGAATCGCTTGAACCTAGGAGGCGGAGGTTGTGGTGAGCCAAGATCGCGCCACTGCACTCCAGCCTAGGCTACAGAGCGAGACTCCATCAAAAAAAAAAAAAGTTCAAATGAAAGTAAAAATGGTTGCAATGGAGCACAGTAAGAAGGGCATTGCGCTTCCGGTCGCGGAGCAATGCCAGAGGCCGGGCCGGGGCTAGGGCTGGGGGCCTGGGCTGCAGCCTCGGGGCCTGCCCGCCCCCCCCCCCCCCGGCGTCCCGCGACACCGGCTCGCAGACGTTCACATGCCACACCTCTGCAGACCGGAGGGTGCGCATGGCGGGTGAGGCGTGAGTTAGCCGGGCTCGCGGCGCGGAGACTTTGCTGGAGGAGACCCTGAAGGACCTGGACGAGTGCTACGAGAAGGTCCGCCGCGACACGGACTGTGCGCAGAAGCCCCGAGTGCCACCCTGCGCCCAGCAGGCCCTGATCCGCAGCTAGGAGCCGGGCGACCAGAAGATCCAGATCAAGAGCCAGAGGGTGGAGCTGGTGGAGGGCCGCACGCCGCAGGTGGACAGCCACGTGGAGCTGTTCCAGGAGCAGCAGGAGCAGGGCGACGCAGCGGGCGACGGCGTAAAGGTCGACCCGGGCAGGCCCAGGGGCGAGGCGGCCGCGCAGGCGGAGAAGCCCAACAGCAAAGCGTTCTCGGCGACAGCGCAACAACGAGAACCGTGAGAACGCATCCAGCAACCGCGACCACGACGACGTCACCTCGGGCACGCCCAAGGAGAAGAAAGCCCAGACCTCCAAGAAGAAGCAGAGCTCCATGGCCAAGGCGTAGCGGCAGGCGTCCCCCGCAGACCTCCCCATCGACCCCAGCGAGTCCTCCTACTGGGAGATGATCCGCTGCGACAAGGAATGCCCGATCGAGCGGTTCCGCTTCTCGTGTGTGAGTCTCAACCATAAACCAAAGTGCAAGTGGTACTGTCCCAGATGCCGGGGAAAGAAGGATGGGCAAAGCCCTTGAGAAATCCAAAAAAAACAGGGCTTATAACAGGTAGTTTGGGGACAGGCGTCTAATAGTGAGGAGAACAAAATAAGCCAGTGTGTTGATTACATTGCCACCTTTGCTGAGATGCAGGGAGTGTAAAATGTATATTTTTAAAGAATGTGGCCGGGCGCGGTGGCTCACGCCTGTAATCCCAGCACTTTGGGAGGCCGAGGCGGGCGGATCACGAGGTCAGGAGATCGAGACCACGGTGAAACCCCGCCTCTACTAAAAATAAACAAAAATGGTGGCACATGCCTGTAGTCCCAGCTACTCGGAGGCTGAGGCAGGAGAATGGCATGAACCTGGGAGGCAGAGATTGCAATGAGCCGAGATTGTGCCACTGCACTCCAGCTCAAGTGATAGAGCGACCTGTCTCAAAAAAAAAAAAAAAAAAAAAAAAAAAAAAAAAAAGAATGTTATGGCCGTATGCTGGGTGTACTCACGCCTGTAATCCCAGCACTTTGGGAGGCCGAGGCGGGCGGATCACGAGGTCAGGAGATCGAGACCATGGTGAAACCCTGTCTCTACTACAAATACAAAAAATTAGTCGAAAGGCAAGTGGCGGGTGCCTGTAGTCCCAGCTACCCAGAGGCTGAGGCAGGAGAATGGCATGAACCTGGGAGGTAGAGCTTGCAGTGAGCCGAGATTGTGCCACTGCACTTCAGCCTGGGTGACAGAGCGAGACTCTGTCTCAAAAAAAAAAAAAGAATGTTATGGCCGGGCGCGTGGCTCACGCCTGTAGTCCCAGCTACCCAGAGGCTGAGGCAGGAGAATGGCGTGAACCCGGGAGGCGGAGCTTGCGGTGAGCAAAGATCGCGCCACTGCACTCCAGCCTGGGCGACAGAGCGAGACTCCGTCTCAAGAAAAAAAAAAGAATGTTGCTAGAGGCCGGGCGCGGTGGCTCACGCCTGTAATCCCAGCACTTTGGGAGGCCGAGGCGGGCGGATCACGGGGTCAGGAGATCGAGACCATCCTGGCTAATACGGTGATACCCCGTCTCTACTAAAAATTCAAAAAAAAAAATTAGCTGGGCGTGGTGGCGGGCGCCTGCAGTCCCAGCTACTCGGGAGGCTGAGGCAGGAGAATGGCATGAACCTGGGAGGCAGAGCTTGCAGTGAGCCAAGATTGAGCCACTGCACTCCAGTCTGGGCGACAGAGCGAGACTCTGTCTCAAAAAAAAAAGGGGGGGGGGGTGTTAGAAAAGGAGCCATTCCTTTTATAGGGATGGGAGTGATTCTCTTTGCCTTTGGTTTCATTGGCAGACACGTGTAACAACAAAATGGTCTGTGATCAACATTTTAGAAATTACAAATATAGGTTTGAATTAAACACTTTAAAAAGAATGCCATTAAAGAAATAATGACAATACAGGAGGTGCTGCCACCTTCACAAGATTGGAAAAGAGGTCAGAAATAATGTCAGAGCCCCGGATGCTTCCCTTTCCTCCACACACACCTGAACCTGTTTTTCCCACTGTTCGCTTTTCTTGGAGCCCTTTCCACTATAACCACTGGAACCCCTGCTCCGTGAGAAACAAACTCCCGCACATCCTGGCTTTCTTCACTGAACTTTCCCTTCTACCTCCTGCCTTAACTGGATCGGGCTCTCTCCCGAGGCTCCTGCTTCCCCACAGCCTGCTCCAGGCTTCTTCCGTCGCATTCTGCCTATGAAAAAGATGGGCTGGCTGATCGGAGTGCAGTGGTGTTTACAACTAATTGATCACAACCAGCTACAAATTTCATTGTTCCTTCTCCACTCTCACTGCTTCACTTGGCTAATCTAAAAAAAAAAAAAACCCAGCTTGGTGGCTCACGCCCATAATCCCAGTCCTTTGGGAGGCCGAGGCAGGCAGATCACTTGAGTTCAGGGGATCGAGACCAGCCTGGCCAACATGGAAAAAAAAAATGGTGGCACAGCCTGTAGTCCCAGCTACTTGGCAGGCGGAGGCAGGACAATCACTTGAACACGGGAGGCAGAGGCTGCAGTGAGCCGAGATCTCGCCACTGCACTCCAGCCTGGATGACAGAGCGAGACTCTGTCTCAAAAACAAAACAAACAAAAAAGGCTTGTGGCAGCCAAGAGTTCATAGCAACGTGGCTTTTTGATCCTTCACTGTTGGCTCTTCCTATCGTTGTGAAGCAGAATTTGAAAAAAAAAAAAGAGGAGTTGGGAAGGACATGATAGAAGCTTTCTCCTAGCTCCCCATTGCCAAATCTGCTACTCCTGGGTCAACAAATGTCTGCTCTTTTGAGGCTGAGGACACTTGGCTTGATAACCTTTTGCACAACCTTAAAACTAGTATCCCAGCCTCCTTATGCAGTAGGTATTTTTGAATCTAGCTTTTAGTTCTCCTCTCCACCCCATGTCCTGTCATCAGCTGCGAGACTCCAGAATTTATCCAGATGACTATCTGACTCCCTGGCCTCCCAATTTCTTTTTTTTAAAGTTATTTTTAATTTTTGTGAGTACATATTAGGTGTACATGTTTATGGGGTACATGAGATGTTGTGATACAGGCATGCAATGCATAATAATCACATCAGGGTAAATGGGGTATCCGTCGCCTCAAGCATTTATCCTTTCCTTGTATTACAAACAATCCAATTATTGTCTTTTAGCTATTTTTAAATGTACAATAAATTATTGTTGACTGTAGCCACCCTGTTGTGCTATCAAATACTAGAGCTTATTCATTCTATCTCACTTTTTAAAATAATTTATTTATTTATTTATTCATTTTTGAGAGAGGATCTCACTCTGTCACCCAGGCTGGAGTGCAATGGCACGATCTTGGTTCACTGCAACCTCTGCCTCCCGGATTCAAGTGATTCTCCTGCCTCAGCCTCGCAAGTAGCAGGGATTACAGGCACCTGCCACCACGCCCAGCTAATTTTTGTATTTTTAGTAGAAATGAGATTTCACCATGTTGGCCAGGCTGGTCTCGAACTCCTGACCTCAGGTGATCCACCTGCATCGGCCTCCCAAAGTGCCGGGACTACAGGCATGAGCCACAACGCCCAGCCGTATCTCACTTTATTTTTGTACCCATTAACCATTCCCACTCTCCCCCACCCCCAGACGCTTCCCAGCCTCTGGTAACCATTGTTCTACCATCTATCTCCATAAGTTCAATTGTTTTAATTTTTAGCTCCCACAAGTAAGTGAGAACATGCCAAGTCTGTCTTTCTGTGCCTAGCTTATTTCACTTAATGACCTTCAGTTCTATCCGTGTTGTTACAGATGACAGGCTCTCCTTCTTTTTTATGGCTAATAGTACTTTATTGTGTATATGTAGCACATTTTCTTTATCCATTTGTCTGTTGATGGACATTTAGGTTGCTTCCAAATCTTGGCTATTATGAATAGTGCCACACTAAACATGGGAGTGCAGATATCTTTTCAACACTGATTCCCTTTTGGGGGGAGTATATACACCTAGCAGGGGGTTGCTGAATTATAGTTATATTTTTAGTTTTCTTTTTTTTGAAACAGGGTCTCACCCTATCATCCAGGCTGGAGTGCAATGGCACAATCACAGCTCACTGTAGCCTCGACCTCCAAGGCTCAAGCGATCCTCCCACCTCAAGCTCTAGGACTACAAGTGTGGGTCTCACTATGTTGCTAGGCTGATATTGAACTCCTGGCTCGAATGATCCTCCTGTCTCGGCCTCCCAAAGTGCTGGGATTACAGGCATAAGCCACCGCACCCGGCCTATATTTAGTTTTTGAGGAACCTCCAAACTGTTCTCCATAGTGGTTGTACTAATTTACATTTCCACCAACAGTGTATGAGGTTTCCCTTTTCTCCACATCCTCACCAGCATTTGCTATTGCCTGTCTTGTGGATAAAAGCCATTTTAACTAAAGTGAGATGATACCTCATTGTAGTTTTGATTTGCATTTCTCTGGTGATCAGTGATGTTGAGCACCTTTTCGTATACCTGTTGGCCCTTTGTATGTCTCCTTTTGAGAAATGTCTATTGAGATCTTTTGCCCATTTTTAAATCAGGTTTTTAGATTTTTTTCCTATAGAGTTGTTTGAGCTCCTTATATATTCTGGTTATTAATCCCTTGTCAGATAGATAGTCTACAAATATTTTCTGCCATTCTGTGGATTGTTGTCTCTTCACTGTGTTGATGGTTTCCTTTGCTGCGCAGATGCTTTTTAACTTGATGTGATCCCACTTGTTCATTTTTGCCTTAATTGCCTGTGCTTGTGGGGTATTACTCAAGAAATCTTTGCCCAGTTCACTGTTTGGGAGAGTTTCCCCAATGTTTTCTTTTAGTAGTTTCATAGTTTGAGGTTTTAGATTTATGTATTTAATCCATTTTGATTTGATTTTTGTATGTGGTGAGAGATAGGGGTCTGGTTTCATTCTTCTGCATATGGATATCCAGTTTTCCCAGCATCATTTATTGAAGAGACTGTCCTTTTCCCAATATGTGTTCTTGGCACCTTTGTTGAAAATGAGTTCACTGGCCGGGCGTGGTGACTCAGGCCTGTAATCCCAGCACTTTGGGAGGCCAAGGGGGTGCAGATCACAAGGTCAGGAGTTTGAGACCATCCTGGCCAACATGGTGAAACCCCGCCTCTACTAAAAATACAAAAATTAGCTGGGTGTGGTGGTGCGTGCCTGTAGTCTCAGCTACTCAGAAGGCTGAGGCAGGAGAATTGCTTGAACCCGGGAGGCAGAGGTTGCAGTGAGCCAAGATCACGCCACTGCACTCCAGCCTGGCGAAAGACTGAGACTCTGTCTCAAAAAAAAAAAAAAAAAAAAAACGAGAAAATGAAGTTCACTGTAGATGTATGGATTTGTTTCTGGGTTCTCTATTCTGTTCCATTGGTCTATGTGTCTGTTTTCAGTGCCAGTACTATGTAGTTTTTGTTACCATAGCCTTGTAGTATAATTTGTCAATTTCTTGACTTTCTCAATTGCCTTTAAGAAAACACCCAATTCCTGGGAGGCTGAGGCAGGAGAATGGCATGAACCCAGGAGGCGGAGCTTGCAGTGAGCCGAGATCACACCACTGCACTCCAGCCTGGGCAACAGAGTGAGACTCCATCTCAAAAAAAAAAAAAAAAATCCAATTCCTTAGTATAACAGACAGGATCCTTCAAATATAGTCACCTGTCCATTTCATTTCCTGACATGATTTCTGTCTTTGTTTTGTGGTGCTATGACGGAATACCTGAAATTGGGTAATTTTTAAAGAATAGAAATTTGTATTCTCACAGTTTTGAAGGCTGAGAAGTCCAAGATCAAGGAGCCAGCATGTTGGGTTGTTGGTGAGGGCTGCCTCCTTTGAAGGAAAATAATTCTGTGTCCTCACAAGACAGACGTGGCAGGGCAAGCAAACTGAATGCTCTGTGAAGCCTCTTTTTTTCCCATCCAGAAACTTTTATGGGCAATTTTTTTTTTTTGGAACAAGTAGGAGGGGAAAGTGGAGGGGGTGGAGGAGGAGGGAAAAGAGTTTTTAAAAAGCCTCTTTTCTCCTTTCTGAGGGCCTTAATCCTGTTCATGAGGGAGAGGCCCTCATGGCCTAATGACCTCTTAAAAGACCCATCTCTTGATATTATCATAAAGCCAAAAACTGAATTTTAGAAGGGACGCATTCAAACCATAGCAGCTTCTTACGTACTTTATATTCCAGCTATAAGAAATACTTTGTAATTCTCTGATGCTACTGCTAATTTATTCCTCCAGGCCCTTTGCCATCCTCATCTCTCTGTCTGTAATACCAGTTCTGTTCCCACTTAGTTTGCCTGTTGAGCATCCCCATGAATGACTCACTTAACAATTTAGGCTTACATTTTTTTTTTTTTTTTTTTTGAGACGGAGTTTCACTCTTGTTGCCCAGTCTGGAGTGCAATGGCGCGATCTCAGCTCACCGCAACCTCCTCCTCCTTGGTTCAAGCGACTCTCCTGCCTCAACCTCCCGAGTAGCTGGGATTACAGGCATGTGCCATCATGCCCAGCTAATTTTGTATTTTTAGTAGAGACGGGGTTTCTCCATGTTGGTCAGGCTGGTCTCGAACTCCCAACCTCAGGTGATCCGCCTGCCTTGGCCTCCCAAAGTGCCAGGATTACAGGTGTGAGCCACACGCCCAGCCTAGCCTTACATTTTCTTATTCTGCCTTCACTCCAGGAACTTTATTTTCTATTCCATTTCAGCCCCCTCTCTCAGGGCCTCACTCTCACTGACCAGAAAAACCTGACCTCTGACATCTTAAACCCCAGTATCACAAAGAGGCAGAGGGACTTCTACATTTGGCCAAGACTGAGTAATTCACCCTACTGCCTAAAACAATAGCAACAAAAGGGACAGACTATATAAAACAATGCTTTCCAGACACTGGACATCAGGCGGCATATGATAGTGACAAGAGAAAGGAGAGAAACAAACTAGATGAGTTTTTTTTGTTTTTTTTTTTTCAGACAGAGTCTTGCTCTGTTGCTCAGGCTGGAGTGCAGTGGTGCGATCTCGGCTCACTGCAACCTCCGTCTCCCAGGTTCAAGTGATTCTCTTGCCTCAGCCTCCTGAGTAGCTAGGATCACAGGCGTGCACCACCATGCTTGGCTAATTTTTGTATTTTTAGTAGAGACAGGGTTTCACCATGTTGGCCAGGCTGGTCTCGAACTCCTGACCTCAGGTGATCCACCTGCCTCAGCCTCCCAAAGTGCTGGGATTACAGGCGTGAGCCACCATGCCCAGCACAAGATGAGTCGTATGAGTGCCCTAGCATACTGCCTGGAGAGAGTTTCTAGGCCACAGTGCAGAGAGGAGGAACACAGGCAGAGCCTAGCAGTTTCTCTGAGCTAAGAAGAAAGACTTGGAAGACTAGGAGGCCAAGGTAGCTAAAGTTCACTGGACAGAAAACTGGAGAAAAGATAGCTGCACGGAGAGAAAGCTCTGGAGATCTGCAGAGGATGTCTCTCAAGTCTTCAGCTGGGGATTGGTCAGTGCATGCCCACAAAGAAACTACCTACCAGCACTTTGGGAGGCTGAGGTGGGTGGATCATGAGGTCAGGAGTTCGAGACCAGTCTGGCCAATATGGTGAAACCCCATCTCTGCTAAAAAATACAAAAATTATCTGGGTGTGGTGGCGCACACCTGTAGTCCCAGCTACTTCGGAGGCCAAGGCAGGAGAATTGCTTGAACCCGGGAGGTGGAGGTTGCAGTGAGCTGAGATGCTGCACATCTAAGGCTGAGACTGAGACTCTGTCTCAAAAAAAAAAAAAAAAAGAAACCACCTAAAGCTAAGGGCAGAACCACCTGAAGGGATTAGAGAGAAAAATACTCAAAGATCACACAGGGACCAGAATAGTTTGTGTTCCCACCAGCCTGATTGTGCGTGGGAAAACTTCATAAAACACTGGGTAGAATACTTCCCCAGTAGAGCAACAAATCTAGTCATAGATTAAAAGGCTACTTTTTGATCCTGGCTTAAAAATCAACTAAACAAACAAGAGCTTAAAAGCAAGCATTTAAAAAGGTCAAACTGTTTCCGAATAACTTAACTTCCCAGAACAAAGCTTACACATATTTACAGTAGTACAGAAATACCCGGCACCTAACAAGGTAAAATTGTTAACGTCTGGCCCCCAATAGAAAATTAACAGGCAAGCAAAGAAGCAGGAAAGTGTAATCCACCATGAGGAGAAAAATCAATAGGAACTGACCAGAGATGACATAGGTGATAAAGTTAACAGACAAGGATAATGAATGGTTACTATAACCATATTCCAGATCGTGGAAGAAAAATTGAGCATGTTAAGTAGAGATACAAGAGATATTTAAAAAGATAAACTTCTAGAGATAAAAAAGGCAATGTTTAAATTTTTTAAAAATATGTTAGATGAGGCCAGGTGTGGTGGCTCACGCCTGTAATCCCAGCACTTTGGGAGGCCAAGGCAGTTGGATCACCAGAGGTCAGGAGTTTCAGACCAGCCTGGCCAAGATGGTGAAACTGGTCTCTACTAAAAATACAAAAATTAGCCAGGCATGGTGGTGGGCACCTGTAATCCCAGCTACTTGGGAGGCTGAGGCAGGAGAATCGTTTGAACCCAGAAGGCAGAGCTTGCAGTGAGCCAAGGTCGCGCCACTGCACTCCAGCCTGGGTGACAAAGAGCGAAACTCCGTCTCAAAAAAAAAAAAATACATACATACATTAGATGGGACTAACAGCAAATTAGGTACTACAGAAAAAAAGATTAGTGAACTTGAAGGCATAATAATAGAAACTATTGGAATGAGGCATAGAGAAAAAAAGACGGAAAGAAAGAACAGATCATCAGTGAGCTGGGGGGCAATCCCAAGCAGCCTTCTATACATGTGATGGGAGTCCCTGAAGGAAGAGGGGTGGATAAAAAAAAAAAGGCTGAAATTTTTCCAAATGTGATGAATACCATAAACACAGATCCAAGAATCACAGCATACTCCAAGTACAGTAATTATGAAGAAAATTATACCACCAAGAAGAGCAAACTAAACCCAAGAAGAAAATAATAAAGATTAGAGAGGAGATAAACAAAATAGAAAGTAGACTAATAATACAGAGATTCCAAGATAAACAAAATTGACAGAACTTTTAACTAGATTGACTAAGGAAAAAAAAGGCTCAAATTACTAAAGTCAGAAATGAAAGAGAAAACATCACTACCAATGTTACAGACATAAGAAGGATTATAAGAGAGTATAACTATTGGATAACCTAGATAAAATGACCAAATTCCTAAAAACACACAAACTACCAAAACTGAGTCAAGAAAAATAGAAAATCTGACTAGACTTATAACAAATAAAGAGACTGCACCAGTAATCAAAAATTTCTGGCCAAGCTTGATGGCTCACGCCGGTAATCCCAGCACTTTGGAAGGCTAAAGCAGGAGGGTCTCTTGAGAGACCTGCCTGGGAAACATAGTGAGACCCCTGTCTCTACAGAAAAAAAAAAAAAAAAGATAGCCAGGCATGGTGGTGTGCACCTGTAGTCCCAGCTACTTGGGACTGGGGTAGGAGGATTGCTTGAGCCCAGGAGTTGGAGGGTGCAGTGAGCAGAGATTACACGACTGCACCCCAGCGTGGGTGACAGAGCAAGACCTTGTCTCTAAAACAAATTTAAAAAAATAATTTTAGGCAGAGCACAGTGGCTCATGCCTATAATCCCGGCACTTTGGGAGGCTGAGGCAGGAGGCATCTTTTGAGCCCGGGAGTTCCAGGCCAGCCTGGGCAACATAGTGAGACCTCGCCTCTACAGAAAATCAAAAAATTAGCGGGGTGCCTGTAGTTTCAGCCACTCAGGAGGCTGAGGTGGAAGAATCACCTGAGCCCGAAAGGTCAAAGCTGCAGTGAGCCATGATCACGTCACCCAGCTACTCGAGAGGCTGAGGCACGAGAATTGCTTGAACCCAGGAGGTGGAGGGTGCAGTGAGCAGAGATTACACGACTGCACGCCAGCCTGGGTGACAGAGCAAGATTCTGTCTCAAAAATAAATAAATAAATAAAAAGAAAAAACGTTGGGGGAAATATTAATGACCTTGGATCTGGCAATGAGTTCTTGGATATGACTCAAAAGTACAGGTAACAAAAGAAAACTAAGTCAATTGAACTTCATCAAAATTAAAAATTTTGTGGGCCGGGCACGGTGGCTCACGCTTGTAATCCCAGTACTTTGGGAGGCCGAGGCGGGCGGATCACGAGGTCCGGAGATCGAGACCACAGTGAAACCCGTCTCTACTAAAAATACAAAAATTAGCTGGGTGCCTGTAGTTTCAGCCACTCAGGAGGCTGAGGCAGGAGAATGGTGTGAACCCGGGAGGCGGAGCTTGCAGTGAGCCGAGACTGCGCCACTGCACTGCAGCCCGGGCAACAGAGCGAGACTCTGTCTCAGACAAAAAAAAAAAAAAAAAAAATTTTGTGCATTAAACAACAATATCAACAGAGTAAAAAGGCAACCTGTAGGATTGAAGAAATCTTTGCAAATCATATATCTGATAAGGCATTAATATCCAGAATATATAAATAATTCCTACAACTCGACAACAACAAACAACCAAATCTAAAAATGAACAAAGGATTTGAATAGACATTTCTCCAAAGAGAATATACAAATGACCAATAAGCACATGAAAAGATGCTCAACATCACTAGTCATGAGAAAAATGCAAATCTAAACCACAATGAGATGCCACTTCATACCCATTAGGAAGGCTATTATAAAACATACGCCTGCACGTGCACACATAGAAAGCAGCAAGCGTTGGTGGGATTGTGAGGAAATCAGAGCCCTTATACATTGCTGGTGGGAGTGGAAAATAATGCAGTCACTGTGGAAAACAGCTTGGCAGCTCCTCAAAAAGTCAAACATAGAATTACAATATGACCCCGTAATTCCACGCCTAGGTATATATTCAAATGAATTGAAAACAGGGACTGATAATGTACTATAGCTATGCAAGATGTTACCATTTGGGGAAGCTCGGTGAAAAGTATTGGGATCTCCCTACTACTTGTTTACAATTGTCTGTGAATTTACAGTTATTTCAAAATCAAAAGTTAAACCAAAACCATGCATTGACCTCACTGTTTCCATGGATCAGGAATCCAGGCACTGCTTAGATAAGTCTTACAGTTCAGGGTCTCTCACAAGGTTGCAGTCAAAGTGTTGGCCAGGACTGAATTCAGGTCAAGGTTCAGCTGGAGCAAGATCTACTTCCACATTCACTTTGTGGTTGTTAGCAGGGTATGAAGTACCTTGTGGACTGTTGGACTGAGGGTCTCAGTTCCTTGACATGTTGGCTTCTCCACAGGGGAGCTCACAACAACACAGCAGCTGGTTTCATCAGGGTATTGAAGTTCATCACCTTGAAGCAAGCAAAAGACAGCAAGAGCATACCAGCAAGACAGAAGTCATGATCTTTTGTAACCTAGTCTTGCAAGTAATAGCTCCATCACCTTTACTGTATTCCATTTGTTAGATCATCGGGCCCAGCCCACACACAAGAGAGGGACTTATACAAAAGCATGAATACCAGGAGATGGGGATCACTGGGGATCACTGGGGACTACCTGTCCACCTCAGTAGCCAAATAGAACACTTAAAGGATGAATAATAAGTTAATTTTGGCCAGGTGCGGTGGCTCACACCTGTAATCCCAGCACTTTGGAAAGCCAAGGCAGAAGGATCACCTGAGGTCAGGAGTTCGAGACCAGCCTGGCCAATATGGGGAAACCTGTCCCTACTGAAAATACAAAAATTATCTGGGTGTGGTGGCAGGCACCTTGAACCCAAGAGTCGGAGGCTGCAGTGAGCTGAGATCACACCACTGCACTCCAGCTTGGGCAACAGAGCAAGACCCCATCTCAAAAAAAAAAAAAGTAATTTGACCCACCAGATACAACTAAATGCATAGTAATTAATATTATAGTGGTCCAGAAAGAAAAAGATTAAGTGGAACTCAATAGAGTCCAGGAGACTCAAACATTGTTAAAGCAAAAAATTGGAAAATTAAATGTCTATCCATAGGATGTTTTAAAAGAATGAGGGCTGGATGTGCTGGCTCACGCCTATAATCCCAGCACTTTGGGAGGCTGAGGCCAAAGGATCACTTGACGCCAGGAGATCGAGACTGGCCTCAGCAACATAGTGAGACCTCATTTCTACAAAAAATAAAAGAAAAAGAAAAGAATGAGGCAAACTGGGGAAACCTGAATAAAGATTGGTGAATCATATCAATGTCAATATCCTGGTTGTGATATTCGCAAAATGTTGCCATTGGGAGAAACTAAGCAAAGTGTACAAGGAATCTCTATTATTTCTTATAAATATCTCAGTAAAATTTTCAATTAAAAAAATGGGTTCCAAGTCACTGCAGAAGAAAAAAAATAATGAGGGATGTGTATACATACAGAGAGAGAGAGAGAGAGAGAGATTCACAATATATTATGTGTAAAAAGCAAGTTGGAAAATACAGCAGTCCCCTTTATCCGAGGTTTCCCTTATCCACCTCTAAGTGTCCAAGTGAAAGGAAGAGCCACACAGCTCTCTATTTATTTATTTGTTTGTTTGTTTGTTTGAGACACAGTCTCACTCTGTTACCCAGGCTGGAGTGCGGTGGCACAATCACGGCTCACTGCAGCCTCAACCTCCTGGACTCAGGGGATCCTCCCACCTCCGCCTCCTGAGTAGCTGGGACCACCACACCCAGTTAATTTTTTTAAAAAAATTTTGTAGAGACGGGGTCTCCCTATGTTGCCCAAGCTGGCCTCGAATGACTGGGCTCAAGCAATCCTCCCACCTCGGCCTCCCAAAGTGCTGAGATTACAGGCATGAGTCTGGTTCTCACTTTAAGCCAAAAGCCAGGAATGATTAAGCTTTGTGAGGAAGGCGTGTTGCAAGCCGAGACAGGCTTTCAAGAAGCTAGGCCTCATGTGCCAGTTAGCCAAGTTGGGAACACAAAGGAAAGGTTCTTAAAGGAAATTAAAAGTGCTACTCCAGTGAATACATGAATAAGAAAGTAAAACAGCCTTATTGCTGATATGGTCCAGATAAAAGATCAAACCAGCCACAGTGTGCTCTTAAACCAAAGCTTAATCCACAGCAAGGCCCTAACTCTCTTCAACTGTACGAAGGCTGAGAGAGGTGACGAAGCTGCAAAACAGAAGTCTGAAGCTAGCAAAGGTTGGTTCATGAGGTTTAAGGAAAGAAGCCATCTCCATAAAATGAAAGTGCAAGGTGAAGCAGCAAGTCCTGATGTAGAGGCCACAGCCAGTTATCCAAAAGATCTAGCTAAGATGATTGATGAAAGGGGCTGCACTATGGCCAGGTGTGGTGGCTCACACCTATAATTCTAGCACTTTGGGAGGCCAAGGCAGGCGGATCACCTGAGGTCAGGAGTTCGAGACCAGCCTGGCCAACATGGGGAACCCTGTCTCTACTAAAAATACAAAAAGCTAGCGTGGTGGCACACCTGTAATCCCAGCTACTTGGGAGGCTGAGGCAAGAGAATTGCTTGAACCCAGGAGGTAGAGGTTGCAGTGAGCTGAGATCGCACCACTGCACTCCAGCCTGGGTGACAGAGCAAGACTCCGTCTCAAAAAAAAAAGAAATGAAAGTGGCTACACTGAACAAGAGATTTTCTATATAGATGAAACAGTCTTCTATTGGAAGAAGATGGCATCTAGAACTTTCAAATCTAGAGAAAAGTCAATTCCTATCTTCAAAGTTTCAAAGGAACAGGCTGATTCTTGTTAGGGGCTAATGCAGCTGGTGACTTTTTTTCTTTTTGAGACAGGGTCTTGCTCTGTCACCCAGGCTGGAGTGCAGTGGGACAGTCACAGCTTACTGCAGCCTCCTGGGCTCAGGTGATCCTCCCACTTCAGCCTCCTCAGCCTCCCCAGTAGATGGGATTACAGGTGTGCACCACAATGCCAGGCTAATTTTTTTGTATTTTTTGTAGAGACAAGGTTTCACCACATTGCCCAGGCTGGTCTCAAACTCCTGGGCTCAAGCAGTCTGCCTGCTTCAGCCTCCTATCCATTGCAGCCTCCTCCCAGCAACAAATGAGGAGTCACTAGGATTACAGGCATGAGCCACCATGCCCAGCTGGTTTACTGAATATTTTAAGCTTACTCATTTTTTTTAGTTTGTTTGTTTTTCTTTTGTTTTGTTTTAATTTTTGCCAGGCGCGGTGATTCACACCTGTAATCCCAGCACTCTGGGAGACCGAGGCGGGCGGAGTTGAGGTCAGGAGTTCGAGACCAGCCTGGCCAACATGGTGAAACCCTGTCTGTACTAAAAATACAAAAATTAGGGCCAGATGCAGTGGCTCACAACTGTAATCCCAGCACTTTGGGAGGCCAAGGCAGGCGGATCACCTGAGGTCAGGAGTTCAAGACCAGCCTGGCCAACATGGCAAAATCCTGTCTCAACTAAAAATACAAAAATTGGTTGAGAGTGATAGCGCATGCCTGTAATTCCAGCTACTAGAAAGGGCTGAGGCAGGAGAATTGATTGAACCCAGGGGGCGGAGGTTGCAGTGAGCTGAGACCGAGCCACTGCACTCCAGCCTGGGTGACAGATTGAGACTCCATCCCCCGCCCCCCAAAAAAATTAGCTGGCGGCATGGCACCTGTAATCCCAGCTACTCAGGAGGCTGAGGCAGGAGAATTGCTTGAACCCGGGAGGCGGAGGTTGCAGTGAGCCGAGATCGCGCCACCGCACTCCAGCCTGAGCAATAGAGCAAGACTCAGTCTCAAAAAAATAATAATAATATTTTTAAGCCCACTGTTGAGATCTACTGCTGAGAAAAAAAAAAAAAAAAAGGATTCCTTTCAAAAGACGACTGCTCATTGACAATGCACCTAGTAATCCAAGAACTGTGATGGAGATACACAAAGAGATTAATGCTGTTTTCCTGCCTGTAACACAACACCCATTCTACAGCCCACAGATCAGGGAGGAATTTAGACTTTCAAGTCTTATTATTTAAGAAGCACATTTTGTAAGGCTATAGCTGCCACAGTTAGTGATTGCTCTGATGGATCTGGGCAAAACAAATTGAAAGCCTTCTGGAAAGGATTCACCATTCTAGATGTCATTAAGAACATTTGTAATTAATGGAAACACGTCAAAATATCAACATTAACAGGAGTTTGGAAGAAGTTGATTCCATCTCTCATGGATGACTTTGAGGGGTGCAAGACTTCAATGGAGGAAGTCACTAAAGATGTTATGGAAATAGGCCAGGCACGGTGGCTCACGCCTGTAATCCCAGCACTTTGGGAGGCCAAGGCGGGCAGATCACGAGGTCAGGAGTTTGAGACCAGCCTGGCCAACATGGTGAAACCCCGTCTCTACTAAAAATACAAAAATTAACCGGGTATGGTGGCACACGCCTGTAATCCCAGCTACTTGGGAGGCTAAGGCAGGAGAATTGCTTGAACCTGGGAGGCGGAGGTTGCAGCGAGCCGAGATCGCACCACTGCACTCCAGCCTGGGTGACAGAGCGAGACTCTGTCTCAAAGGAAAAAAAAAAAAAAAGATGTTGTGGAAATAGCAAGAGAACTGGAATTAGAAGTGAATCCTGAAGATGTGGCTGAATTGCTATAATCTCATAGTAAAATGTGAATATATGAGTAGTTGCTTCTTATGGATGAGCAAAGAAAAGTGGTTTCTTGGCCGGGCGTGGTGGCTCACACCTGTAGTCCCAGCACTTTGGGAGGCTGAGGCAGGAAGATCACTTGAGCCCAGGAGTTCAAGATCACCCTGGGCAACACAGTGAGACCCCATCTCTACAAAAAAAAAAAAAAGAAAGAAAAAGAAAAGCCAGTCGTGGTGGCACATGTTTGTAGCCCCAACTACTAGAGAGGCTGAGTTGGGAGAATCACTTGAGCCCAGGCGGCATGAGCCATGATCGTGCCACTGCACTCCAGCCTGGGTGACAGAGCGAGACCCTGTCTCAAAAGAGGGAAAAAAAAAGTGCTTCTTGAGGTGAAATCTACTCCTAGTGAAGATGCTATGAGCAATATGGAAATGACAACAAGTGTTTAAAATATTACATAAACCTAGTTGATAACATACTGACTCCCATTTTGAAAGAAGTTCTAGTGGGTAAAATGCTGTCAAACAGCATCACATGCTATAGAGAAATCTTTTGTGAAAGGAAGAGTGAATTGATGCGGCAAATTTCACTGCTGTCTTCTTTTAAAAAATTGCCACAGCCACCCCAACCTTCGGCAACCACCACCCTGATCAGTCAGCAGCCGTCAATATCACTTCAAGACCCTCCACCAGCAAGAACATTACCACTTACTGAAGGCTCAGATGATCATTAGCATTTTTTTAGCGATAAAGTATTTTTTAGACGTGCTATTGCACATTTAATAGAACACATTTAATAGAACACAATATAGTGTAAACATAACTTATATGCACTGGGAAACAAAAATATCCCTGTGACTCACTTTATTGCGGTGGTCTGGAACTGAACCCACAATACCTCTGAGGTATGCTTGTATTGTTAATTGTCCACTCAAGAGCCACCCCCTCCACTTCTTATTTGCCAAAAGAACCCATATATGTGCAGGGAAGAAATATGCCCAACCCCGATATGAATCATGCTTTGTCTAAACCTGTTTCCATTTGTGAGATTCACAATTGTACAACCTTAAAGCTGCAAGTTGCCATATTGTCCAGTATTGGCCATGAGATAAAGGGAAGTGTGTTGATAGTGGGAGAAAGCTTGTGCTTTCATGATATAAGGGACAGCCATAGTGCCACTACTTTCTCCAGTTTCCTTCCCCAAACATGAATGTGATTACTGGAACTAAAGCAGCCATCCTGTGACCATAAGGCAACAAGCACGAAGGCCGAAAGCCAACCTGCTAAGGAGGGTTGAGCAGAGAGATGGAGACTGAATTCTTGATGCCATTGCTAAGCCTTTGAACCAAAGCCAACAACTACCTATCTCTGGACTTCTTATATGAGAAAAACAAATACCTACTTATTTAAGTCAAGTTTTTTATTACTTATAACCACACAAATGGCATCGTGTCATTTTCCTACTTAAAACCCATCAATAGGCCGGGCGCAGTGGTTCACACCTGTAATCTCAGCACTTTGGGAGGCCGAGGCAGGCGGATCATGGGGTCAGGAGATCGAGACCATCCTGACTAACACGGTGAAACCCCGTCTCTACTAAAAATACAAAAAATTAGCCGGGCATGGTGGCACGCCTGTATTCCCAGCTACTCAGGAGGCTGAGGCAGGAGAATCACTTGAACCTGGGAGGTGGAGGTTGCAGTGAGCCAAGATTGTGCCACTGCACTCCAGCCTGGGGGACAAGAGCAAGACTTCTTCTCAGAAAAAAAAAGAAAAAATTGCTGATTAAGTCATAGGTTACAACCACATTCAGATTTACTAAATATCAAAATGTATCCAAAGTGATTACATCAGTTTACACTTCTGCTAGTAGGATTTCCATTGCTTACCATCCTTGACAACACTAGTATTATAAGGCTTTTTAATATTTAATATTTTTAATATTTTTCAATCTGATAGGTACAAAATGAATCTCATCATGATCATTTTGCATTTTTCTGATTATGGATGATTTTCACATTTATTGGCTATTCCTGTTTTCTTTTCTGTGAAATGCTACTTTATGTTTTTTGGTCAGTTTTCATTGGATGGCTTGTCTTTTTCTTACTGATATATAGTCTTACATGTTTTTTTTCAGAATTTAAAAAGAATTTTTGCTAGAGATAGACTTCCCTATGTTACCCAGTCTGGTCTCAAATTCCTGGGCTCAAGCAATCCTCCTACCTCTGCCTGTCAAAGTTCTGGGATGCTGGGATTACAGGTGTGAGCCATTGCGCCTGGCCAGGATTCTCTTGTTGTTTTTTTTGTTTTTTTGTTTTTTTGTTTTTTTTTGAGACAAGGTCTTGCTCTGTCACCTAGGCTGGAGGAGTGCAGTGGTATGATCATAGCTCACTGCAGCCTCGAACTCCTGGGCTCAAGTGATCCTCCTACCTTAGCCCCCAAAGCATTGAGATTACAGGCATGAGCCACCGCAGTTGGCCAGGATAGTTATTCTTTTTTTTTTTTTTTTTGAGAAGGGGGTTCACTCTTGTTGCCCAGGCTGGAGTGCAGTGGCGTGATCTTGGCTCACTGCAACCTCCACCTCCCGAATTCAAGCGGTTCTCCTGCCTCAGCCTCCCAAGTAGCTGGGATTACAGGCACCCACCACCACGCCCAGCTAATTTTTTTGTATTTTTAGTAGAGATGGGGTTTCACCATGTTGGCCGGGCTAGTCTCGAACTCCTGACCTCAGGTGATCAGCCAGCCTCAGCCACCGTGCCTGGCCCAGGATAGTTATTCTTTATCAGTTATATGAATTGGAAACATCTTCTGCCAGCCCATCACCTTTTAAAATGATGTCTTATGATGAAAAAAAGTTTATTTATTTATTTAGAAACAGAGTCTTGCTCTGTCACCCAGGCTGGAGGGCAGTGGTGTGATCTCAGCTCACTGCAGCCTTTGCCTCCTGCGCTCAAGTGAGTCTCCTGCCTTAGCCTCCCGAGAAGCTGGGATTACATGCATGTGATACCATGCCCAGCTAATTTTTGTATTTTTAGTAGAGATGGGGTTTCACCATGTTGGTCAGGCTGGTCTCGAACTGCTGACCTCAAGTGATCCACCTGCCTCGGCCTCCCAAAGTGCTGGAATTACAGGCATATGCCACTGTGCCCAGCTTCAAAAGTTTATATTTTTTAACATAGTTAAATGCATCCAACTTTTATTTTATGATTTGCCCTTTATGTTATTGTCTAAGAAATCCTTTTGTATACCAAGGTTATAGAAATATTCTTGGTGGGCACAGTGACTCACACCTATGATCCCAGCACTTAGCACTTTGGAAGGCTGAGGTAGGAGCATCGATTGAGGCCAGGAGTTTGGGACTGGCCTAGGCAACATAGTGAGACCCTGTCTCCATAAAAAGTACAAAAATTAGCCAGGCAGGTGTCATGTGCCTGTAGACCCAGCTATCCAGGAGGCTGAAGTGGGAGGATCAATTGGGCCCAGAAGGTTGAGGCTGCAGTGAGCTGTGATTGCACTATTGCACTGCAGCCTGGGTGACAGAGTGAGACTCTGTCTCAAAAAAAAAAATTAAAATTAAAAAATTTTTTTTAATTATCTTATATTTCTCCTAAAAGGTCTAAAATTTTGGCCAGGCACAGTGGATCATGCCTGTAATCCCGGCACTTTGGGAGGCTGAGGCAGGTGGATCACTTGAGGTCAGGAGTTCAAGACCAGCCTAGCCAACATGGTGAAATCCCGTCTGTACTAAAAATACAAAAATTAGCTAGGCATGGTGGCAGGCACCGGTAATCCCAGCTACTCGGGAGGCTGAGACAGGAGAATTGCTTGAACCTGGGAGGTGGAGGTTGTAGGGAGCCAAGATTACACTACTGCACTCCAGCTTGGGTAACAGAGCAAGACTCAGTCTCAAAAAAAAAAAAAAGTCTAAAATTTTTGCCTTGTACATCTTAAGTCTTTTATCCATCTAGATTGATTTTTGTGTGATGTATGAGGTAGGGATCCCATTTCATTTTTTTCCTATATAGATAACCAACTGATCTAGCACTGTTTATTGAATAATCCATCCTTTCCCCACTGATCTGCAATGCTACTTTGATATTTATCAAGTTTCCATATATGTTCAGGTCCGCTTCTAAGTTCTCTACTCTATTCCATTGCTGCATTTGCCTATTCCTGTGCCAATCCCAAACTCTTAACTGTTGCTTTAAAATAAGTCTTTTTTTTTTGAGGGAGAGAGAAAGAGAGAGAGGGTCTCCCTCTGTTGCCCAGACTGGAGTGCAGTGGCATAATCATGGCTCACTGCAAACTCAAACTCCTGGGCTCAAGCAATCCTCCGACCTCAGCCTCTCAAGTAGCTGGGACCACAGGCGTGTACCACCACGCCTGGCTAAATTTTTTTGTGTGTGTTTTTTGTAGAGATGGGGTTTCATCATGTTGCCCAGGCTGATCTTGAACCCCTGGACTCAAGCAATCCTCCCACCTCCCCTTCCCAAATTGCTAAAATTACAGGCATGAGCCACCACATCCAGCCTAAAATAAGCCTTGATATCCAAAAGGGCAAGTTCCAGTTCCCTCACCCTGTTTGTCTCCTTAGTTATTTTTGGTCAGTTCCTCTTCCATATAAAGTGCCGAATCATTTTGTCAAATTCTATGAAAAACCTTATTGGAATTTTGATGAAACTGCCTTGGAATTCACAGATCAATTTAAGATATCTTTTCATCTGTGTTAGTCCGTTTGCGTCACTATAAAGAAATATGTGAGGCTAGATAATTTATAAAGAAAAGAGGTTTAATTGGCTCACGGTTCCCTGTAGGCTTTACAGGAAGCATGGTGCTGGCACCTGCTTCTGAGCAGTTCTCAGGAAGCTTACAATCATGGCAGAAGCTGGAGGGGAGCCAGCATGTTACATGGTGAAAGTGGGAGCAAGACAGAGAAGGGGGAGGTGCCACATTCTTTCAAACAACCAGATCTCAGTCAACTAATAGAGAACTCACTCATCACCAAGGGGATGATGCTAAGCCATTCATGAGGGATCTGCCCCCATGACCAAAACACCTCGCACCATGCCTCACTTCCAACATTGGGGATCACCTTTCAAGATGAGACTTGTAGAGGACAAACATCAAACCATATCAACATATTTACTATATTGAGTCTTGCTATTCATGAATCTAGAATGTCTCCCCACTTATTTAAGTCTTTAATATCTTTCAGTAAAATTTCATTATTTTCTTCATAAAGGTCTTGAAAATCTTTTATTTAGATGTATTCTTTTTTTTTTTTTTTTGAAGCTGAATCTTGCTCTGTCACCCAGGCTAGAGTGCAGTGGCGCGGTCTCCGCTCACTGTAACCTCCACCTCCCGGGCTCAAGTGATTATCCTGCCTCAGCCTCCTGAGTAGCTGGGACTACAGGCTCCTGCCACCATGCCCAGCTAATTTTTTGTACTTTTAGTAGAGACGGGGTTTCACCCTATTGGCCAGGCTGGTCTCGAACTCCTGATCTCGTGATCCGCCCACCTCAGTCTCCCAAAGTGCTGGGATTACAGGCGTTAGCCACTGCTCCTGACCCCTCTAGCTTCTTCTACCTTTGCCCACCCATTGAACATTGGGTCTTTTCCCAAGTTCTCCCCTTGGGCCTGATCTCATCTCCGTAACTTTACATCCTGTCCATTAGCTAATGACATAACAACCCAACCTTTCTCCTGAGCTCCACTATTTCCAGCTACTTACTGAACATCTCCACTTGGGTGTCTCCCAGACATCTCACTCACCAAATTTGACCTCTTCAACCCAAAACCTATTCCTTAAGTTCTTCCACAATCATGTCCCACCCCCATCCCTGATTTCCTAAGACAAAAACCTGGGAGAATTCCACTCTCCCCTTTGCCTATTACACTCCCAGAAACTCTGGCAATATTTCAGTTCCTCAAATACACCAACCTCTTTTTTGCCTCAGAGCCTTTGATCTTACTATTCCTTCTACCTAGAATGATCTTCCCCTGGCTCGATGCACGGATGGCTCTTTCTCATCTTCAAGTCTCAGCTAAAATGCCACCTCGTTATTAGACACCTTCTCTGTCTACCTATCTATCTAAAGTAGGATGGCCTCTACTCCAACCCAGCCACAATTACTTTAATACATCACCTTCTTTTACTTCTCACAGTTGTGTTTACTTGTTTATTGTCTGTTCTTTTCCACTGGAATGCAAGCTCCATGAGAATAGGATTTATATCCATGTTTTCCATGCTATATTGCCAGAGCCTAGAATAGTGTCAGGTGCATGGTGGGTACACTATACTTATTGACTGGATGAATGAATCCTATATGCCTCCTTATTCCTTGTCTGCCAATAATAGTCAGTCACCAAATGCAGTTGAGTCTACCTCCTAAACATCTCCCAAATCTAGCCCATATTCTCTAACCCAGTCATTGCTTTAATTGAAGCACTCATCACCTCTCACCTTATAGTCTTATAACAGGTGCTTTTTCCTCAAGCCTAGCCCCTTCCCTAATACATTCACTATATTCAATATATACATACTCTGAAACCAGGGCTAATCTCTCTGCGACCAAACTAAATCTAATCACATCCTTCACCTGCGTAAAATTCTACATCGTCAATCATGATCAATTCCAAACTCCTTACCATGACCTATAAATCCTTTGAGGACTCTTGCTTGCTCTCTCTCTGTGTCTCTCTTTCTTTCTTCGGAGTTTTGCTGTCACCCAGACTGGAGTGCAGTGGTGCGATCTTGGCTCACTACAAGCTCTGCTTCCCGGTTTCAAGCGATTCTCATGCCTCAGCCTCCTGAGTAGCTGGGATTACAGGCGCCCGACACCACGCCCAGCTAATTTTTGTACTTTTAATAGAGACATAGTTTCACCATGTTGCCTACGCTGGTCTCGAACTCTTGACTTCAGGTGATCACCCTCCTTGGCCTCCCAAACTAGTGGGATTATAGGCATGAGCCACCACGCCTAGCCAGAGGACCTGTTTCGTAATCTGCCCTGCCTTCTTCACCTTTCCCCAGCGCTCACCTTCCTTCCTCATATACCCAATGCTCCAATTATACTGGGCTACTCATAGCTCTCCAAACATTTCATGGTAGTTCATGTCTCTGGTTTTGTTGTTGTCGTTGTTGTTATTGTTTTTTGTTGTTTTTTTTTTTTTTTTTGAGACAGAGTCTCGCTCTGTCGCCCGGGCTGGAGTGGGAGTGCAGTGGCGCAATCTCGGCTCACTGCAAGCTCCCGCCGCCTCCCGGGTTCCGCCATTCTCCTGCACCTCAGCCTCTCCCGAGCTGGGACTACAGGCGCCACCTCGGGCTAATTTTTGTATTTTTAGTAGAGACGGAGTTTCACCGTGGTCTCGATCTCCTGACCCTCGCGGATCCCACTTGGCCTCCCAAAGTGCTGGGATTACAAGCGTGAGCCACCGCGCCCGGCTGTTATTGTTGTTTTTAAGAGTCGGGGGTATCATGCTCTGTTGTTGCCCAGGCTGGTATGCAGTGGCTCCATGTAGTGGCTCACGGCTCACTGTAGCCTTCTCGAACTCCTAGGGTAAAGTGATTCTCCCACTTCAGCCTCCCAAGTAGCTAGGACTAGAGATGCACACCACCATGCTTGACTAATTAAAAAATTAAAAAAAAAATTTTTTAAGAGATGTATTCTCACTGTGGCAACGTCTCAAACTCATGGCCTTAAGTGATCATCCCGCCTCAGCCTCTCAAATCGCCAGTATTACAGGCAAGAGTCACTGCACCCAGCCATGGCTCTGGCTTTTGGATATGGTACTATCTGTCTGGACTATCCTCACCCCACCTCACCTGCCAACCCCCTGTTATCCATTCAGATTCAGCTTAAAGGTCTTTTGTACTGTAAAGCTTTTCCTCACACTCACCCAACCTGCCTGTACCCTGCAAAGTTGATTTCCTTTTCCTCCCAAATTTCCCCCTTCCTTTCATGTACTTCTGCTGCATCCGCCACACCCTACTCTCAGGTTTGTGCTTCTTGTGTCTATCTGACTACCTGTGACACTTGAGGGCAAATGCTGTATCTCATTCTTCATATTCTCAGTTGTCACATGTAGTAAGTGCTGGAATGTTTATTGAACAAGTGAAAATGAGCAACAAAAAAAAACCCTTTCTAAATAATATCTAAAGTTGTCAAAGTTGTAGTGAAGTTAGTATGTTTACATAGGACTTCTGGCAAGATAAACAAATACAAACTTTTGAAAAGCAATATGACACTACATATCAAAACTCATAAATATCTTTGTAACAGATAAAAGTGGTCACCTCTGGAGAAAGTGAGCAGAGGAGAAAAGGGAAGGGGTAGGGAAGGGAACTTGCTGTTCATTTTGAGCTGCTCTGATTTTTAACTGTGTATTACATAGATAACTATTTTATTTTATTTTTTATTTTATTTTATTTTATTTTATTATT